>JANRFK010001158.1:27696917-27726024 GCA_030068395.1 Apalone spinifera
CTCAGCCTCTCCTCATAAGTCATATGCTCCAGCCCCCTAATCATTTTGGTAAATCCTTATGATGATCCTTAGCTGGTGTAAAATGGCTTAGCTCCATATGATCCAGTGGTAGTGATTTTCCATGGGAATAAGCAGCAAGACTGTGAGAAGCCAAAATTCTGGATTCCTGCAAATAGCTGTAACATAAGGCAAAAGTGGGAAAGGCAGAAAATCTAGCCTCTCAGGGAAGGTAGACAAGTGTGCACTAACTCTGCTCAAGCTAGCACACTAAAAATAGCAGTGTGACCGTGACAGCTTGAGCAGCTCACCTGAGTATGTACCCATAGGTCAGGCAGGATTGTATATGGAGAAAACTGGTTGCTAAATGGAAACAGCTCTGGAAGTGTTTTAGGAAGTGGTAACAGCTCTTCAATTTCCTGTGGGATAGGGCTAATATGTCTCTGCAAGTGGAGAAAGAAGCTTATTTTGTTGACTAAATGTTATGGCTAACGTGCATTTTTAAAAGGCCATACACACCTTCGTAACCCCGCCTGCTATGAAGGCTGAGCTCACCTGCATCTCTTGTGCTTATTTGCAGATGGCGTTGTCTTGATTGACCCAGAGTATCTGAAGGACAGAAAAGGTAACTCGGCAGCAATAATCATAGAGAGGTAGCTGTGTTAGTCTGATCTTGGTAAAACAAAAGAGCAGTCATGTAGCACTTTAAAGACTAACAAAATAGTTTATTAGGTGATGAGCTTTCATGGGGCAGACCCACTTCTTCAGATCAAATTCTGAAAGTGAATAGGCATGACCATTTTATAACAGAGGGATACAATGAAAGAAGGTACAAAAAATTACAAACTGACAAATCCACTACATAGAACAGAAGATGGGGGTGGGGGCATTGCTTCCTCCAAGGAAGGAGGAAATTGCTTGCTGTAAGAGACCATTAAGTGGCTAATCTGGGGTCACTACGAATATCAAAAGGTGGAGAATAATAATAGAGATGTAGCTGTGTTAGTCTGGTCTTGCTAAAACAAAAGACAGGACTATGCAGCACTTTAAAGACTAACAAGATGGTTTATTAAGTGATGAGCTTTCGTGGGCCAGACCCACTTCCTCAGATCAAATTGTGGAAGAAAATTGGCATGACCATATATACCAAAGAGATACAATCAAAAAAAGTGAACACATATAAAATTGACAAATCAGATTTTATATCGGGGGGAAGCCATGTTAGTCTGAATCTGCAAAAGCGGCAAGGAGTCCTGTGGCACCTTATAGATGCATCTGACGAAGTGGGTCTTTGCCCACGAAAGCTTATGCTCCAACACTTCGGTTAGTCTATAAGGTTCCACAGGACTCCTCGCCGCTTTTGCAGATTTTATATGTGTTCACTTTTTTTGATTGTATCCCTTTGGTATATATGGTCATGCCAATTTTCTTCCACAATTTGATCTGAGGAAGTGGGTCTGGCCCATGAAAGCTCATCACTTAATAAGTCATCTTGTTAGTCTTTAAAGTGCTGCATAGTCCTGTCTTCTGTTCCAAAAGGTGGGGAGGCTGTCTTTGTAATTTGTAAGATAATTATCATCTCAATTAAGGCCCATTCGCAACCTGTAGAATTTTAGCATAAATAAAAGTTCTGAGGTCTCCCTCTTAATCTGGTATTAAAGCCTCTTTGTTGTAAGACACATGTTGTCAGGTCTTTAAGAGAATGATCAATTTGATTGAAATGCTGGCTGACAGGTTTGTGTGTGTGTGTGGAGATTTCTGATGTCTGATCTGTGAGCATTAATTCTTTGGAGAAGTGACTGACCAGTTTGTCCAATATACATCACAGAGGGGCATTGTTGGCACATAATGGCATATAATCACATTGCTGGATGTACAGGAATATGAGCCCTTGATCGTAAAACTGACATAGTTAGGTCCAATGATGGTGTCTCCAGAGTAAATATGTGGGCACATGTTGAGGCTATGATGAGAATCTGAAAACTGGTGCAAAGGACCATTCTTTGTGCCTTGTGATAGTAGTTAAAGTGCCTAGTGATTACCAGAGTCTCCCTATTCAAAACAACCCTTCCTGAGCCAGAGATGAAAGATTGTCTCCGTTTCCTGTTCTTCTTTCCTGTCTTGGGGACTGATTCTGAAGCTACCAGAGGCTTGAAGAAGGATTTCATGGATCTTCCTATCTTTGCACTAGTCTTTATAGATCCAGCCATAGAAAACTGGGTCAGATTTTTGTCTGCACATGGAAGCTGCTTTTAATTTTGAAGAGTGATTAACATGGTCTCTTTTCTTGTCTCAATCCTGCCCTTTCCTCATTTCTATTCATTCCTTTTGCTCATCTCCTTTTCTCTCTTTCAATTCCCACCTGTCCTGCGCTGGTCCCAGTGTATGTGATCCTGACTTGTGCATTCCGTTATGGCCGAGATGACCTGGATGTCATTGGCTTGACCTTCAGGAAGGACCTCTATGTCCTGACCATTCAGGTTTATCCTCCTGTGCCAGGAGAGACACCGACTTCCCTCACTCCTATGCAGGAAAAACTGTTGAAGAAGCTAGGCGACCATGCCTACGCCTTCACTTTCCAGGTAGGAACTTCTGGACATGCATGGCTCTTTGAATTCATGCTCCCCATTATCTCTTGCTGTGAACTGACGCTCTGGAGATGTGAAGCAAGGGCCACTTCTCATGCTCCCCAACAAATGATCCAGGATCAGTGAGAACTAAGTCAAGATGTTAACTCATGACAGTATCCACTGCTGCAGCAGCTCAAAAGCGCTGCCATATTGCTGGGGGAACAGCCTGGGGATTTTGTCCTCTGAGGTAGTGGAGAAGGGATTGGGGCAGAACCCACCCTAGCATCAGCTTGAACACAAGCTTCCTAGGGACAGACATAAATCCCTTGTCACTGAGAGGGACATAAAAAGCTACGGAGGGACTATGGGGCCTAGAATGAAGTGCTACCTGGGTGTGCATTGTGTGCATATAAAGTTCCTTGCTCCATTTATGCCTTAGGTTATGTCTACCCAGCAGTGTTATTCCGTCTATAACATAGTGTGCGTCTACACTACAAACCTTTATTTCAAAATAATGTTGAGCTAGAGGACTTCTTACTCTGACTCCTATAACCCTCAGGCTACGTCTAGACTGGCATGATTTTCCGCAAATGCTTTTAACGGAAAAGTTTTTCTGTTAAAAGCATTTGCAGAAAAGAGCGTCTAGATTGTCACGGATGCTTTTGCACAAAAGCACTTTTTACGGAAAAGCGTCTGTGCCAATCTAGATGCGGTTTTGCGCAAGAAAGCCCCGATCGCCATTTTAGCCATCGGGGCTTTTTTGCGCAAAACGGTTCTGGGTTGTCTACACTGGCCCTCTTGCGCAAAAGCATTTGCGCAAAAGGGCTTTTGCCCGAGCGGGAGCGTCAAAGTATTTGCGTAAGAGGCACTGATTTTGTGCATTACAAAGTCACTGCTCTTCGCAAATTCAAGCAGCCAGTGTAGACAGCTGGCAAGTTTTTGCGCAAAAGCACCTGCTTTTGCACAAAATCTTGCCAGTCTAGACGCAGCCACATTGTATGAGGAGGAAGTCGGGGGAAGAGTGCTCTTTTTCGGACTTCCTGCTGTGTAGACAGAGCCAAAAGCCAAAATAAGCTATTTCAATTTAAGCTATGCAATTGATGAAGCTCAAGTTGTGTAGCTTATTTCAGCTATAGCCCTGCTGTGTAGATGTGCCCTTAGAGTGCTAATCTTCAGGCCCACCCTTTATTTGAGTTTATAGCCATGATGGAAGAGAAAATTCACCTGCAAAACCCTGAGCTGTGACCAAAATATCTGTCATCGACACATCTATCCCACCATAAACCCCAAGCCTCAGAAGATTTCAGCAAGGGATTTTCCCTTCCTGACACCCCATCAGTGCAATGAGTCAGACATTACAGAGAGTGAGAGAACCGGAGCTGTGATTGTGCTGTTCCATAGGGTTGAATTAGGTGTTCTTGATAAAGATTTCCTCTCTCCTGCAGATGGCAACCAACTTGCCCTGTTCAGTCACTCTCCAGCCAGGACCAGATGATCTTGGAAAGGTGAGCTTGGGTTCCACGTTTTATACCTATCATTAGCCTGAATGAAAAACACAGCGGTGAGTAGATGAATTCAGAATCTGCCTCCAACAACCTCCCCCAACTCTAGGACTCCTAAAATCACAGCTGCTTCTATTGTGGCATCAAGGAGAATGATACAGATGGTGAGGAAGGGGTAGAGGAATCTGTTGGAGGGAGGTAACATGGCTGCTTCATGCAGGACAGGTTCTTCAGATAGTTTGATATTTGCTGATGTGATGAGAAAGGGAGGTGAATGAACATAACTTTCAGCAGTTATTATCCCTGATGGAAATTAAAGGGCTCTGTTCCACCTGGGGTCCTATTGCAATAGTCTTATTGTAACTATCTGTGTTTCCCTCAGGCTTGTGGTGTGGACTTTGAGGTCAAAGGATTTTGTGCTGAAAATCTAGAGGAGAAAATTCACAAGAGGTAATTTTAGTGCATCCCTTCTTCTCCCACGCCTCTCTCAGGCCAAATCCCTTAAGGGGAGCAGCCCTGGGTTTATACTTCTAATGGAGACCCCAGGTTTCAGCCCTACCTCATGCTTTTTGAGTCAAAGGTGCCAGGCCCTGTTTCCATTTCTGATGATTCTTAAGAGCAGACTGTAGTTTGCCCATGCATCCTGGGGCAGGGGAATAAAGATGCCCACCTGTTGAAGCAAACAGGCACTTTTCTCCATTATTTTAGCTCTAGCTTGGGCAGAAGGGTGAATTTTGGGTGGGGCCCCCTGGGATAGACCCAATGTCTCTGTGCTTACAGGCCTGGCCATTTCTCATCCCTGCAGGAATTCAGTTCGACTGGTGATCCGAAAGGTCCAGTTTGCCCCAACAAATTCAGGTCCAGCACCAAAGTCAGAGACCACCAGGCAGTTCATGATGTCTGACAAGCCCCTGCACCTTGAGGCCTCTTTGGATAAAGAGGTATGTACCCCTGTATGGAGCCTCCCACCTGTGCTCTTGCATGTAGGACTTGTCCCATGGCCTGGTACATACTGGTCTTTCCCTTTGCTGCTGGAGACTATTACAGCAGAAATGCTCAGCTGTGAAACTGAGGCTCCAGAAGAGGATCTCACACCCCCTCAAGCCTCCTGAGCTAGTGTGGTTCTGCTTCTCATGTTCTGGAGTGTCAGAACCCCACCTCTGCACCTTAGCAGCTACAGGACTCTGGTCACAAACACTACTTTTGTGAAGACAATCTTCCTCCTGGGTCTCTCAGACCCATTAGTGCTCTCTGAAGAGTTTGTGCCTTTCTGCCTTCCAGCATCCATCATTCATTTGCCAACTAATCTGGGGGCTTCATCTCAGCCAGTACTTTGTGAGACATGTTTCACCCTGTGGTGAGTACTCAGGAGTTTAGCTGGGTTGGAAGTCTGGAATAAAGGCTAAAACTCTGAAAATTCACTGGATTTCTCCTCTATTTCTGTATATCTACTGCTTGGAAATAGACTTTTTCCAAAAGCCCAAGAAGATAAAGGGTCCCCTCAAATCTTTCTTGTAACCTTCTCCTTGGAGAAGAGAGGTCCTGGTGCACATTGCATATGCATTCCTTGAGGTCTCTGCATCCTAGCTCTTATAGGTCTTGCTTTCCATGGTACCATCAACTTCTACTTATCTATTTAGGTCCTTGTTCTGTTGCTCATCACCACAGTATCTAGCTACTTCTTCAACTCCTGTTAGCATGCAATGTAACCAGATCCATTGTGATTACAGATCTATTACCACGGAGACCCAATTGGTGTCAATATTAATATCAACAACACCACCAACAAGATTGTGAAGAAAATTAAAATATCAGGTGAGAGAGAACATGATGCACATCCCCAAGCCCCAGCTTCAGTCTTGCCTCCTGTGCCCTACATTCTTCCTTTTGCCCTCTGCCCTACCCTTTTCTCATGCCCCATACCCTAGCCAGGTGCTCTGGGCCTTTAAAGCGCCTGTGTGAGGTTCAGGTTTTATAAAGGAGAACTTCACTTGTCCAATAGATGAGCTGTGCTAGTTGGGCACAAGGCTGAATGCCTCAGTCTTCTCACCCCATCCCCAGGCACCCATGCTTTCTTTTCCTCTCACTTGCACGAGTGTAGTTCCCCTGACTTCAGTGCACTTAAACCTCATTTAAACTAATGTATGGGAGGGAAGAACCAGGTTTTCTGTATGGTTTAGGTCCGCAATTTAGAGACAGAATAATTTTGTTAGCTTCCATGGAGCTCAGGCCATTCAGAGATGGATGAGATGTAAAACAACCGAGAGACCAGGAGCCTGCCCTCAAGTGTCACTGATGCTCCAACTTTATCTAACCTGGAAAATCAGAGACTAGGAAAATACCTTGGAATGGAAAGCCCCCAAATATCTCACTCATGACTATTTCATGAGATGCTACAGCTCTGCAGTGTCACAGGAATGTGCACAAAGGAGGGCAAGCAGGGAGCACCCCCAATCTCAGTGTGTCCCTACAGCCTGCTGCTTCTCGTTCTCTGCTGCTGTAGTCCCAAACATGGCCTCTGCCTCCATTCCTAACCCATCTCAGCAGGCAGTCTTGCAGTAGTGCTGAGACTCCAGCATCAGGGAAGAAGCAGCAGCTGCGGGGGAGGAGGGAGGAGGAGCCAGCCAACCTGCTGCTTCCTCTCTCCCAGGGGTGCAGGGACACAATGATTGCAGCTGGCAGGGGAGTGGCTATCTCCTCGCTGCTGGGTGTCCCCTCCAGAGGTGTTCTGTGAAATCTGGAGTGAAGGGTGTCACGTGAACCTTTCATTTGTATGTGTTTAATGTGCTCCTCCAAAAGCGGTCACATTTAAATTCCTGCACATGCCTTTGTGTAGAGCTAAGGATAGTATGTGCTACACTCTACGTGATACCCATGTCATTGCCATGATAGAATTGTGTTCCCCTTCTTTCTGACCAGTCGAGCAGATCACAGACGTGGTTCTCTATTCGCTGGACAAATACACAAAGATCGTGTGCACGGAGGAGATAAAGTAAGTTAGAGGAGGTAGCAGGCCATATACCACTGGGCTTTGCCAGCCAATATAGTGTGTGTGAGAGAAATAGTAAAGGAGTGGGATAAGAAAGATGGGGAAGGAGAGGAGGCAGTGGAGATGACATTTCAAAGTGGGGCAAGAATATCCAAAGTTCTAGTAGTAAATAGGAAAAAAGCAACAGAGTTTTGGGGCTAAGAGAAACCTTCCTTGGGGACAGACAGTCACACAGCTGCCCATAGCAGGTGCTTGCGGCTTTCTCTGGAGCACCTGGTGCTGGCCACTGTCCGTTAGGATACTGGACTAGATGATCAAAGGCAGATCGAGTCTGGGATTCCTGTGTAAAAGAAGAAGAAAGAAAGAGAGAGGTGGGATAGAAAGGAGAGGAGAGTAGGGGAAAAAAAGGAGACAGAGAAGCTTGGGGACACACACACAGCAGGCATGGGGGTGGAAATAGAGATTCTCCTTTTGCTGGGGCCTACAGACAGTAGAGTGGGGAAGAATCAGGCATGTGCTGTGGCCTTACTCTGCCCAGATGCAGCTGCTTGGGGTCCATAATCCCAAGACATCCCATGGTGCAGCAGTGTCTGCTCAGGAACCTAGCTTTCCAATGGGTTCCATGCAATTGTCACTGCTCTGTTCTCTGTTGGGACTCTGGTGGCTGTTCTGAGCTTTCCCCTCTTTATCCCTTTCAGTGAGACTGTGCCTGCCAATTCCACTTTCTCCAAAAGCTACACAGTGACCCCCAACCTATCAGCTAACCGTGAGAAGCGTGGCCTGGCGCTTGATGGTAAACTCAAACATGAGGACACCAACCTGGCCTCCACCACCATGTAAGAGAAAGGCCTCCATGCTGCCAACACGGCTTTCTGGCTGATCTCTTTGCTTCTCTTACCAGTCTCTGCCAGACAATTATATTATTCCCACTCTGTACCATCCAGTGCTGCTCTGCCAATACCTATGTACCCAAATCTTGAGCTGCAGCCTCCTCTCCTGCTAGTCCAGCCCCAGGCTTCTACATACTACTTAAATACCTCAATCCTGTCCTGCCTCATTCCCCACAGCTGTTTCTAAGACCCTTTTGAGGAGGGACTGTCATCATGCTGAAGAATTTGGTGAATCTGTGATAAGGGAACACACGCACTCTGATCCATCTTGCAGGTGTGGGGGAAACCTATGAGCATGACCAACAGCTTTAAAAGATCCCATAGCACTTTTTCCCAAGAACAGGTACATCCATCCTAGTGTCCTGATTAACTTCCAGCTGAGGTAATTACCACGTATCCCCAGAAAATCTTCCATACTTTCAGTTAAATTAGTTTTTCCTTCCTTTATGCTGTGTGGCAGTGTAGTTGAACAGATATTTCCCTCTGCACAAGAGGGAGCCCTCTGGCAGTCACAAATTATAAGGTTTTTTATGGCATAGGTTTAAGCCACCAAAACAATCTCAGTAGCTGTCATCTTGATCATCGGGCAACAAACTCAGCCCCTTCTGATCACAAGGCATAGCTCATCCCAGATTATTTTCTGACCTTTTTGTCTATGCTTTTCCTTGTAGACTGAGACCTGGGATGGACAAGGAGGTATTGGGGATCCTGGTGTCCTACAAGGTGAAGGTCAACCTGGTGGTGTCCAGAGGAGGGTGAGCATCTCAAGGGCATGTACAGTGACAGGTCTTACACCCACAAGCTTAGTGTTTGAACAGCACCTTAGTATAACAGGGACCTAGTCCATGACTGGAGTTCCTAGACATCACCACAATACTATTATAGCTGCTAATATCAACATGCACTGACCGGGGAAATAGCTTAATGACTGGATTTCTTAGTTTGCCTTTGGGGCCCTCTCTGCACCTCTATAAATACTTAAGGTATCACATCATCCACATGGCCTCCTTTCCAGCCGGGAGCCTTGGAGTCTCAGTGATTCCCACCCTTTTGTTCCCAGGACATAACACTATTTTTACCCCTGCTCTTCACTTTCTTACTAAATCTTCTCTAGTGCCTCACTGTCTCATAAGCAAACCAGGGAAATGTGGTCTAAATAGAATTATTATAAGGTGAGTGCACATCTGGTCAAAGACCATACTTAATGAGTAGTTATCAATTACTCCTTGTCAAACTGGGAGGGCATATCTAATGGGGTACCACAGGAGTCAGTCCTAGGTCCAATACTAGTCAGTATTTTCATAATGATTTGGGTAATGGAGTGATGGGTATGGGACTCTTGACACATTACCCTGGGATTCCTGAGGGCCATGACAACAGGGACCCGTGAAGAGTGTCACCTACCACAAGTAACATTGACATGACATGAAAAGCCTCATTGCCCATAAGGGGACATTTTCCACTCAGTCATTACATTTGTATTTGTTGTACTGTTCTTCAGCTGAATTTTGTTGTTCTTTCTTCCATCCCCACAGCATCCTGGGAGATCTTACTTCAAGGTAAAGAATGAGTTATTTGACAGGAGTCTATCAGGAATGGTGTTCCTTGCTAATGCAGCTTTGCAATTCTGTGGGGCCCAGAGATAATGACTCCTCCTTTCACTATATAGGAATGAATATCAAACTGCCCCCAGAGCTTCACACCTGCAACACGTATGCACGCATACACTTTCAGATACCTGGTATGAAGAGGAGATTGTCAAACCTCACACACCTTGTGTGATACCTTCCTGTTCCTGCTAGCTAGTGGTTCTTCTTCTCTGGCCTCTTGCATTCCCTGTTCAGCTGTTACCCAACAGATGTCTTACACTAAAAGAACTTCACTCAAAGCTGAGGAAGGAAGGAATCAAGTAGGATTTGTAGCCTGACCTCTCTCCAATCCAGTCTCTGAGCTGTGTTTTGCAGTGCCTTTCAAGGAGCTGGATGCTGTTTCTAATGCAGAACCTACAGCTGCTCCCCACCCTGTCCTTGTTCCACAAAAATTAAGGTTAATTATGATTTTGATTATCTGATTGTTGCAAAGCATTGTGGGATGGTCGCATGACTAAAGGTGCTTTAAGCAAGTCTAAGCAGAGACAGCCAGACCTCTCCCTGTGCCCATTGAAAAGGCTGTCAAGTTCAGGAGAATTTAACAGGCTCTTACACTCTTCCCTCACATCCGTCTCTGTATAATTCTCCCCTTTAATAGAAGTGTGCTTTTCCTTCTAGCGATGTTGGTGTTGAGCTGCCTGTTATTCTGATGCACCCAAAGCCCACTGCTGGTAAGTGATCACACTGGAATACAGTTTTCACTTGGGAAACAGCAGGAAGGAAATGCATTCATATTCATAAAAGCGTCAGAAACCCTACTGACACCACTTATCCCTAAGGTCTGGTAAAGCAGTTCAGCTCCGAGAATTTCCAACCCAGATGAAAACAAACTTCAGAGCATTTCCAGGGCAGAAACAGTTCATTTGCCCTTTTCCTTGTAACTCTCTATTTTCCAGTGTAGTCAGGTCTGGAAGCTCCACTGCACCATGAAAAAGAGAGACTTGTATTATTCTCTCTCCAAACCAAGATTCCACACTTTCTGAAACTGGCCCATCACTGGGTTCCCACGATATTCTGCACAATGTGCTAACGATACCATCAACAACACGAAAAAGGAATCCATTGTTTCCAAAGGATTTTGAATCATTAAGACCTGTCCCCTCTTACATTTTGAGCATGACCTGTCTATGATGTACTAAGGGAGGTCTCCTGTTAAGTTTGCCACCTGTCCAGATCTTGACAGGACCATCTTGTTTCTTGCAAACTTGTCTTGCAGCACATACAACTACATCATCATGCCAGTAGGATATATTATGATGGCACATACATCACAATTTCATGATGCCATGGGTTTGTTCTGGAGAACAAATGTTTAAGGTTGATGATTCAATGCCCAGGCAAGACTTGAGGTTAATGTTTGGCTAAAGCAAAGGTCCTATTTTGTAATTGTGTGTCTGAACAGTTAAACACACACATAACATCTCTCACTGTGGACCGTGTCTGATGTTTATTTAGCAGAATGCAGGGGAGTCATTTTTTAAATACAAAAGTCCACAATGTGTGTAATATAATGGAAGGTATGACTTTGTCTTGAGATCTAGACTGAGAAATATTCATAAAGTTGCATGATGTCTAAACCACATGTTTATTATTGACCTTCCACAGTAACTCTGCAGATAAAATGCATAACCCCTTTCAGTTATTTGCCCCAGAATGTGTCTAATAGAAATATTCTAGAATGCCTGTTTCAGCCTAACATCTATGTGTGTGTGTGTCTCAATTTCTCTCTGCCTCCCCACGACATGTTTATAAATGGACTATAGACAAGCTAAGGTAAGCAAAAGGTTTCTTATACTCTTCAATACTTTCTGTAAGAAATCTGTTATGTAAACTCATTGGGGCTAGATGCAATAGTAAATAACCTGTTCTCATTTAAATGTGCATTTATGGAGCCACCTGTGCGTGCCTGGAACCAAAAAGATCCCTCACAGACCTCAAGCCCAGGCCCACCACTTGTGCTCTCTACATCACAACCGACACCATGACATTACAGTGTGATATCACTGCTAAAATGAGTGTTGTCAGAGAGGGGGAAAAAAACAAAGCTGAGAGAGGCAGGCTTGCAGCTTAATTTTGTTTATTTTATGGCTTTCTGGCTCTTCTTCCACTTACTAAAATCACACTGGCCTGTTTCAGATCTGAACTGTGTTGCCTATTGCAATGTTACTTCATTATTTTCTGGAGGGAGTTGCTGTCAGCAAATTGGCTCCATAGATACATGCATTGCTCTGTTCTGTAGTTGATGGCCCACTGGTGGAGATTTCTGGCCCTTGCTCCTATCAGCACAGCTGAAGACACAGACTACAGCTTTCCCAGTGCTATTGCTTTCTTGATAGTCTCTGCTGACTCTGGGTCATTGATGCTTAGTGATTGCTTGAGGCTGCACTCCAGGCTCTGGACTACAAGAAATTCACCAAAACAAAATCCAGACTATCCCTAGAGAGAGGGCACTGGCTGAATTCTTGACAGCAATAAATCCTGTACTTGCCATCATAGGTGTAGGAAATGACTAAAGCATCTAAGAAGTGTTTCAACAAGACAAATCCACCAGGACTGATTCCACCAAATCTCACTATGTGCCAATAAATTATATATTGAGAGACAGCCTGATAAGATAGAGTCCTGTGTTGCCCTGGTAATTTTGTTTAGCTCCAAAACACTCTATCCAATGGACTGTAACTGTGAACTCCCACTCCTCCAACTGGCCATAATTTATACTGACCAAAACACACGGATGGAATTGCCATGCTTACAACTTTGTGCCCTAGGAAATCTCACAATGCCAAATCCATCCCCTACTCCAAAGTTGCAAGACCATGAAAGATCCATGTTTGCATTTAGTTATACCCTGCAAGCTGCAGCTGTGAGAATCTGGAAAAATACATGAAAATCAGAAGAGGCAGTCCTGGGGCTCCCTGTGCCTAGATAAGCTACTCACGTGTTATCTCAGCAAAAAATGTGCCCTTTTTATCCTCTTTGTGGGCTGTCTCAGGATATTTCAGATTTCTTCCCTGATCTGTCCCTTTCCTACCCACTTGAACGTCATACAAAGTTTGTATTCTTGAAATTTTTTAACCTGTTTTGCTGAATTTTCTCACCTTCTGTTGAGGGGCAGGTCCCCTCGACGGTCCGGAAGCCTCAAAGTCAGGGTCTGTGCCCACTTTCCACAGGGCAAATACAGTCCATAGAGCCAGTTCCTTTTAAACATCCCTCTACTAGGGTACCTACAGCCTTCTGGCCTCGTTCCAAACACAGTCCCCTCTATCAGAGTAGGCACGGCCCTGCGGGCGTAGTCCCAAAGTACAGTTCCCTCTAGCAGGGTATATATGGTCCTGCAGCCCTAGTCACAAACACATTCCCCTCTCTCAGGGTCACTATGGCCTAGCAGCCTAGTCCACAGGTAAGCCTCCCAGAATGCTAGGGAGCTGGATTGTTATGAGGTGGGGGGGAGTAGGGGTACCTGGGCCCTCCCGCTCCACCGGCTCCCAGCCCAGGGCCCTATTGGCAGTGGAGGATTTCACTGCCTGCTCAGCAGGAATTCTGGCCAAAGTGCGCTGAGCTCCCGGAGGACAAGCCTCCTCCCTGGGCTACTTCCTACCGCTGCTAGTGCGTTGTTCAGCTCTCGGGCATTGCTCGGCAGGTAGGACCCTCAGAGACATCCTCCCTGGCCAGGGTTGCTGCTGCTGGGGCAGCTGCTCCACAACCGGGATTGCTGCTCCTGGGGTGGCTGTGGCTAAAGGGCCTGATCAGGCATCCAGCCTGAGCTCTTTCCCCTCTAGCAGTCAGCCCTAACTGAGTGACTCCCTGGGCTTTTATACCTGGCCACCCTTGCGAGCTTGCCCAGTAGTGTCATGGGGGTGGGGTCCTTTCGGCCAGCTGGGCCAAGGCAATTCTCTGCTGTTCAGTGCAGGGTTGCCACACCCTGTCACATGCTCCTTTTGGTGCCTCTTTCTCTGTTTCATGGTGTCATTTTGCATTTCCCTCTTGCAAGGAGGTAACTAATCCTTGTTGTATTTCTCTGGCTCACTGTTTTTTGTCAGTGTGTGAAACTTTGTCTTCAGAAATCTGTTTAAATGGTTTTCCCCCTCCATACACACATCCCGCCTAATGTTCTGGGCAGAATTCTAGAAAAAGTCTTGGCCACTTGAGTAGCTATTTACCATTCATCAGCACATCTTGTGGATTTCCTTTAGTAAATGTCCCCCAATGTACCGTCCTTACCAGTTAGCATTCCGAGCCCTCTGGGGCTAGGGCTGAAATATGTTGAGAAGGCGAAGCACTATTCCTCAAGCAGAACATGTGCACTGAGGTGTCCTGTGGGGCTGGGTGTCAACAACCAAAAACAGATATTGTCTCCATGGTCCTGATGATCTGAACAAGGACTTCACCTTTCTGAAACTTTCACACTGTGACCATCCCTCTTCCCTCCTTCAGATGCCCCACTCACCTAGGGAGATGATGTGTGTGATCACCAAAGTCCCAATTATAAGACTTAATCATGCTGTCTTCTTTTCTCTAGTGAGGAGGACATTGTGATTGAGGAATTTGCTCGCCAAAAACTCCAGGGGGAGAAAGATGACGAAGATGAGAAGGAGGAAGCGGATAAAGAAGAAAGCTAATCTGCTGCCCAGTCCAACCCAGCCAAAACATGCAGTAGTGACCACTCCAATGCACCTGTTTGGGGCAGAATTTTTTTAGAGAAGTTCCTGATGTACTAGTCTTATATTTGTGGTGTGTGACTATCACCATTTGTTAGCAACTGTAACTATTGGAATGCTGTCAAGGAAATGTGTTACAGTCTGTTTTTGTTGCTCACCAGAATTCTGCAACATTCTGCAGTTTCTTTATAAATAAAACTATCTAAATGGAAATGTGCTGGAATCTATTTATTTTGGCTTTGGTTTACTGTGATCACTTCTTCATAACATCAGTTTACAAGCTAGAGGCAAAGTTAGTGCACAAGTCCCTGTGTCTCTTTTACAACAACACCATCTAGGTGGACAACACCCCATCGGGAAGAGTCACATCCACACAAATCTTATAAATACGTTATTAAAGGAGAATGTTCCACATATGCTGTATACATTCTTGTAACCAGATCTGGAACAGCTTTGCAAGAGGAGTAGTGGGGCCTCAAAACCTAATTTGTTTCTTGACTGAGCCTGAAAAATTTATGGAGGGGTTGATGAGTTAAGGTTGCCTAAAATGGCATAGGACTCATCTGTCACTGCTGTTAGCAAACTTCTCCATCACCATGAGATGGGACCTTAGATGAAGAGTTACTATAGAGAATTCTTTCCCAGATGAATGGCTGGTGGGTCTTGCCCACATGCTCAAGATCTGACTGATTATCATGTTTAGCATTTAAAAGGGATTTTCTTCCCAGGTCAGATTGGCAGAGTTCCTGTATTTTGTTTGTTTGCCTTCCTCTATATCAGGGGGCATGGATAACTTGCTAGTTTGAACTAGGATAAACAGTGAATTCTCAGTAACTCAGCCAGAGGTTTGGGTCTATTGCAGGAGTAAGTGAATGAATTTCTGTGATCTATGATGTGGAGGTCACAGTAGATAATCACGAGGAACCCTTCTGGCTCTATGGTCTGAGTCTGTGACACACATACCAATCTGCTACAGTCCAGTGGTGTTAGTTTGCCTGCTCTGGAACCAGATGATGTCAATGGGGTTAGGGGTCTCTCTCCTCTCATCCCAAATTCCCAGCCTGCATCATTGCTTATGAGGACCAATATAAGGAGATTGTATTTACTGCACCTGTTAATGAAACTGCAGTCACTAACTGCTGATGAGATGCAAAACTGAATCTAGAACATGATAAGAGTGAGATTTGAGGTAATTATATGCTGACTGCACTTCAGCCCAGACCATTTAGTACCAAATGAAGAAGAGGATGGAACCAGCAGGGTCATATTTGCCATCCATCTTTAACAATGATTGTGACAACAGTTGACCAAAACCTTATGACAGCACTACAGTCACTGCCTAATGCTCTCTGGCATGAGCTAAATTCTGCAGCATGATTCCTGGGATTCTCTGAAGGGCACAGACAGTGGAAACTCTGTGGTAGCTACATTTAAATGTTAAAAATATATTTAAAATTAAATAGATAAAACAATAATACTGTCAAAACATATGGAGATATACTTATCTCACAGAACTGGAAGGGACCTTGAGAGATCATTGAGTTGACTCCCCTGCCCTCATAGCAGGACCAAGTACCATCCCTGACAGATTTGCCCCCGATGGTCCCCTCAGGGATTAAACTTACAACTGTGGGTTTAGCAGGCCAATGCTCAAACCACTGAGCTCTCTCTCCCTTCCTCCCTTTTTTTCATTATCAAATAGTAAATAATGATATTAAAATGATATTAAAATATACACATGGTGTGTTTTGGAGCAAGCATTATCTCTTACCTTTAAAACAGAGGTCATGAACACAGATATGCCCATCAGAACAAATATCTTTAACCCCTTCACTCACTGCTCCTGGATTCCCAAGAACTTAGGTTGCTCTCCTGGAGCAGAGCATTCAGATTCTACTTTTAGGCTATTGACGTGACTTATAGACAGTACAATTGCAGCCACAAACCAACGTACGCCCATTGTGGAACATATCCCCAGCATAACATTAACCATGAGCAGATCAAGATGATAGCCACAGCCTTTCTTCAACTTATGCTCCTTTCTGTTTATGATTACTGCTGTGATTTGCTGATCCACGAAAATGAGAATTGTACAGAGTAATGCGGGAATAGCAGCTACCAGTAGTGTCCACCAAGGATTACCTCTAAGAGGATCTATGAGCCATCCCCTGACTTTTTGAGTGGGTTCAAACTTCTCAGGAACATATAGTTTAGGAGAAGGAATTCCAACAAGCCAATCAATCAGAACCATGACCACTATCATCAGAAATACAACGAAGTCACTGATTGTAGAGCGCACAGAAACTGTGAGGTTAGACCATGTTATAGTATCCACTGATGTACTGGTCTTCCGCCACATCTGTAAAGTTAATTGTATCCACTCCTTTTTTATTGTTTTATTAAACACAATATATTTTACCTTGACCCTCTGAAAGGGGGTTCCAAAGAGAATGGAGAGAGGCTGTTCTCAGTGGTGCCAGATGACAGAACAAAAAGCAATGGTCTCTAGTTGCAGTGGGGGAGGTCTAGGTTGGATATTAGGAAACATTAATTTACTAGGAGGGTGGTGAAGCACTGGAATGGGTTACCTAGTAGGGAGGTGGTGGAATCTCCATTCCCAGATGTTTTTAAGTCCTGGTTTAACAAAACCTCCTGTCTGGGATGATTTAGTTGGGGTTGGTCCTGCTTTGGGCAGGGTTTTGGACTTGATGACCTCCTGAGGCCTCTTCCAACACTATGATACTGTGTTTCATTTTAAGGTAATACACGTTTGGATTGACAATGCATAACTTCATCACAGAAGCTAGGATGGAAATAGGTTCTAGCAGCTAGAAAGGCATTACAGTTTGGGAGCTGGACATTATTGCTAAAATGAATAAGTGATGTAAATTGTTATATTTAGATGTCAGAGTAAATATCCCATTTAAGATGAATGCGGTATTTCACACCTCAGATTTACTGCTTCTGTCTGCAAACTCAGACAGATGTCATTGCCTCAAATAGAGTCATGATTTGTCTAGATAAGGGAAATTTGCACCAGTGTAACCATATCAAAGTAGTTTCTCCAGAACAAATTCCTTATGTATTGCCCTAATGCAAAAGTGGACTTGCTTCTATGCAGGTGTGTTTACACTGGAGAACCTATTTCAGTGTTGCACATATACACAAGAGAGTTTGCATTGGTGCAGCTATATAAGTGCAACAACAGCCACTTTTAGACAGGACCTCATTTCTATAGTTCAGATTTCACTACAACCATAGTTGTGATTGCACTAGGAAAATTCAGTCCCGTAACTTACAACTGGGGTAATAATGTTGGAAATACTGTATTAGGGTGTGCAGGACATCAGCAGTCTTACTATGTGACCTAGGTCTTCGAGGTCTGTGAAGGCTAAAAATACAGTGTTTTTGCAAATGGAAGCATTCAGTTTACAGTATGTTTGGGTAGGTTAGAGTAGATGCCCCACTATCCATCTGCTTGGTGGGTTCCTGTTATAGATGCATAGGGGGAACCCTGGTATCCAGCTGGTGCAGAGCGCCTGGTATAGATGTCTGGGTGATTTTAGGCAAAAATCTGGTGAGGGACTCCTGTTACTGGTGCATCGTTTTATCCAAGTGGGGGGCCTGTTATAAGAGCAAAGGGATCCCCACTATCCAGCAGGAGGGATCCGTCTTATCCACCCGCTAGGAGCAGCTAACCGCCTGGGGGAAGGTGTTCAACTGTCGCATCCCAGGTTTATGAATCGCTTACAATAGAAAGCAACAGCAGCGCGTCAAATGATGTCATAGCGGCATTCGGTGACGTCACATGACAGGAATTGGCGAGCTGATGCGACATCATACGTCACTCACGCGCCTGCCCGGGTGAGCCTACGGCGCAGGGGAGTGACGTTTTCCTTGCGTCTACGGAAGTGACGCCCGAAGCGGTAGCGGTGGGTGGGTCCCCGAGCGGTGGGAGCTGGGCAGCAAATCCTTTCCCCGGTCCCTCGTTCCGGCTCGGGCTCGGCCTCCCCGCTCCGCCATGTCCGCGCCCGGCAGCGGCGGCGAGTTCGGGAACCCGCTGCGCAAGTTCAAGCTGGTGTTCCTGGGCGAGCAGAGCGGTGAGCGGGGCGGGGCGGGGCGGGGCGGGGCGGGGGGGCTCAGGGAGTGGGGGGCAGGGAGGAGGAGAAGGGACCGGGCTGGGGTAAACCTGAGGGATGGGGGGGTATTAGGGGCAGGGTGGGATCCGTGCCTGGAGTACGGGGGGGGGGGGCTTATTGGGGTAGGGGGACCCGGAGCTGCGCGCGGGGGGCGACCTGCCTGTGGTGGGGCAGACCCTGGGGTGTGGGTTGCGCTGTGGCCAAGCGGAAGAAACTGACTGGGCTGTCTCAGGCTTGCGGGGTGTGGCCCCGTGGGTTTCCGCAGGAGCTGCAATCCTCCCTTCCGTGGTTGCTAGTCGCTCGTGGTTGGGGGCAAAGTGCTCTGAAGTCATCCTTGGTGTTCAGGGGCTCGTTGCACTAGGCCAGACACAGATTTGAGCCCTGCTCACCATTCCTAGTGATGGCTGGCCATGTCCCCACCCTGCTGTGTGGGGTGTTCAGCAGGCTGTCAGCTTTCCAGTCCTTAGACACAGATCAGACCTAATGTGCACCCTGGGAATCTGCTGTTCTCACATGCTCCTGTCAACATACTTGTAACACAACTGGTGACTAGGCACTAGTGCTCCAGCCAGATCATCACATACCTTCCCAAATCACTTGGCCCCGGTGTACCAGTAGTTCAGTCTCTGCTGTTTTGATGCCAATGCAGATGGAAGTGTCTGCTTAGTATGAATGTTGCAAACTGTACTTCTATTACTCTTCTACAGTGCAGTGCTTGTGATCTCCCCAACTCCAGTTTCATTTCTGTCAGCTCTGTTGAGAACTGAGTGTGAATGCCAGATGGTAGTGCAACTGAGATGGCTTTACTAATGACTGTGTGTGGATGGGGGACTAAACTGCATTGGTTCAAAATATGCTTTAGTGTGGACAGTGTAGTCACACTGACCATTATATACCAATTGTGATCCATTCCCATCACTTCAGATGTTTAGTTAAGACATAGCCTACCATGTTTGCTGTTGGCATTATCCAGCTTGCAAAATTCTTCTCACTTGCTTTTGAGCAGGTATTTTTAAAAAAAAGCTCCCTTTCTTTATCATGGGGTAAGCAAGCAGATTTCTATGCCTTTGTTGGCTAACTTTCCAAGTGTGCAAGGCTTCAATAAAATATGCCCATATAGAGCACAGAGATTGCTATTGAAGGTCTTAGTGGGAAATTAGTCTCTTGACAAGCTGAAAGATACTGGGCTTAGTGGAATGCCAAATGTTTGTGAGCTGCATGCACAGGGTGCTCTTGAGTAGTTTAAAAGATTTCAGGGAAACCCACTCTCTGCACTTGTGGGAGAATTGTATGATATTGATGCATTTTTATTGCTCAACATAGACTAATTGAGGGGGCAGCATGCCCTGGTGCAATCAGAAAGGGCTTTTCCTGTTGCTCTGCTGAAAACTCACATTTATGAAGGATTGTCCAGTGGTTAGGGCATTACTCTGAGGCTCACAAGACCACAATTCAAGTTCTTATCTTGCCACAAGCTTCCTGTGTGAGCTTTGGAGGTAATTTGGTGTCTGTGCCTTGTCCTTGTGTGAAATCAAAATAATAGCGCCTCCCTATCTTACAGAGGGGTTTCAAGAATAAATATTTAAAGATTGTGATTCCCCCTCCTAGTTTCCTACAACTGTGAAAACTGAAATTGATAAAAATAGAAAAAATGTTCAAAAATAAACAGATATTGTCTGTCGATATTTTTAAAAACTGAATTTTATCAAGCCTAATTATGATCTAAGTGCTATAATATTGTTTCAGATCTGTGTGGACAGAAATTACCGTTTCTTAAGTTTAGTTGCATTTTATTCAAACTTGGTTTAGTTTACATTAAAATATGGTTATAGTAGGGATGTTAAGTTTTGAGTAATTGAATAGTTGATGCTTTTTTGCATCGATAGGGCGCCTCTGCTTTTGAAGTGCCGTATGGAGCCCTGGGTCAGCTGGGACTGACCCCAGGCTCCGTGCAGTGCTGCTGGTTTGAAATGCCGTGGGGATCCTAGCATCAAGCTCCTTGCAGCACTTCAAAGTGGCAGCGCCACGTGGAGCCTAGGATCAGCTGGGGACTCTCCCACTGACTCTGGGCTCCATGCAGCGCTGCCACTTTGAAACATCGCAAGGAGTCCAGCGTCAGTCTCCACACGGCGTTTCAAAGCGGCAGCGCTACATGGAGCCTGGGACCAACGGGGAAGTCCCTAGCTGATCCTGGGCTCCGCATGGTGCTGCCCATTTGAAACTCTGCATGCAGCTAGCCTTGGGCTGAACACGGCATTTCAAAGCAGCAGCACTGCATGGAACCCGGGATCTGGCCCCTTCTCTACATGGCACTGCCGCTTTGAAGTACCCCATTCTCTTCCCCCTCTGACTTTGCTGCCTCTTTCTGATCGAGGCAATGGGGGTGAGGGGAGTGACTAGTTGCCTAGCCTGTCGACTACCTGCTCCCTGCCCCCAACATGTATAAAAGAGGACTAGGAATGGAGCCAGTGGAACCCCCAGAAATAGTTGAAAGGGTTAGGGGCATGAGGAGAATCCTTTGAAGAACATATTGAGGGAGCAATGAGAAGTAGGAGGAGAACAAAGAGAAGTCAGTCACTGAAGCTAAAGAAGGATAAAATTTCAAGGATAGCATGGTCTGTGATATCAGAGATGACTGATAGGTCAAGAAGAATGAGGATGGAGTTCCAGTTCAGAAGTCTATTTAGGAATAAATCAGTAAAGACTTTCACAAGAGAGGTTTCATTTGAGTGCAAGAGGAAGAAAACCAGACTGGAAAGGAAATCTAGATTGTGACTGAATGCTCTGTTACATTTAGTTACAGTTTGACCTACAGATGTCTTGGAGAACTGCATCTGTTTACAAGAGTAGCGATGTAAGCGACTAGTTGAGTCACTACTCGATTAGTCGCTTCCCCCCAGCAAAAGTGGTGGGGGAGCAGGAGCTGGTGCTGAGGGGAACACTGTCTCCGTGGGAGGCAGAGGTGCAGTGGGCGACCTGGCAGGAGCCAGGACTGAGCAGTCTTGGCTTGTACCCAGTCCCAGACTGCTGCAGCTCTGCCTTTTAAACATAGTAAGAGCCTAGGGGCTCTTACTGCATTTAAAAAGCAGAGCCACAGCAAACCTCCTTATTGACTAATTGAGCAGTCAATGGAAATTCCATCAACTACTTGATTAGCTTGCTGACCACTATTTAACATCCCTACATACCAGGTATGAAATCAAGCCCTTCACTTGTATCTGCTTTTCTCAGTTGCACCACTGCTTCTGATTACCCTCTCTTTCCACAAGTTCTTCCTTTTTTCTTCATGGGAAGAAAACATAATTTTTTGACAGGAGCTAGCAAGTGCTTCCATGTTTTAATATGGATCCCTTCCTATCCATTCCACAGAGAAGATAAGCAGTTGTGAAACTACACCATTACCAACACAGATAGTTAACGTTAGGAAGACAGTGTATTTTTAGCATTCCTTAAGCATTGTTTAGTAGCTGAATGGAGAGGGAGCCAGCACTAATCAGCTCTCCATGGACAACCCAAACACTCTGCAGACCCCACTGGGGAATTTGCCTCATGAGATCATTCAGTTTTCTTATGTACTCTTACCATCACAACTGCCCCACTACCTCAAGGTCCCATACTGCAGTGACTCCCTCTACTGCCTTTTCAAGCTTTACCAGGCTCCCTCATGGAGCTTCTTAACACTACAATAAAAAAAATCTGTTAGTCTTTAAGGTGCCATGGGACTTCTGTCTGTTTTGAAGATACAGACTAACATGGCTACTCTTCTGACACTTCTTAACATTGAACTATCAGTCCTAGTTGATGATGAAAAACAGCTACTTAAACACATTTGGGAATAATCATATTTTGCATTTGTGTTCTGCAACGTTGATGTACTTTAACCATTAGGGATGTAAAATCCTGTGTAATTGGTTAACCAGTTAAACATAACATTATGGTTAACCAGTTAGCCAATTAGATAGAACAAGGGGGGGGCACTCCAGCCCAGATGGGCTGGAGCAGCTCCCACCCACTGACCGCAGCTGGGTGGGAGTGGCCTCCCTCCTCCCCTTCTCCCCCCCCTCCCCCGCAGATGGGGTTTGCTCCACTTGACCTAGAGCACCACCCATCTGCAGTGGGCTTTGCGAGCAGGCTGTCTGTAGTGGGTGAGGATGCTCCAGCCTCCACTGGTTAATGGTAACCATTAAGACTCACCCGTTAAACATTCACATTTCACTAGATATTTTATAGTATAGAGAGTTGCTTACTAAGGATGTTAAATTTAGATTAATCAACTAATCGAATAGTTGAAGCAATTGCATTGACTATTCAAATTAGTTGATAAGGGCACCTCTGCCTTTGAAATGTAGCAAGAGTCCTGCCTGCTGTTGCTACATTTCAGAAGCAGAAGCGCATTGGGAGCAGGAGGCGAGTGGGGGTACTCAAATAGTAGCTCCCCACGCACGCTTTGCTTTTGAAATGTACAGGAGCCCGGGGCAGGGGGCTCTTGTACATTTCAAAAGCAGGGAGTGCGGGGCCAATGGGGGACTGCTTGAGTCCCCAGCTTGCCCCCTGCTCCTGTGCACTTCTGGTTTTGAAATGGAGCAAGAGCTCTGTTCTTGCGACATTTCAAAGGCAGAAACACTGCCAGTTTCCCGCTGCATCCCTGCCTCCTCCTCTACACGGAGATGCTGGTGGGTGGAATCAGCTTTTAAGCCAGCTCCCTCCCAGCGCCGGCTCCTGCTCCCCCCCTTACTGCCTCTCTCTGATAGAGACAGCAAGGGGCAGGGGAAGCGACTAAGCATATGCTTATCGGATAGTTGACTAGTCACTTGCGTCCCTATTCCTTACAGACTAAAGAAGGTTGTAGCAAGAACAATGAGCAGTCAGTTCAAAAGCATTATCACTTGAATATACTGTCTGTTTGGGAGGCAGCCTTACTCCTTATCTGCCACGTGACAGTAATTGTTTTTTCCTCTCCTCCTGCAGTTGGGAAGACATCTCTGATCACTAGGTTTATGTATGACAGTTTTGACAACACTTATCAGGTGAGTGGGATTCTGCTTCTTTTAACAAAATTCATCAAATTCCTGCATTAGTTGGGAGGAACTGACCCTTCAAGAACTGTGGTAGAAACTACCTATGTCTTGGCTAATAGCCATTGGTGGACCTATCTTCCATGACATCTTGGTGCTATTGGTAGATAGGTAAGATGTAGAACCTGTGTAACACTCCTTCCTGACAGAGACTACACAGTTACCTGCCAGCACTGTGAGTTCCCCAGCAAAACAGAATACCTAGTCAAGTCAGCATCAGCATTTTGCTTTCTTCTCAGAGACTGTCAACAACGTAATTGCTTACAGTTATGAGTTCCCATATTGCCCTTTCGAAGCAAGCACGCTTAAAGTGAAAGCATTACAGAGAAAACAAACATAGACAAACCTACACCCAACAATTAGCTTACCAGAGAGAAGAGAATTGAAATCCCGTCCCCCTCCCCTCCCCAAGGGCTCTTGTAGATGATTTTTTTCAAGCCCCACCACGGGGTTTCTCTGGTTACCTGTGTGACATTCTGTACTCTGGGGGAGTGCCCTCTAGCCCCCAAAAGTTCCTTCTTGTCTCGTACTTTATTAAAATAGTTTTTTGAAGCTCAGGGTGCTTCCCATTATTTACATTGGTCACATCTCCTCCCTGGAGAAGCTAGGCAATCCCACAAAACACTCAAGATTTGCATTTGTAATACTATTCCAAAGCTACTGAAGCATAATTTACTAAGATCTTGCAAAGATATTGCAGACAGTTGTCATACTTTGTAAGACATTCTCTCATGGATGGACTGAAGCAACTAAATGCATATGAATAGCCAGGGGTCGCTGAACCGCGGCGAGCCCCACTCGCCAGCTGCGCTGTCCAGCGATTTGCGCATGCGCAGATTGCCCGAACCCGGCTCTTACGGGTTACAATCTACTTGCCACAGGCGAGTAGATTGTATAATTTGTTGAGCCCTGTGAATAGCCTTATTTGGAAGTTCATGAATATTTTTGAGACTAATAAATATTTGCAGATCAGTATAAGGTAGGGATGCTGCTTAACTTGAGTGCAGCAGGCTACATGATTAACTGATAAGCCTGATCTTATCGCTTACTCTTGTCGACTACATGCATCCTCCCCTGAAGTGGGGAGGGGAGACTGCCATGAAGCAGCTTCTGTCCGGGGAAGAGTCCAAGCTCCCCGTGGACAGAAATGCTCTGGCATCTCATAGACCAGCTCCTGTCTGTAGGAGCTCTGAGCTCCCCACAGACTGGGGTTGCTGCCAATGGAGCAGCCTCTGTCTTCCGGAAACTCGTCCCTTCCTCCCCCAAACAGGGGCTGCTGCCACCCCTTGCTGCTGCCTTTCTCTCAGCTGGTTTTTAAACTGGCTCCCCTCGGGAACCAGCTCCCACCTGCCACCCCATGCTTCTGCCTCTGCTACAGAGGCAGCAGCATGGAGTGGCACGGAGCGCCCCAGGATTGGGGTCGGGAGCGCACTGGCTGCCAGCCTACCCCTACGGATTATCGAATAGTCATGTAACCGCTAAAATTTCATGCGGTTACACAACTATTCAATTACACACTAAGAACCCTAGTATGAGGGGAGAAATTGCAGGTTACTAAGACTTTTTTCTTTTCAGGCAACCATTGGAATTGATTTCCTGTCAAAGACAATGTATCTAGAAGATCGCACGGTGAGTGAGGACTCTGTAATTAATCTAGTAAATGTAGACACAAGAGCAGCAGTTGCCCATGTACACAATGTTTCTGCATGGCTGTTCATGCAATGGTCATTCCTGCAAAGCCCACAACAGCCTTTCCAAGGACAATGTTTAACAGGAATTCCCAGACCTGGTCAGGCTGTCTTGCATGAAATTCTGTTTCTTGTTGTACTGGCTCAAACCATTGGTCCTGTTTCTGGTACTTGTGATATTACTTGATGCTGCAGGGAAAGGTCGATAAAGCATTATGCAAAATTGAGTCAAGTTCACAAATCTATGTGCTTTGAGAAAAGAAAATCTTTGTTGTCCTTGTTGCTGCTATATCGCAGGCATACCATGCACCTTCTCATAGATGATTACAGTGCTGTCTCTGGGACTGTCAATATAAACTAATCTAAGTAGATCAGAGGCGATTCTGTTGTGTGAAGTCACCAAAGATTTCGGAGGATAACAAGGGCCATCCTCACAAGGCAGGTGGCTGGTTACGTCAGTAACACAACTCTAATCTATAGCATTGGGATAACTGAAATATATATCTGAACAAAATCAGTGAATGAAGGAAAATGTTCAGTGAAGCAACACAGCTAATTGTGTAGTCTGCAGGAGGTCCCCTGTACATAGAGTCGACTCCTAGATTCCTCTCCTATTCCTCTTGATATATTTGCCTGTTGAATTTCAAATAACTACTCATTACTGGCTGAGCAGGTGAAACTGGCCTTCCTTTGGAGACAGTCACTGCTGCACTTGAGTGATGCAATGCTTACCCTTCTGGTCGGGTGGCCCTGGGCATGTTGCCTCTGCACCTGATCTTCAAACCAGAGCAACATCCCTCTGGTCCACTGTGGCAGAGTATGAATTTCCTAACTGCCTTCCCCGCTCATTATTTCCACTGCTAGCTTTCTGGGTCATGTAGAGGCACCATCAAAAACCATAAAGCCTGTAAAATGTGAGCAAAGATGGCAAAATGGGTGATGAGAGGAATAATTACACTTGCTCTCAGGTAGTCTGAATGTCTCTTCTCACAGGGCCGTGGTAAACTTTAGCACCAGCCATGACTGAGACAAGATTCTGGCTGCCATGTTTGGATGGAAGCACTGCGTGCACAATGGCCTAATTAACATTTTGGTACACATTCGGTTTGTCATGTTTGATGTATCCTCTCTAAGCTATCTTTGTTCCAGATGCTCAAACTCTAAAACGATTCTGCAAAGTACTAGCACACAAAATAAACTGTCTGTAGCCCCTTGTGCATGTACTTTTCATTCTCAAAAGCAACTAAGTAAATTGCCAAAAAAAAAACCCAAAAAAAAAACCCCACCATTCACAGGCTTTGACTATCGGAGACGGAGCACAAACATACTGCTTACAATGTTTTGCTTATAGGGTGTGTGACACACTGTCGTGGGGTGCCCCCACCCCGCACTGTTCCGCCCTGGAGTTAGGCGGTACGCTCCCAGTCACGGAGGTCTAGTCCCGCACCAGCGCAGGCCTGGAGACCTAGCCTAAAGTCAACGCAGGGCCCTGAGGCCTAGTCCGGCCCAAACGTAGGCCCCGAGGCCTAGTCTAAAGTCCAAGCAGGCCCTGAGGCCTAGTCCACGCTCTGGGTGGATTGGGTAGGGAGGTCCAGGCCCTCCCTCTCCACCAGACCCCAACCCAGGGCCCTATGAGTGGTGGGTGGTTCCCACCACTGGCTCCGCAGGGAGTTCTCCCCTAAACACACCGAGCCCACCGGGGCATCCTCTGCCCCTTGCCCTGGGTCGCTTCCTACCCCAGCCCTGTGGCTGACGGAGACCCCGCCTGCAGACGCTGGGCTGGCAGCAGGCATGACGCTGGCAGGTCCAGCGTCTGGGGCAGCAGCAACAGGGTGGTCCTCTGCGACAGAGCAGGCTGCCCCCCAGGGTCGCCATTGCGGTCGCGCTCGGCCTGGTGATGGTAGTGGAGAGGGCGGCTGACCTTGCATCTCCTGCTCAAGCGGCTGGTCCAGCATCCTTGGCTCGGGCAGATGGGCAGGAGTTCCTCCCTCTCCAGAGGCCAGCCCCAACTGAGCTGTCTCCCTGGTCTTTATACCGGGCCCGCAGTTGGAGCATGCCCAGCACTGCTGTGGGGGCGGGGCCTGCACTGCCCAGAATGCCAGCTGGCTCCCCTCCTGGCCAGTGTGGGGCTGGACCGCCCCATCACACACACCAAACTAAATGGAGTGTTGAGGAAGCTCATTTACCTTAATGAGTACCCGTAATTGTCTGACACAGCTCCATGGCACAGCTACAGCTGCAGGTGGGAGGACTGGTGAAACGTTATCCTTCACCTCCCATTATTGTTCAATAATAGGCTGAATTCTCAAGTACTTGTTGATTCTTCTTCGTATTATGAATCTTTAAATTGTCTCGAATGGAGGACAGGAATGGGCTGCTGAGGTGTAGAGAGATTTGGTCTGGAACTGAAGCTCTACTTGCCCTTGTCTGCGTGCTGCTCCCAAATCAGCACAGCTGGTAGGTTTTTCTGGGTATTTTTTAAGAGCTGGGATTTTCTTGTGGGAAAACTGGTTCTGGATGGCACAGCCTTCATCAAGAGGCAAGATAAATTACCGTGGGATACTATGAAATCTGAGTAAGCATAGAGAGTTTACAGGTGATCCTGTTTGTTAGGCTCTCAGACAATGGCTTCCAGTGTTATTTGTTGTAGACATTCTATCTTTCCACAGTGGGTTCCTCTCTATTTTGCACATGAGTGACAGTAGACCAGTTTGGAGGTTGATAACACTATATCAAGAGAGCAGACATCCCAGTTAAAGATGGCTGGTGCCTCAGGCATTATCCTACCTCTGTGCTTTAGACCTTCTAATGAGAGTAAATAAAGTCTCTTTTGGCTCCATAATGAGCTAATCCTATGACAGACTTCAGGATGGTTTCATCTCCATGTATGAGGTCTGATTGAAAACTAGGGGTGTTAAAAATCATTTAATCTGGTAACCATGTAAAATATTGGTAAGATCAGATGAGAAATAGTCAAATGAAACATCGGAAAACGGCAGACAGATAAAAAATAGTGACAAATTTTGAAAGTGATTATGCACAAACGTTAGAATTCTAAATAATAAGATGGGTGAACTGGAGTGCCTCCTTGGTGGAATGAGGACAATCAATGGGGCACAGTCATATCAGGGTACAAAATATATTGGAAGGACAGTACACATGATGGTGGTGGGGCAGAGGCACTATATGTGAAAGAAAATGTCAAATCAAATGAAGTAAAAATCTTAAATGAACCAAAATGTCTCATAGAATCTTTATGGATATTAATTCCATGCTGTTCTTATTCCATAAGAATATAGGGATATATTATCGACCACCTGACCAGGATAGTGGTAATGTCTATGAAATGCTAAGGGAGATTAGAGAGGCTATCAAAATAAAAAACTCAATAATAATGGGGAATTTCAACTATCCATATACCAACTGGGTACACATCACTTCAGGACAGGATGCAGAGATAAAATTTCTGAATATCTTAAATCACTGCTTCTTAAAGCAGCTGGTTCTGGAACCCACAAGAGGACAGACCATTCTTGATTTAGTCCTTAGTGGAGCACAGGATCAAGTCCAAATGGTAAATATAACTGGACTGCTTGGAAATAATGGGAATATAATGTAATAAAATTTAACATCCCTGTGATGGGAAAAACCTCAGCAGCCTGTTACTATGGCATTTAACTTCAGAAAGGGGAACTGCACAAAAATGAAGAGGTTAGTTAAACAGAAATTAAAAGGTACAATGCCAAAAGTAAAATCCCTCAAGCTGCATGGAAACTTTTCAAAGACATCATAATAGAGGCCCAACTTAATTGTATACCCCAAATTTAAAAACACAATAAGAAAACCCCAAAAGTGAGACTGGCTTAACAACCAAGTAAAAAAAGTGGTGAGAGATGAAAAAGTTATTGTTTAAAAAGTGGAAGTTAAATCCTAGTGAGGAAAATAGAAAG
>JANRFK010001158.1:27727927-27751111 GCA_030068395.1 Apalone spinifera
CTCCCTGCCCCCAGGTCAATAAGGGCCTGCGGGGTGAGGGGCAGCACGTGAAGTCTCCTATCCTGCCCCTGCCCTGCAAGGGGTATGTGGTGCATAGAGTCAACTGCCAGCTGAGTAGCTGGCAGTTGACTCTAAACGTGGTGTGCCTTTTGCAGGATGGAGATGGGGTGGGAGGAGACTTTGTGTACTCCCCCTGCGCCCAGACCCTGATTGACTTGATGTCAGGGGCAGCGTGTGAAGTCTCCGCCTGCTGCCAGGAGCGCAGGCACCTAGAGGGATCATGAGGGGGGGCAGAGCAGCAGGGGCAAAGACTTCATGTGTTTCCCCTACCCCCAGGTCAATCATGGTCTGTGGGTTGGGAAGCACGGAAGTGTCCTGGCCCCGCCCGAGGCCCCGCCCCTTCAAAAATAAGTGGCCTCCCAGCTAAAATTATTGACCACCCTTGGGTTACACTCTAACATCCCTGCTGCAAACAGTCATATGTAGGCAGCAAACGTTGTGGATAGCCTGTTGTGTCTGAATGCCAGCATGAAGTGACATAGGTACACGCATGATTAAACTGCAGTGGTTGCTGTAAGAAGTTATTTTTATAGGAAAACAAATAGGATCTGTGTCACAGATCAGTGGGTTGGTGTGGAGATGGAGGCTGTGTGATGGTTCTGCCATTTTAGATGTGGCCATTGTATGGATGAGATGTACCATCCACACACTTCGTTTTTTTTTGCACTGCATTTTTGTTCCATTTTAACTTTCCTTTTAATGTTTGTTTGCATTTTTTTCCACTGCAAAATAGTTTTCTTTTTATTTCATTTGGGTTTTGGTTTTATTTTGTTTCCATTTTTCCTGTTCTTCCACTTTTTCCCCACCCCACATTTTTCCATTTCCCAGATCAGGCTGCAGCTGTGGGACACAGCCGGCCAGGAAAGGTTCTGCAGCCTCATTGCCAGCTACAGCTGTGACTCTGCCACCACGGTCGTTGTCTTTGATATTACAAGTAGGTACTGAGCCTGAGCTCCTGCACAGGGACCTTGCTGGTAACTCTGCCTTCTGCTCGTTTCTATATGGGATGGGGCTAGGCTCAGAGCCAGAGGACTGCAGGTGTTTTGTGGATGGATCTGCTGCCTCTAGGAGAGGTAGCCAGAGTCCTTTCTTTCCCACTGTCTAAAGTAAATCCATCAAAGCTGCTTAAGGATTTGGGAACTAATTGATCGCTATTTACCTGAATCTCAAACCTTAAAAGTTGTCCCATAAAGGGTGAGTATGTGTGTGAGTTGGATTTATGCCTTTTTATATCTTTCTGTAATATTAAAAAAAGGCCTTAAAGGTTTTTCTAAAGCTTTTTATCTACTTGTTTTAACACTAGAAAGGCAGGATTTTTCTCGACAAGTAGAGCACTAGTTGGAATATGATAAAGATTCCAAAGAAGTGAAATCTGAATCGGGGGGAATAATTTCATTTTCAAACTGTCTGAAATTGTACAAGGCCAACTTAAAACACTGCACAATGAATGTTTGTGTTGTCCAAAGAGCCCTCCAACAAAAAGCGAAAGGCTCTTAATGTACCTGGGATTTCTAAAGCAGCAGTGGGCAATAATATTTGATGGGGGGGGGGGCACTCCCAGAATTTGGTAAGTGGTCAAGGGCTGCACCTTTCTATGTTAATGGAGGAGGTGCAGAGTCTGGGGTGGAGGTTGGATACAGGAGGGAGCTTGGGATACAGAGTGCATAAAAGGATTCTGACCTCGGGAAGGGGTGTAGGAAAAGGGTACAGGGTCTAGGAGGGAGTTCTGATGAGAGGTTGGGTTGTGACCTATGGCAAGGAGTTGGGGGGATCAGGGTGAGGGGTGCCAGATGTAGGCTCTGGCTAGAAGTTTCTTACCTTATGCGGCTCCCGGCCAGCAGCCCACAGGACACTCGGGCAGGCTCCCTGCCTCCCATATCCCCTCATGCTGCTCAAAGCAGCTGGCTGCTGGGGCCATGTGCATCTCTGAAGGTCTCTGTGTGCTACCCACCCTCAGCATAATATGGCAGCTCCCTTTGACCAGAAACTGGCCAGTGGGTGCTGCCTGAGGAATGCTTGCAGGCGTGGGCAGCTTGCAAAATCATCTCCCCACCTCAACCTGTCTCCCAGGGGTGTAGAGTTCAGAGATGAAACATTGGCAGGCCAGATCTGAAGGGTAAATAAGTTTGAAGGGAAAACACCCATCATTCAAACTTCCTCTAAATTAAAATGAAGGTCTTGTCTATATGGTAGATATAAAGAAAAGGTGGATTTAAACTGATGATTGTGTTGGCATAACTCTTTGGGTAGACACTTATTTCACTATTAGAATGAGTTCCTTTTCTTGATTTAGTTTATCACTTGGGAAATCAAAAAGTGTCATCTGCAGAAGTGTCCACAAAGAGGGTTATACCAGTAAAGCAATATAGTATAGATAAGACCTAAAGCCTGTTCTACACAAGGAGTTTACAATGAATTTAGCTGCATATGTTTGATTTTTTTTTTTAACCAATGTGTCCACACTACCAAGCCTGTCTTTTTTACCTTAAGGATCACTGAACTCTATTTTGGTTATTCCCGATTTCATGAGGAATAATGCAATTCCTAACCTTGCCTGGCTGATTTTATGGTAGTATAGATGCAGCGTTGGCGAAAGTTGAGGCAGTTGGCTTCCGGAAAGCATCCCACAGTGCTCCACTCTGACTTCTCTGGCCAGAACTTTCACCTCTACTCTCTGGGTCAACAGGTAAAAGCTCTGGGAAAAGTTTGAATTTCATTTCCTATATGGCCAGTGTTGTGAGCACATCTCAGAGAGAGCAGCACATTGTGGCACATTTAGCCATGGCTTCTAATACTTCCATGACTTCCAATACTTCAAGTCCCAGGGGCACAAAGGAGCACCATTGTGTAGTGTGAAGAAGATCTTGGACCTCATTGAGCATAGCTCCGAACCAGTAAAAGAAACGTGGACGTTTACGCAAAGATTGCAAACTGCCTAGTGGCCAAAGGATACTCCAGGGACATCCAGCAGTGCAGAGTCAAAATAAAGGCACTGAGGCACTCCTACTACAAGGCAAAGGAGGCAAACAGAAGCTCCATAGTCCCGCCCCCCTGTCCTGGGGATGGATGCTAAGGGCAGCTTTTAGCTCCAGGACCTTGGGAGGCAAAAGGCTGTCTTTGCGTGTTTCTGACACTCCTCCTTCCCCAGCCCTTTCAGGTTCCACCATGGACAGGTGGAACAAGGGATTACAAGGCTCAAACAGTAAATGTAGGGGCATCTTGTTGAGATTAATGTGCTTGAGTCTCAAAACTGACCATTCATAAAACTGTCCTTCAAAGCCTTTCTGATTTGTGCTTGTCCGTAGTGTACTATCCTTGTTTTCCTGGTGTCTGGCTGCTCAAAGTCTCTGGGTAGGTTCTCTATCTCAGCCCCCTCACAAGTTTCCTTCTTGTTCTTGCACAGATTATGAAGCACACAGCAGGCTCACACCACAAACCTAGTCAAGAGACTCCTAAACCTACCCTTTAAGTTCCCCAAAGCACATTCAACCACCATGCTACACTTGCTCAGCCTGTAGTTGAACTGCTCCTTACTGAGGTCCAAGTTGCCCATATACGGCTTCGTTAGCCATTGGAGCAGGAGTAGGCTGGGTCACCAAGAATCACAATTGGCATTTCCATCTCTTCAATTCTGATTTTCCTGTTTGGGGGGGAAAAAGTTCCAGGGTGCATCCTTCTGAAGAGGCAGGAGTTCCTAAAGATCTGGACATCCTGCACCTTTCCCGACCATCCCACGTTCATGTCAGTGAAATGGCCCTTGTGATCCACTAGTGCTTGCAGCACCATAGAGCAGACCCCTTGCACTATATGTACTTCTTGGCTAGGTGGTTGGAGGCAAGATGGGGATGTGTGTTCCATCTATCGCCCCACTGCAGTTAGAGAATCTCATGGCAGCAAAGCTGTCAACTATGGTATCCATGTTTCCCAGAGTCACAGCCCTCTGAAGCAGAATGTTATTGATCACCTTGACTACTTGTATAACAACAGCCCCCACTGTAGCGTTCCCCACTGTGAATTGGTTTCCCACTGACTGGTAGGTGTCTGGTGATGCAAGCTTCCAGCAGACTACTGCCATATGTTTCTCCATGGTCAGACCAGGTCTCTTTCAGGTGTCCATGTGCTTCAGGGCAGAGGAGAGCCATTCACAAGGTTCCATGAAGGTTGCGATGCGCATTTGAAAGTTTTGAAGCCACTGCTAAGCATCCCATCTCTGCATCAAAATACAGTCCCATCAGTCTGTGCTTGTCTCACAGCACCAGAACCTGCATTCCACTGAATTGACTGGCGGCTGTGCTTACATCCGCGCCAGGGCTTGCATGAGCAGCAATTCCATGCTAAACTGAGAGTCATAATTTTCCTCTTTCTGGTGTAGCAATGTGTACACTTTCAATGGGACATAAATACAGTCATCAGCATTACACTGGTTTAATGCAAAACAGGATCCATGTTTGTGCTGCTGTGGCATCTGTATAGGCAATCAGGAAAAAAAGGGCATGAAAAGACTGCTTTGTGTGAGTCTCAAGCAAGGACGGAGGAACTAGAGAAGTACATTATGCAATGAAGATTACATGAACCGATAACCATCTGCTGCACAGTTTTGGTCCTAGCAGACACCGGGAGCATAACCCAGAATGCAAACTACTCATAGTGTATCACTCTTGATGATAGGCTCCTTAATGGGAACATTCCACTTCAGACTACATTAAATTCTTCATCACATAAGAACATTTTGGTTTAGATGGAGCACAACCTTCCTGTATAGGCTCCCCCTTTCCTAAAAATTTCCCCAGTTCCTAATAAATCTAAATCCCTCCTCTCTATACCATCGTCTCATCCACGCATTGATACTCTGAAATTCTGCCTGCCTACCTGGCCCTGCGCGTGGAACTGCAAGCATTTCAGAGAACGCTACCATAGAGGACATAGGCCTTCGACTTTGCAAAATCAGGTGATCAGAAATTAGCCATTATAGATTTGACCTTATCTTGTAGTGTAGACGTGGCCTAAAACAAAACACTGCCTCAGTAGTTTTTCTTTCGCAGTTTTTCTTTAATCAAGAGTTTCAGATACAAAATTCTGACCTCTAAGGATTATGGGTGGGGACCACCTTTACTTTTGTCTTGGACTGTGCTGAGTATGTAAATGTTTAACAAATAAGATCACTTTTCTGGTTGCATTTCCCCCCAATGATTTGTGTAGCAGTCAGGATTCACTGCTCTGGTGTCTTGCTTCATCAGTGATGATAACTATTCCACTGCGTGTGTTCATTCATTTGCTCCCCCCGTTTACTGTGATGACTAAATGTGCATGGTCAACACAGCAGACTCCAAGAGAGTCCCCAAAGACCACAAAATCAGATAAGGATTGAAGGCACCAGGACAGGTTTATTATAGATGAGGCATGGTCCTAGTTGCCCCAGACCAAAGGGTCTACAGTTAGGCTAACACGAGCATGCCCATTACACTAGACCAGGGCTACTCAACTTTGGGCCACAATGATACTTACAGCACATGCTGAGGGCCGCAACTTAAGTGTGGTTGCATATACATGCAAATATATATGCCAATAGCTTCTTTCACACTAATGGGCCTGGGTACAAAGCAATTCCCACAATGCCCTGGTGCTCCCGGCACCTACTCCATGGAGGCTAGAAACGCAGACATCCTGTACCCATTTGTTCCAGCCAACCTGTCTGCTTGCGTCTTTCAGTGCTCACCACGCCTGAGAGACACTTGCCATTGTGGAGCGTGTTCCCAGTGGAGACCATATTTAAAGGATGCCTCCCACGGGCCGCATGTTGAGCCCCACATAAACCCAAGCTGCACCAAGGGCCGCAGACAAAAGGGCCGTGGTCCGCATGTTGAGTAGCCCTGCAGTAGACAGACTTGGTCAGTGCCAGGGATGAGACGCTGTCTCCTAGAGCAGACAAAGACAACAATATACATTGGGAGCAACCATAAATAAGGTTGGAGTCTGAGAGACAAGAAGCACAACTGCAAGTCTGGGATGATATTTCTGCATCCCCACTCCTTCCATGTGAGTGGCATAAAATGCTATTCATCCTGTTCTGCCGCAGGCTATGAGAAGCTTGCAGTTCTGATTGGCCTTGGAGTGAAAGATTGCCCTGGCACAGCCCCGGCTCCAATTGAAATGGTGAGAGTTGGGGATAGGAAAGACCTTATAATTGTTTCCCTTATTCTCCTCACACTAACCAAAATAAAATAAATGTGCAGTCTATCTCAACAGCAACTTCAGCTTCTCCAAGCCCCTTAGAAGGCTCCAATATATCAAAACAGATTAGAAGGTCAGCAGAGCTGTTGCACATATGTGGGTGCCCGCTGAGAGAAGCTGACAGAGCAGGAGTTCAGCTGGCCCTGGGGAAGTGATGAGGAAGAAATCTAGAATGAGTGCTGGAACCTCTCAATGACATCTTTCAGATATGTTGTAGGCATAAGTAGTAAGTGAGGCACTGCTGGGTTTGGGGCTTTTGTGTAATCGGGCAGGTCCATTTTCTCCATATAGTGTGGTGGTGCTTCTGAATTCTGTTGCCCTGTATTGTAAGGAGTCTGGCCAACTAGTGCATACCAGAGGTAAACTGAGTAAGAGAAATGTCTGGATGAAGACCTGCAGCACAGCCCAGGCACAGCACTGCTTAGGGTTTTGTTGTACTCTTTGAACGTCTCTAAACGGGGCTCTCTGGTCTGGCAACATGTTGCCGGACCAGAGTCCCAGTGGAGAGCTGGTGGCTGAGAGCCCAACATGCTACAGCGGGACTTCCCGGGATAGGGAGGGGCAGTGGGGTTAGAGAGCAGGCTCTGTCTGGTGGCCAGGCCAGGTCTGGGGGAGCCGTGGCAAGGGGGCCAGAAATTACCTCCCCTGGTCTAGCAAAATATCTCATCTGGGACTGGTCATGTCCCAAGGGTGCCGGACCAGGGAGGATCCAACCTGTACTTTCCCCAAAACTGGCTGAGCATTAGTTTTGACTTCTGATGGGTAAACAGGGTATTGCAGCTAAATTGTTCTGAGTTTTTTGTTTCTCCCTCCCACACACATAACCACCTTATCCAATCACCTCAGGGTTGTGTTGCTTCTCAAACAGTCTCAGAAGCCTTTTTAAGTGTCAGGCCATGGCTTGATGATGAATTGTTATGCCTAGTCAAACACAAACTGTTTGGTAGGCCAATGGTTCCCCGCATTGTTCAAGCAGCAGTTTTACTTGGTGTTACCATCCAGTACTCACCACTTTTGATTCAGTAGTTCGTTCTATGGCTTTGCTTATGATTACAAGACTAGAGATTGGAGCAGCTTAAACTTCCATCTTGTTTAAAAACTGCATGAATGAATGGGAGGGGGGTGGCAGCAGCAGTGTGGGACACCATGGTAGTGCATCATGAAGCTAAGGAATGGACCTACGGTACAAGTCTCAGACCTGACCCTTGAGGTATACAGTTGTAGCTTAGTGAATGGGATTCACTGTCCTGGATTTCCTCTGGCATCAGGGGACACTAGTACAAAGCAGTGCCCCTTTGTGCTTTGGGTATTCTGACTGAGCTAATATGATTGCTGTGCTAGAGATGAACTTGCTCTCTTCTTACCAATAAAACTAGCGTGTGTTTCTGCTTTTAAGGTTTTCCTGCAAGGGGAGCATTGAATGCCATTTGTAGACTGGGGTTAGCTGCATGTGCTTTCTTTCTTGCTGAAACCTCTTGATCAAAGATTACGTGAAAATCCCCAATTACCCTCTTTTGGATGCTTGATACTTAGGAGAACGTAGATGCTACTTCATTATGTTGTATGAATCTTCTGAAGAGGTTGTCCCTTTTCATTGAGAATAAATGTGAGAACTGCACAAGGGGCTCACATCTGAGATTCTAGCTCTTTAGGCTAGGTGTGTTGTGGAGGCAGCCTGCTCCTCCCTTGGAGGGAAAGGCCAGTCTGGTAGGTTACTTATTAGCCAGCTTTCACAGTGTTAAATAGTGTTGTTGAGTGCCAATGAGAGTCCTTTTTAGTTGGAATGACTGTAGTGTTAAAGTAGAGCTCATTGGTTTGGTATGGGGAGTGGGAGGGTGAACTTCATGGGGCCATAGGCCTTCTTATGCCTAAAATAGATCAGCCAGTTTCATTGTTCTTTGTGTGCGTTCAGGGGCTGGTTAGCAAGGCAAGAACCCAATTCCCATATTGAAAGCTATAAACATTTAATTCTGGCAAATGGCCTTGTCTCTAAAGGACAGTTTTCTCCTTTCTTCTTTCTGTCTCTGCTCTTTCTGCACTCTCTGACCTGGTACCAGCAGGTTCGGCTACAGCTTTGGGACACAGCAGGCCAGGAACGGTTCCGCAGCCTCATTCCCAGCTACATCCGTGACTCCACCATTGCTGTGGTAGTCTATGACATTACAAGTGAGTGGTACTTTTAATGTCTCGTATTTGAAATGCTAAGCTAGAGAGAGAAGCTAGTATATATGCAGTCATGAATTATCACAGAAAGTTAACATTAGAAACATAACTGTCTCTTTCCTTCTCTGTGTGGACAAGAAGCAATCTAAAGATGTCACCTATGCAGTGTTTGGGGAATTGGCAAAGCATTATGGGTAAAGATGCAGGTAGTTTTGGAAGTGTTCCATTATCCCTTTGTTTGAAAGAGCTGCTAGTTAACATGCTCGATTCTCCCTGCTTCACACAGATCTGAACTCATTCCAGCAAACCTCCAAGTGGATTGACGATGTGCGAACAGAGCGAGGAAGTGATGTCATCATCATGTTGGTGGGGAATAAAACTGACCTGGCAGACAAGAGGTAATGGAGGGCAATTGGTGACCTGGCTATTTTGACTGCAGATGGCTAGTTTACTTTTTAAAGGCACCACTAACTGTTCTTAAGCCAGACTGCAGTGGCCCTTTGGGACTTAAGTGGCCTGTAATTAGAGAAATTCCCACTATCCTTGCTGGTTTTTTCCATAACATCTGTAATAGAATGTCCAAGGTGCTTTCTTTTGTTATAGATTGTACAAATAATCATGATTAGAACACAGTCTACTGAAAAAGCTTTTCAGACTATCAAAAAAAAAAACCCCTCACCTGATCCACAGAGCCTCTTTCTCACTGTTTGGTACAAAATACTCTGCTGATTGGAAGATAAGACTGAAAGCAACTTTGAAAAAGTCAGGAAATTCTGCAAGTCAGCAACATTAAGTGAATCTTTGTGCATGGCAAATGTAAAAGGCCCTATCAAGTCTAATTTGACTTCAGATGTATATGTGTGAAACCATATTTACAAAACCTGAGATCAACAGACAGGCTTCCTACAAAACATAATTCCCCTGCAGTAGCACAGCACTGTATTGTTTGAAACTAGCAAATTAAATAAACTCACAATTAACAAACACAAATCTGGCCACTCTCAGCTGTCCAAAATGAGAGATGTGAAAAGTAAGTTTGACTCTTCAAATTCAGTAGGTTTATTTTAAAGTGTGACTAGTACATTAAGGAAAGCAGCTCAGTTTTTGAGGAAAAAATGAATTGTAACAGTGCCACTTCAGTATGTGCAATGTGATAGTTAGCATCCTAGGGACCAGAGATTTGCCTTCCTGAATCTCAACTTTAGATTCTGATCCTTAATGTGCAATGAAAGCTTATTGCATTTATTGAAATTTACTCTCTATAAAGGACAAAGTGCACTGAAATCAAATGTCACATAAGTACCATCATGATGGACACACTAGAAATACTGTAAATACAAATAGTTGCTGTGGCTTTATTTCGTGGTGTATAACCTCAGACGCATGTCTGCTCATGTATGTTGAGTGCTAGGCACCTCCTCACATTGTTAGTGGTGGAAGGGGGGATTAAACTGCACAGTATTTTTTAACAATTTCAAAACTGTTGTCTTCAGCTATGTCACAAGTATTAACTGTTGAGTTCTAGACCATGGAAAATTTGAATGCTTCAAGCTAAGCTATTAGAATTATTCATGTACAGTCAAAAACACAAACTGAACTGGGGAAAATACTTGGAACTCTCACAATTAAGTGCAGTTTTACCAAACTAAAACAGTTCCTCTCAGGCTGCATGCAAGATACTTCTGTCTGCTGGGCGACTTTCAAGCTATAAGATTAATTTAAACAGAGATGCTTTGTCAAGCATAATTCTTTCACTGGTGTGGTAGCTATGCTAGAAGCACTTGTAAACATTCAGCCAAACAGCCTCAGTTGGCTATTTAATTTTCTCTGCTTTGACATGAGGCTCAACAAGATGTCAGACTGTACAATTCTGTTAAAGGACTCTTTTAAATCTGCTTTTTATTTTACTATTTCCAGGAAGTATAAAAATCACTTTAGAGTTTACTACCTGCATTCTCTGCTTCCTCCACTGTGTTGGTGTTAACACAACTGCTCATGTAACATGACACTCAAACCTTACATGTGCATATTGCTGCTCACTTGCTCCTTGGCCCTCGTCTACCCTTACCACTTCTCCTTTACTAGGGAGAGCATGCCTTGCTGCTGTGTTCAGCTTTCCAGCCCCACTGGAAAGATCATGTGCAGTTCTGTTAAACCAACTAGTAGTGAGTTACTCACAAAAATAGGCTAGGTTCCAACTCACTGTGCCAGCTTATTACTAGGGATGTAAGCAACTAATCAACTATCCGATAAGCAAAAACTTATTGGATTGTTGACACACTAGTCGCTTCCCTTCCACTTGCTGCCTATATTAGAAAGAGGCAGCAAAGGGAGGGGAAGAGTGCTGCGGGAGCGAGCTTAAAAGCTAATTCCCCCCAGCTCCAGCTCCGTGGGAGGGGGCAGGGACATAGTGGCAGCATTCCAACTTTGAAATGCACAAGAGCCCCTGCTGGGACTCTTGTACGTTTTAAAGATGGAATGCCACGCTAGTCCTTATCAACTAATCGAATAGCCGATGGAAATCCCACCGACTGTTCGATTAGTTAATCGAAATTTAACATCCCTACTTAGTATTTGGGTACTGACAAGATGCTCTGTCAGCTGAACCAGACCCGTTGTTGTGTTTACTTCATGCCAGCAACTCTAATTCATTCCCCTGTAGCTCTATTATAATTCACTTTTTGTTTCAAAGCTCCTTTCTGCTAAGTTTTACTCTGTAAAGTCCCACTGACAGTGGATGCTACCAGAAATATCTTACCATACATTCCAAGAACATTGAAAACTCTTTCCAGCAGGAACAGCTTAAACTAGGTTGTAATAAACACACATCAAATGGCGAGTTTGATGGTCTAGAATAAAAAGTCTGGCTGACAGGGATTCCAAGCTGCCTCACTTTTGATCAGCCAGGGAAAAGGACTAGATTAAACATGAGAACCATGCTTTAGCCACAATTACACTATGGCCTGAGCAATTAATTCTTTACATTTTTTTCTGGGTGCTTGGAATAACTCTGGCCTCATACATCAGTCATCTGGCTCTCAGATTTTGGGCGTTTTAATTTTTACAAGCTTGTGGAATTTACCATTGTCTTTTTCAGTGCTGGAAAATACAATACAGGTTGGACTTCTGCAATCTGGGATTTTCTGGTCCTGCAGCATTGGACCGCTGATATTGCTGGACCAGAGAGGCCTGGTGACTCGGAGCAGAGGCCAGCCAAAGTTCGGAGCCCAGTCCTGGCCGGGCCCAATGTCCAGGGCTGGCACTGCGGAGTGGGGTGAAGGCTGGGAGGGGAACCTAGAAGCAGAATTGATGGGCAGGAGGGAAGCCTTGACTTCCCCTGGGCCGGCAAACTCCTCCCTGCTTTAGTCCACTCAGGTCCCAAAGGTGCTGGACAAGAGAGGTTCCAACCTGTAGCAATCTTGTCAGTCACCTTGCCCAGGATTATATTTTCTGATGGTATAGAAGTGTGGGACACCCCTATATGTTAGCTCATCATTTGAGCAAGCCCTAACAAGATAGCCAGAGATTTTGCTGTGCTTGCAGTATATCTGTAGTAGGAATGCAGGTGGCATTTGGAATTCCCACCTAGTGGGGTTATCTAGATTGTACCAGATACCTTGTCTAGACCAGGAAAAGAACTAAAGATGTGATTTTTAACTTGAGCTAGCCAATGTGAACTGAACAACTAAAACTCTGGTCAAAGAACGAACCTGCCTTGTCATGCCTCCAGTTTTAGGTCGTCAGGTCATGTTGGCTAGTTAAAATACTGCACCTGTAATCCTAGGCAAAGCCGTAGTGTCAGTCTGAGCCTGGCCATGACTCTTGATAAAGCCCATAAGAACCAGATACTTCCGTCTAGGCTGGAGCCATTTACTTAATTTGTCATTTTATTTTGTGTAGCCTACATTTTCCTTCCATGCTAATGTTATTTCAGTTGCTGGCCAACTCATTCATGGTTTTTTTTTTTTTTAATTTCTACCACCATTTCTGTCTATTTTCCTTTTGTTTTGGTTTCTTTTCTGTGATTTGTTCTCATTGCTGTAGACAGGTTTCTATAGAGGAGGGTGAGAAAAAGGCCCAAGAACTGAATGTGATGTATATTGAAACCAGTGCTAAAGCAGGATATAATATGAAACAGGTATGTACAGGACATTGGTCAGGGATGCTCTTATAGGTGCTTATCTCCCAAGCAGCAGCTCAGTACTTGATATTTGAATTTCACTTCCTATTGGAGCCTGAGACCTTCCTATCACCTTACAGAGTTTCCTTCTGTTGACTTGGGGGGATTTGCTTTTTGCATGGCTTCACGCTGATTCTGTTGCATTAGGTACAGTTGAAGGTGGCCTTTCCTCCCTCTCCCCCTCCCCCCAGGAGGCTATGAATGAGACTTAAGTGTGTTACTACATGAAACACACCTGATACAGATTCATCCTTATTGGTGGCTATAATCTACATATTCCATGAGCTGCTTATTTGGGTTGGTCCCTTCTTAGCTGGTACATAAGGAGGAGGAAAAGGGTGGGAGGGGCATAAAGGCTTAGAAGCCCTACAGTCTCCCTTCTTGGACAATGCTCGACTATTGAAACCCTTTGCTGACGAGTGTTTCAGTCACAGAAGTGTCTAACTCATGCTTTCTCTTCTGTTCTTTCTTCTCTTGCTCTCTTTCCTCTTTGCATATGTCTGTCCAGACAAATCACTACAGAAGAAGGTGAGCAGAGAGCCAAAGAGCTGAATGTGATGTTTATTGAGACAAGTGCGAAGACTGGATACAATGTGAAACAGGTAGAGCAGCACTGCACCCTTAGGATGCAAATTCTATACTTTTCACTTCACTGTGCTTGGGGGAGATGAGCTGCTTTTTGGGGTTTGTGCTGCAAACAGATCTTCATTTCCCACTTTACTCTCTGCCTCTATATTCTCAGCCTTTGAAATTCTTCCCTTTAGGTAGTCAGTGCCTCCTTTAAATAGAGGAGGCTTCCTCTCCTGCCAACCCAAGGATGACTCATTCAGGTAGAAATGCTAAGGGATCCTCTCAGCGGCTTAGTACCCTGTTCCCAAACCTCTGACACCAACAATACTTGCTGCATACACTGACATGCTAATGCATGTGAGAGCTTTGGAAACACAGCACCAGTGTTCCCTTCGCAGCTAAATTAGCGTCCTGTGGAATTTCCTTTCTCAAATTGTGGTTTCTGCTGGGGCAGGGTTAAACCTTGTTCCATATTTGCCTTTAAGTATACCCAGCATCACTACTGTCAGGAAACACACTCAGCCCAGATTTGCATTAGTCAGAATGTGCTGCAGGGCAGTAGGTCTGGCGAAGGACCTCCCACTTGATTTGGGGAATTCTCAAACAGTAAATTAACTTTACTCTTTAACTAGATTGCTGTGAACCAGTGTAAAATTCTGGGCCTAATCTACTTGATAGTATTATTTCATTTGTTTAGCAGTTATTTGGAATTTGTGAATTTCTGTGATTCCCTAAGGCTACTAGGTAAGTCCAGCTTTGTACAGTATTTCTGAGCCGTTGCCATCCTGTACCTGAGGCCCTAACTTATGATTGTCAAATGTAGGGAAGGAAGAACATGGATAGAAAGAAAAGAGATGGTCCCTATAGGCTATGTGTAGAGCTCTCAAGTCAGCCCTTCCACGCCTAGCTCGCTGCCCCAGAGCTTGGAGGTTTTTTTAACTTAAAGGGTAGACTTTTAAACACTGTCATTCCCTAGAATCCTGAGCTCATTCTGGACAAACTAGATCAATTTAATAATGGATAGCGCTGTCCAGGAACACGATCAGCAGCTATGCACAGAAGTAATGGGGATGAAATGGTAAATTACTGCCTCTCACTTCCATCCCTATTGAGTGCAGGGTGGAATTATTAGTCTGCTCTTAACATCATGGTATCCTGTGATGTGTGGAACAATGGTATGGCACAATTAAAGAAGTAAAACCAGCTGAAGCAAAATCCTGAACCAGAGATGTATTTTGTAAATACTCAGTAGCTTACCAAACTTGATAAAATATTTGGAATGGGTTTGAATAAAATCCTGAAGAGATATTTTGCGAGGACTATGTTAATTACTGCAGTCCTGTCTAAAATATGTCTATAACTCTTGGCAAAACCTTGGCTTTCCAACAGTAACTGTAGAGAGAAAATTAAGATTTTAATCATTTACTACTTTTGATAAACTGTGCATTCACCTGTTGTTGGGGTTGCTGCCTTTCAGCTTTTCCGCCGTGTGGCTGCTGCCTTACCTGGGATGGATAGCACACCTGAGAAGAGCAAAGAAGACAGTATCCTTGTCTGCTACTCAGTAGCTTTCTTATTGCGAGAATTAACAAGGTTTCCTTGTTGCCAGCGCAACATGCTGCAGGGCAACAGGCTTAGGAGAAGACCTCACGCAAGGACAGCTGGCTTGCTGTCTTTGACAGATTATGGGGGGCATGGACCTTGATTCAGTTACATCACTGCAAAGCATAAGTAACCTTTATATTATAATGCTCACCTGCATGTGTAAGTGGAGGAGCTGTAGCCAAGTGTCCCTGGCCACTCGTTACACTGGGGCCAGTATTGAGCTTTTGCTATCTAAGCTTGGGGTGCAATGTGTTTCGATTTGTAATATTTCCGTGTGATTTAATCTTTTCAAATTCTGTGTTGTGCATGCAAGATGGCCTTGGTTGATACAGACATTCTTCTGACAGTGCTGGGTGAAGCCAGTGTGCTCTTCAGTGTGCATCTTCTGCTAATGCATCTTCCCTTCTCCAGAAGGGAGACTGAGAGTCTAATCAGAATTATTGGAGAGAAAACTGTCAAGTGGGGCTTAGCTAGAGTTCATCAAACTCAGCCCCTAAATGACTCTCTCAGACTGAGGGGCAGGAACATAACCTTTGCCAAAGCAACAGTCCGTAGAAATCCATGACTTGCCCATCTATCCAGCTAATGTTCTAACAGTTACTAGTGACTCCATATGTGCACAAACCTGGTAATATAGGAGGGAGTGGAGACTGTCAGGGATCCTTGAGAAGCATGCTTCATAGGGCTAGTGATTTGCCATGAGCTGTTTATGGAGAAAGGCCGGTTGAGATTTATAGTGTAAATGCCCCAAATCTCAGGTCACGCTATTTTAAAACTACAGGAAGTTGCTAACATGCTGTAGTCAATTTGCTGGCTTCTATCAGGGAGAGTAGGTGCTGTACTGGCCCGTGTATCCTGGTTCAACTGTTATAACAGCAGCAGCAGCAGCCTTGGTTGTCAGATGTCAAATCTATAGCTGTTATTTTAATACTTCTTTTTCCAGCCTTGACCTTCACAGAGGCAGCAGCTCTCTACCTATGCCTTCAGCCAGCTGTTGGCTCTGGAGATGTCTGCTTCAAAAAATTAACCTCATAGTTCCTGGTATTGATGCCTGTGTACCAAGCCACTAGGTGACTGCTCTTGGTACCAAGTTTTTAACTATAGAAATCCCCAATTTCTGGGTTAGGTAAAGTCTGTGCTTTGTGTGCTTTATTGGACTTGAGTTGTATTGTGATGCTTTGCCCATGACTTTGGCCATGACCTCTCCTTAACTTGTTTTTTCCAGTGATTGACATCAAGCTAGAGAAACCTCCTGAGCAGCCAGTAACGGAGAACGGCTGCTCCTGCTAAAGTGCCCATTGTATAGCAACACTTTCCCTGATTGGCCAGTCTCACTGAAGAGCATCACTTCTCATTGGCTAGGCAAATCTACTTTCTGTGAACTGAAGAAACAACTAATCAATCTACTAAGTGAGCAAGCTCGCTGTTAGCTGGTGGGGAACAGCCCTGGCTGCCCCTTCTAGTGCATGGTATGAGCCCCGAGTGCAGAATGAATGTCTTGTCCCCTTTTAGTTGTTGCACTTTGGCACCACGGTGCCCTTTACTCCATCCCACACCTTGGGTCTATCTGCACAGGTGTATGTTCCTGTGAATGCGACAGAAAAGCTGCCACATTAGGGAAAACAAAAATAAATCTGGGGGTTGGTTTTCCATCTCCCCAATTGTCAGTTTTCCTTTCACTCCAGTAATGTTTTCTCTCCTGTTTCCACTCCCTCTCCTCCCCGCCAGGCTTCTCCTTTAAAACTACTCAGTTTGATTTGGCCTTGTCTGTTTGCCAGTTGGCGGTGATCTAGTCTCTCTCTCTCTCTCTCTCTCTCTTTCTCCCTGCAAAGCATGCACAGTACTAGCTTCCCAGTTACTCCCTCCTGTGGTTGGTCTTGGCCTGAGACTTCTCTTTTGAGGTTTGGGAGAAGGAGCTTCCCTGCCCTTCTCACTTCCTCCATGAGCACTTCTATTCCCAATCTGCTGTAGCACAAGCCACTGATTGTTTGCTTCCTTTGACCTGTGGAGGGTAGAATCCCCCAGGATCACTGGCTTCAGTTGGAGCTTTTACCCTGGGGAGTGCTGACTGCTGCAGGGGAGGAGGATAGACAGACTTGCTGCAGCAGTCAGTCTCTGTGGGCAGCCCGCCTGACTTCCTCTGATGTCCTGGGCTCTGTCTGCAGGCTGCAGCTGACATCTAGAATGTATCACTAGGATGGCATATTAGGACTGGGCATCCCGGGTCCCCTTCTGGTTCTTGTCACCTGCAGATGTACAAGGAATCTCCTTTTTTCTTGCGGAGCATACACAGCCTGCTGTCTGCTAGCCAGACAGGATGCAAGCTGTATAATTGCTAGTTATACAGAAATAGGGCTTGCACTGCAGAAGTTGCTCAGGTCACAGTGCCTGCTGCTCCAGCCGATGTAGTGGAACGGCAGCTGAGCATCTCGTGTCACCAAGATTCATTCTAGTGGAACAGCAATTTTACTTTTTTTAACTATTATGTAGCCTAGGAAATAGAACATGGCTGCCCATAACCTTGCAGTGGCCTTTGGTGGAGAACCTCTTTACCCCTGTATGTGGGGAAGATGGTAGGCCATCAGTCCCAGCATCGGGACAAGCAGTTAGGAACTGATTTGTTTCCCACCCTCAAAGGGGGATGACGATTGGATTAAATATGGGGAGGTGTTGATTTTTGTGGCCACTTCTATTCCACCAGTTTCGGTAGAGGGACCATCTCCTAGTGATTCTTACGATGGTTTTAAGGAGGATTTTTAAGTGACTTTTGCCTCCGTGTTCACTCAGAACCCTGCTGTGATCAGGCTTGTCCGATGTACAAGGAAAAGATGGAGACGTCCTGATAAATCATCCATTTGACCACCTGGTCTGTGTAGTGGTGTTAGGGTACATTTTAAAGTGAGGAGAGAGAGAGAGAGCACGAGCAGTAGAGCAGGGATTTGGGTGGGATGCAGCAGCAAAAATTGTATGCCCCCTGGTATACTACCTTGGTCACCCCTTCAGTTAATGCCCTTCGCATGAATCCTGTGTCCTATACAGGAAGAGGAAAGAATTGTCACTTATCTGGATGAACTAACCTGATCCCTGATAGCTGGGATATTCTTTTTGGGAATACCCACCTCAATGTCAGGACTGGCTCTTCCAGTTGTTCACTTACTGGCCATGGAGCACCAAGCTACTGGTTGTTAGGGTAGATACATTTGGTATGTGGTCAGCATTGTCCCTTCCTCTCCATGAGCTGATCAGCAGGGAGAAGCTGACATGTTTTGTTCTTTGTTTCTTCTTCCTATTCTGGAGTGTTCCCTTTTTCCTATCTGAAGCCCTCAGTCACCTAGTCTGAGTCCTTTAGAACCCACCCCAGGGTGAAGCCCTATCCCCATACTATGTATATACTCCCTGTTGTGTGGGAATTGCTGATGTTCTGTCAGTGTCTGTGTCTGCAGTAGAACAGGTTCCGCTCTCCCCTTCTTACTGGCAGACATATCCTGCCACTGTGTTGTATTGTTCTCTCGAGTCACTGGACTTTCTTTTTTGGGGGAAGAGGATATGAAGGGGAGAATAAGTAATTGGGAGGGAAAACATAGTGAAATAAAATAGTTCACTTTCCACTGCCTTCCCTATGAATGTGCATAATAGTGAGTGTGTGTCTCTGGCCCTGCTGTCTCCTAGCTGTTAGCCAAGTAAGTGTGACTATTAATATGAATAACGACTGTCTGACCACAGCCGTGTATCACACTAAATAAAGTTATTTCACCAACACCTTTTCTGTGTTTATTTTAAGTGCTGTTGCCGCCATTCATTTTACTCATTGCCTCTACCCCTGCCAATTTATCTGTGGAAGAAACAGGTAACAGGCTGTTCCATCTAAATGCCATTATCCAGCCATGCATATTCTGCCAGGTTTATGGGTTACTTGAAAAATGTCTTCTGGATTCTTAGTGTGTCTCAAAAAGAACCTCTCAGAGCCTTTGGGTTAAGTCACTGTTTCTACCTGGAAGTTGTACAATCAGTATTGTACTTTGTCCTATAACTCTAATCATTCTTGTGGTGTACAAAAAGATGGGTGTACAAAAAGTAAATGAACTAGTTTCATCCACTTCAGTGTGAACTATGAAAGCATGCCTAGCAGTTACATAGTTTGAAAGCACTTTACAAACCAATTGTGAATAAAAAGTATTGTGTAGTTGATGGGAAAGCCAAGGCTCTGAGAGAAAACTGCAGTGCCTTCAGATGATGGTGAGTTGGTCATAGGCTTGCGAGTAGGTTGCGGGAGTCAGGACTCCCAGCCCCAAAACCCACTGTCTCCTGCTCTAACCAGTGTGTACCACTTCTGGGAAAAGAAAATTCATGTGTGCCATTTGCCAAAGACAGAAGAGGCAGAAATATTAGTTGCTCATTTCCAAGCAGCCTCAGAAATAGGAGGCGCTGCCAACATGCAGTAAGTAACACGCATTGCTAGCACTGTTCAGAAGCCTGCTGATCTAGTCAAGCTAGTGTTTCTGTGGTATTCAGTCATGCTGTGAAGTCAGATAAGTCAATTAAGAGTGAAAGCACAAGAGACATTTTTAGAAATGCTTATCAGGGCCCATGTAAACAGCTAGCTCCCTATGGCACTTGCAATGAATGAAACCCTCAAAGAAGGGATTTGTGCCGTAGGAAGTTGAGATTGCTGCAAGAATATAGTGAACAAACTGGGAGGACGAGTGCTCGTCGTTCGGTGACTAGTCGATGACATTAGTTGTCAGTTGGATAGTGTTAATTGCACAAGTCCAAGAAACATATAACAATAGTGTCACGAGAAGGCTGTCGTCACACTACTCCTGCAAGAATTCATACTATCGAATGTGATACTCGCATTAGTATTTCCACTCCTGGCTTTGGGAGGTTACAGTTGAACAGATATAACATTTTGAGATGCTCTTTTACTCTGTTTTGGCAAGACATGAAGCTGACTGAGTAATGGGGAACATTGGAGAAAGCATTTCAGTATCAGCTAACGCAGAGCTACTCAACATGCGGCCTGTGGGCCATGTGGCCTGCAGCCCATTTGTTTGTGGCCCACAGTGCGGTTTGTGCCCATTTGTTTGTGGCCCACAGTGCGGTTTGCATGGGGCTCAACATGCAACCCACGGGTGGGATCCTTTGAACGGGGCCTCTACTGGGAACATGCTCCACAATGGTGAGGTCTCCCAGGTGGCATGAGCATTGAAAGACGCAAGCAGATGGGCTGGCTGGAACAGATGGTTACAGGGTGTCAGCATTTCTAGCCCCCAGGGAGCAGGTGCCAGGAGTGCGGGGGCATTGTGGGAAGTCCTTTGTATTCATGCCTGTCAGTGTGAAAGAAACTATTTGCATTCATATTTGTTTGTCTATGCAATCACACTTAAGTTGCGGCCCTCAGCATGTGCTGTGAGTATTATGGCCCCTGGGGCTTCCAAAGTTGATAGCCCTGATTAACTAGTGAGGAAAGCATCCCTCCGATCAGCCAAAAACACACTTTGTGCCAGACATTCTTTTCAGACATAGGTTGGGTCCTACCAGTGAACTGCCAGCTCTAGAGTTGTCTGTAATTCCATTATCATCATGATGAATGTGAAAAAACAGCTTTTCAGTTGGGCATGGAATTGTCTGCATTATAGACAACCAGCATCCATTGCTAAGCTTGTGAATCTGCTTCCTGGATAAGGATGTTATCATGGGCCTGAGAGAGATGGATAGGGTTTAGCATTATAGATGGGGCTGGTAGCACCACCTATGGAGCTTGGCTGACACTTCTCAGTGTAAGATCCTGTTTTCAGTTACTTATAACATTGCCAAACCATAGCCATTTGGGCTGAAATTTTCCCTATCAAAATAGTTCAGTTCTTTTCAAGAATTAGACTATGGAAAAAATGTTTTGCCCTATTTAAAAAAAAAATTGCTTCCTGCTTTGCAAAGCTCTAGTACTCTCATGCTGCTTAGTAAGGACTGAAAATTTGTCAGAAGGGTGACCTGTGTGTCACTAATGTGCCTTTTGCTGTCACCATGAAAATCCATCCAAATTATATGCCTTTGAAAAACGGCAGTTTGTACATGCCTGGTACAGATTTTTAGCAGTTAAGACTCCCACTATACTAAGAATGCTCCAACCTGAGCATCAGTGGGACTTTCCCTATCATTGCAGCTCTGGGCCCAGCCAAAGAGTTTGCGAGGCCCAAAGCAGCACTCTTGACAGCAGGGCCTGGCAGGTGGATGTTCTAGTTTTAAGTCAAACCCAGCTGAAGGGTTACAGAGTCCAGGGCGGACAGCACAAATTGCTCACTGGATATATTCCACAACTCCTTTAGATTTAAGAAAAGTTTCAACTGACATCTATTTTAATGTCATTGGCCATGCTTTTACTGTTCACTAGGACATCATTGTACACTTCCATAAAGCTTCCAGTAGAAAGCCCCAACATTTATTAGTACAAACTGTCCGAGATCCCAGGCTTCTGTTAGAGACCTGGCATTTATTTGACAGACCAAGCATCTATTAAAAATCTGGTTAGTACGCCCGGCATCTGACAGAGTAAGAGACTCGTAGTTTGTTTGAGGTTGATGGGTCAGTAACCTTTCCAAAGTGGTGTGCCAAGATTTAGCCCTCTTGCTCTGGGCCGTGCCACTGTCTGGGGGGGGAAGGGCGCTCTTTCCATTGTGTGCCCTGTGGACTGCCTGGGTCAATGTAAACCTTTCTGCAGACTACCAGTTGCTAATGTAAACTCACTGTAATTATATAATTACAGCAGAGCCATTTTGCTAATGCTACAGCTGGGGAGAATGGTTTAATTTAAATTATTAAAACGATTAAGCATTTTAACTCGTTAGTTTATCAAAAACTTTATTTTAAATAAAGTAAAATATGTCCAACACACAAGATTTCAATGTTTTCTTTCTTTATGGCAGAGGTGGGAACCTTTTTTGGGTCAGGGGTCACTGACTCAGAAAAATCAGTTGGGAACCACGCAGTAAGCAAAAAAACTCCTCCACAAACCCCCAACCTTCACTGACATAGCCCCCAACTGAGACACCTCACTCTTCTGGCACTCCAGCCCCCACAGGGTGACAGGAAAGGACAGGGAAGACTGCAGTTCAGGCCTTCCCATAGGCCAGATTTACTTTTCTGGGGTTCCAAAGTTGTTGGATGGGGTGGGAACAAAAATGGGGGGTTCAATGTGCTGGTCAGACTGCCACTGAGTGGGATAGGGATGCAGGATCTGGACAGGAGTTGGGGTTCAGGAGGGGGTGAGGAGGGCAGTGTCTGGAAGGAAGTTTGGCAGTAGGAGAGGGTGTGGGGTGAGAGTAAGAGGGGGAGTTTGGGGGCAGGAAAGGATTGGGGAAGTAACACAGAGAAGGTGAGAATGCAGCCAAATAGCTAGTTGAGGAGGAAGATAAAGAAGTAGAGAGTAAAGGAAAGTGCAACTTCTGCAAGGTAAAATTGTTCTCCCCTCTTCCCCATCTTCCCTCTACTCCAGCCTTGCTCCCTAGCCTGATCCTCTGCCTGCACATCCTCCTTTACCCCCCTACCCCCCTCCTGCTGCCACATCCTTGTGACCTCAGCACACTCACTGGCAGGGTAACAGCACTGGGGCAAGGAGAAGTATGTGTGAGAGGCAGGGGGGGGGAGGAGGAAGAGGGGAAGAGTCTCTTCCCTGCCTGGCCTAGCCCTTTACCTGCAGGCTGTGGCTCCAGGGCTGTGCAGCCCACTCTGTGCAGCCCACTGGCAAAGTGTTCCGTCCCCTTCTAGCACTAGTCCACGTGGAGGATGACCGCTTAGTACTGCTGTCTGTTCTGTCCACTCAAATGCCTGTGTGGTGGAATTAAAGGTTCCAAATTTGTGAATGGCCCTGGTGGGTGTCAATATGCCACACAATGAGTTTTCTTTCTCAGTTTTGCTTTTTTGAAAGTCTAAGAATTTACACACACAAAACTATAAAAAAGGACCATCAAATGAGCTTTTAACCCAGCACTTAAAAGTTAGGAAATGCATGCATAACCTTAATTCAGCCCCCCTCTATCTATGTGTCCTGATACAATCTAATTACAGGATTGCCTACTATGGTTGCCTCAGTCAGTGCACAAGCTGTTCATGCTCTGGAATAAAGTAGAAGGCTACGTCTAGACTGGCATGATTTTCCGCAAATGTTTTTAATGGAAAAGCACTTTTTGTGGAAAAGCGTCCGTGCCAATCTAGATGCGGTTTTGCGCAAGAAAGCCCCGATCGCCGCTTTCGCCATCAGGGCTTTTTTGCGTAAAACACTTTTTAGCTGTCTACACTGGCGTAAGAGGGCTTTTGCCCGAACGGGAGCATCATTGTATCTGCGCAAGAAGCACTGATTTTGTACATTACAAAGTCAG
>JANRFK010001158.1:27755985-27769786 GCA_030068395.1 Apalone spinifera
GAGCCTCATTTGCATAGCTCTGGCACAAAAGCGTGCCAGTCTAGACGTAGCCAGCATGTATATGCTGTTTAGGGGAAAACCATATTCCCCAAAAATGTGGGCACTGCTCAAAAATGACAGCCCGCACCCGCCGTGACAGAGAAATGCGCCTCAAGATGTTGCTGCTGGACAAGGCGCTAGACCCTGATAGGATGACTGCTGGACAACTTGGGGGGACCCAGAAGAGAAGGGTCTCTTCCCCTGAACCGCTGGCAGATAAATGGAAGAAAATCTCTTCTGCCAGATCACTCCCTCCTGAGAGGACTGCAGGAGATAAGTCCAGGGTCCTCTGGCTCTGTCCTGTGACCCTCAGCACCTGGTGGGGGATAAAAGTGAAGAAGGCTGTGGCATCCGAAAGAGCCTCTTCAGCGCCAAAAGCATCCTTGGTGCCGACAAGCGGCGCTCGCGCTACATCTGGCAGACACCAACTTCAGTGCCACCGACCTGCAGGAGAGCGGACAAGAAATATTTTCTCCCGTCCAAGAATCTTGAGTTCCTCTTTAACCACCCACAGCCGAACTCACTGGTGGTAGACGCAGCACAACAGCGGGCCAAAACACCACAGTACAAGACAACACCAGATGTCAAAAATCTAGACCTATTCAGCAGGAAAGTATACTCCTCGGCAACCCTGCTCCTACTCATTTCTAATTATGCCGCCTTGTTATCAAATCACAACTTTGACAATTATGAAAAGATAGCACAGCTTCTTCAATACCTGCCAGAAAACAGGCGTTCCCTCTTAAAGTCTCTTGTGCAAGAGGGTTTTGCAGTGGCACGAGCGAGTTTGCAGATTTTGCTGGATGTGGCAGACACAGCAGCCCGCACCACTGCAACTGCAATAGAGATGAGGCATTAATCTTGGCTTACTTCCGCAGCAGTCCCAAAGGAGCTTCACACGAAAGTGGAAGACCTCCCATTTGACAAAAAAAAGTTGTTCGCAGAAAAGATGGATGAGGTTCTCCACTCCAGAAAAGATTCCCGGTCTATGCTCCACACGCTGGGGATGTACACACACCCCTTTCGACGCAAGAGATACTATCTATATCAGAGGAGGTACCCCTCTGAGACAACAACGAAAAGAGAGGAGAAGTTCATAAAAAAGCCCCAGAGGAAATTTTAAAAAACTGTCTCATGACCAGGGTTTGACTAAAGTGCAGTAAATAAGACCTAAAACCACATTAAACAATGTGGACAAAACAAAATATTGAATCAATAAGTGAACACTGCCCACTAGTACTGAATGAGGTAGGTTTCCTGCAGAAAAACAGTATGTGATTATGTAACATAGTGTATATGTGCAAGGAGACAGAATAAAGGGGAGGACTGATGGGTTTTACAGGCAGTCTTAATTCTGGCCTTTTCTGATTACTGCACACTTGACTTAGCAATTTTAAGATATTTTTTTAAATAGAGAGTTTAGTGTGTGTTATTTGTTTTGTTTCTATCATTACAAATCAGTAATTTTTATGACCTGGATTCCTCACTTTCACAGGGAGTGGAGAACAAGAACTGAAACACACTTTCTGTCATCTGGAACAAAGAATAAGTAAGAAATTTTCTCAAAGCACAAGTGATTCTCCTGTGTAAAAGGGAAGAAGAAAAAGTGTGTTTAACCTTAGGAGAAGTGAAAGAAAGTAGGTGAGAAAGCAGAAATGGACAATAAATCAGCCTGGGATCCCGGGGCAAAATATGAAGAACCTCCTCCATAGAGCTCCATTATTTACACTGGAATTCTCAGATGGGTAGCTGTTTTAGTCTGTAACCGAAAAAAGATACAAACAATGAATCATCCTGCAGCACCTTGGAGACTAACAAAAATGTAAATAGTATCATGAGCTTTCATGAGCACAACCACTTTTTCAGATGAATGGTGCAAGGGGTCCAGAAGTGCAAATAAATAGCAGAAAAAAAGGGAAGATGGGGCAGGAAAGAGAAAAGAAATATTGTCAATTAGAGTGTCTGCTAAATAAGGTTAATAGAGTGGGCTATAAAAGCTTGATACTTAGCTTTTGATGTCATTAGGGGATTGACTATATCCACCCATTCAGTTCATGTCTTTGTTCTAACCTTAATTAAATGTGTCAAATTTGAAAATGACAGAGTTGGCAGAGGATTTCTCAGTAACCTGCCCCTGCAAATCTGATACCAGATCTGTCCATCGAGCTATACAAGAGACAGCATCACAGGACTTAATCACATAAGCCACCACATCAGAGGCTCATACAACTGTACATCCACTAATGCAATATATGCCATCAAGTGCCAGCAATGCCTCTCTGGACAGTGTGACAAAGGATTAATGGACACAAATCTGATAGTCAAAATGGTAACAGAGAAACCTGTGGGGGAACATTTGAACTTGCCCGGACACTCATTAATGGAGCTAAAAGTGACCATACTCTTACAAACCAATTTAAAAAACCAGCTGGAGAGAGAAACTGCTGAGCTTGCCTTCATTTGCAAATCTGACACATTTAATCAAGGTTTGAACAAAGACATGAACAGGATGGGCCACTATATTCAACACCCTAATGACATAAAAAAATTAGTATCAGGCACTTACAGCCCACTCTATTAGTCTCGTTTACCACAGACACTCTAATTGACAAGATTTGTTTCTCTTTCCCTCCCCATCCCCTCTCTTTTTCTGCTAGTTTGTACCTCTGGACTCCGTGCTCCATTCTTCGGAAGAAGTGGGTTGTGCCTGCGATGGGCTCTACATATGCATTAGTCTTTAAGGTGCTGCAGGACCAGTTGTTGTTTTTAAAACACTAACAGTGACATGGCTCATTACGAGGACTGTGAATAATCCATAGTATAATCCATGCATAAACCTCGTGCAGCTGTAACCTGGCATGTCCGCCGAGCACCTTGCCCCGTCTTACCTGAGCAGCCCTGCGGGGTGCACGCGCTGCTCAGCTGTTCCCTGCGAAGAACCAATCGCTACCTGACACTCCATCCTAGCAGCCAATCCGAGCGCCGGCCAGTTTATGGCCACGTGGGGTGCGTCCTGCTCCCGACCGTATGTACTTCCAAACCCGCCATCGGTTTTTAAAATCTCACCAGTCACGAGGCGGCAGGTGGGTTCCGCGCGGGGGCCGGGCCAATCAGGAAAAGCAGCCGCAGGGCTCGCAGCCAATCTGCGAGGACAACGGCGCACCTGGCCGAAATCGTGCGCTGATTGGCGGCTGGTTCCACGAGGCGAAGCCAATGGGGAGCGGGGACAAGCCGGGCGAACCTGATGGGGGCAGGGTCCAGGTTTCCTAGGCCTGCCGCGGGGTGGGAGCTACTGCGCCAACTGCGTATGTAGCGCGAGGGGGCGGGGCCTTCGCCGGCACCTGTGTGCGTTCTGCCGACGGGTCCCGGAGCCCATGGAGGCCGTGCAGCTGCCCGACGCCGGCGCCTTCCAGGCCTTCCAGGCGCAGTGCGAGGAGGAGCGCGGCTGGCAGAGCACGTACAGCCGGGAGGGCATCGGGGTCTGGGTGCAGCCGCCCCCGCGCACCGGCCCCGGTGTGCACAGGGTCAAGGTGAGCGGGGGCGGCCGCGGGGCAGGGCCCGCTGCGGGGAGGTACAAACGTTGCGGGAGGGAGCTCGGCGCAGGGTGCTGCGGGGAGCCCACCCTGGGTTCAAGGGCATCGAGTCAGGGATCTTGTCCCGTGGACACAGAAACTGGGCACCCGGAGCAGTTGCTGGACTCCTGCCCCAGAACGCGCTTGCCTGTGCTGGGATGAGTCATTGACTCTAAAACATGTAGTGGAGCTGTTTGTGCTAACTGTCCCCATCTTGTATGGGCTTGGAGTCCCTTTTCCCTGGTGTGCAGTTCACAACATGGCCCTTACCTTTGCCATATGAAACCTCTGTGACCCAGAGAGGCACTTGTCACTACAGTAGCTGGGCACCAGAAATTGATCTGTGACTTTCCTAAGGAAGTAGCCAATGAGATGCATTAACTGTTCTTTCTCTCCTGGAATCTGCTCTGGTAACTGCCTTCCTTCCCTGCAGGAGTCTTCTCTGCCTGCATGGTGTAGAACAACATAGTGTGTGGCTCTGAAGTTGCACCAGCTCTTGAGAATGCAGCCTGAGTTAGGCTTTCTCATTAAATCATTTAAGTCTTTAAGGTGCTACAGGACAAATACCAATGTGACAAACACCAATGAGCTTGGTAGAGGATGATGGGGTTGGAGCTAGAGGTGAAGCGTCTCTGAACTAGTAACAGGAAGGCCATTCTTTCTGGGATCTCCCATACCTGCCATCTGGCCTGTGAATTAAGGTTAAGATCACAAGTCATTGAGGTGACCTGCTGCACATCTCCAGACTGTTGTCATCTGTGTAGGATTGGACACCTCCACTCTAGGCCTGTTTGCTTTCAGCTGGAAATTGGAATAGAGTTGGACACCATGACTTGCTTTCCTCCCTAGACTACTTCCCTTCTCCATTTTTCTGCCACAGCAAGTGTGGTGGTACTTTACCTATAGAAGCCTGTGGCATCTGCTTCTTGTTCATGGTTTTGGTCGCTATGTTGATTGGGATTTGTCTAGCTATGAGAGAGGGCTTTTAATCACTGATCTGTTTGAACTTTCTCTGCTGACTGATGCAAGGGCAATAAGTGTTTTTACTTTTAAATGGATTCTCTGTCCTTATCTCCATTTTTTTTTATCGTCTTAGGTGAGTTGCTTCCCTCTCTGTGCATCACTTATCCTCAGAGTGGGTTGATATTTGCAAAAGTGTTTTGAGATGCTGAGAGTGGAGGGTGCCAGTGCCTGGTAAGGGGTGAAGCCTGGTAGAAGACAATAGGATTCAAGGTGAAGTTTTGCTGAACCAGTAACACGAAGGCCACTCTTTCGGCTATCTCCCAGACCTGCCCTGTGAATTAAGGTCAAGATCACAAGTCATTGAGGTGGCCTGCTGTTGTCATCTGTGTAGGATTGGACACCTCCACTCTCTGCTGGTTGACACACTTCTCCATGGGTGGGAGCTGTTCCCTATACCTGGACAAGTCGGCTACACTAATTGAGAGGATGATAGGGTTGGGGAAACTGGGGTGCAGCCAACTTGTGTCCTGACTGTAGTCCTGCTCCTCCTGCTTGCAGTGCCGTATTGACATCCAAGAAGTCCCAGCGGAGACAGTATATGATGTGCTACATGATATTGAGTATCGCAGGAAGTGGGACATGAGCGTCATTGACACGCATGACATTGCCCAGCTTGCCACCAATGCTGATGTGGGCTACTATGCCTGTGAGTGTTGGCTGGGGGGGCTGCTTTGGCTGAGTGTGGCAAAAGGTGTGATCAACCCCAGAGAGCTCGAAATCCTGAGCTAAACAAGTGTAGGGCCCATTCAGTTTCCTTTAGTAGGAAGTAGCAAAGACTGAATGCACTCGGTATGCCCCAAATAGACAGAGTCTGGTCAGGGGAAGAGCTGGCTTCCCACACACCATTGGACTTTCTAACGGGTGAGGGGAGTTCACTCCCCCAGGCTCTTTTCATCCTTGGACTCTCTGTTGAGGCTGCTAACAAAAGGGCCAGCTGGGCTTGTAGGAGATGAAGGGAGGCATTGGTGTCAGGATCCAGAGAGAGCGCTAACTGTGCACTTACTCCTCAAGTGGGCAAGGTAGAAACCCTCTAGTATGACTGCATTTCTCACTGCTCTTACCACTGGGTGAGTTGAAGTGACTTTACTTCCTTCTTGGCTAGGGAAGTGTCCAAAGCCCTTAAAGAACAGAGATGTGGTGACACTACGATCCTGGCAGGTTGTGGATAAATCTTTCATGATCATCAACTTCTCTGTCAAACACCCGGTGAGTCAGGTGTTGGGAAGGAGGTGGGAAGAGTTCAATTCCATAGCTCCCATGGAAGTCTCAATAGTACCTGCTCAGATGCCTCCTTCATGAATGACTCCACCTCACAGCTACAGTCATAAGCTGGGTGGGTTTGTCTGGGTTACAAGTTAAGGAGGCTCTGTTGAGCAGAATGTGATTCTGGTTTTCATTAAACTGAGCTGTACATGTTTACCTGCCACCGTTTTACGGATACCTTGGTGTACAGGCAAGGCAGCCTGTCCCTGTGTCTTTGGGTGTGCACCATAACCCACCATTATTATGGTGGGTTATGTACCGTATAACTAACTCCTTACAAATCAGCTACTATCTCTGAGCCTCTAAATGTAGTCCCATTGCCCTTGGTGTATAGCACCAGGTGAGAGAATATATCCAGGGAAGGTGACAGGGTCTGAGTATCTGATTTCACCATACAGCAATATCCTCCCCGAAAGGACCTGGTAAGGGCTGTTTCTATCTTGGCGGGATACTTGGTGCAGTCGACTGGACCAAACAGCTGCACCTTGACTTACCTGGCTCAGGTGGACCCCAAAGGTAAGTCTGGCTCTGCATCACTTGTGGATATGCAAGAGGGTGAGGTAAGTTCAGGTCGAAGTGAAAGCTATGAGATCATCTTGCAGCTTGGCAGGTGTACCTTGGGACAGGACCATTGTGTGTGGTCACAATCTGGCACAAATGCAGCATTTTTCTGCCATGGCTCACTAATGATTCTGTTTCTCCACCTTTCTTTTTTATGTATTAGGAAAGCTGCCAAAGTGGGTTGTGAATAAAGCTTCCCAGTACCTGGCACCAAGGGTGAGTGAAGGAGCTCCTGAGTACAGGGGTAATAAGGATTACCCATCATTCGTGTGTGTGTGTGTGTGTGTGTGTGTGTGTGTTTTAAAAAAAAAAAAAAAAGGGGGGGCTGGCAATAGTGGAGATCAGCTAACTTGTCCTTAGACTTTCCAGCCTATCTAACTTCCTGGTACAGGCCTGCGCAAGAGAGAACAGGGCACCCTAGCTATCCCTTGGATTTGCTGCTAGAATGTGCTTCTCTAGTTAGAGAGGTGAAAAACCTGTGCACAATGCTTGGTCTTGGGATCCCCAGCTTGTGACCAGTGGGCTCTGCATGAGGTGCAGCATCCTCTGAGCTCTAGGAATAGCAAGGAAGGAACAGGTCAGGATTGCAGTGCAATAATGGGAAACCTATTTACATGAGGTATATGTGAGACACTGGAGTGTGACATGGGTCAGCATCCTGGGTTCTATTCCCCTCTTCTGTCACTGGACCTGAGCAAGGTGTAATAGTAACTTTTTGGCTCAGCCTCTCTTTCTCCAACTGTAAAATGGGGAGAATAGTTGTTTTCCCTCATGGAGAAGGTGCTGAAGCACATTGAGATCCTTAGAATTATTGAAGATGCTGATTGCTTATCCAAGTGAATGGAAACTAATCCTATAAGAAAATGTACAATATTTATCTATCTGTGCATTCTAGTCTGTCCTCTCAATCTGGCTCAGGTAACTGTGCAGCACCCAGCCTTTCCAGAGCATTAAGTAGATAAGAAAATGCATAGAATCCAGTAGTGCTCAGATTCTAGTCTACGTCCATTTTCTTGGTTCCCTTTTCTGCTTGTCAGATGCTGAAGAAGATGCTTAAGGCCTGCGTGAAGTACCCCTCCTGGAAACAGCAGCATAATGTCAACATGAAACCCTGGCTGTACCCTGAGCAGAGCAAGCTCCCCAACATGATGCTGTCAGACCTGGCACTCCAGCATGCTGCATCTCTGGAGAACATTGATGAGAGCAGCCTATCAGAGGTGAAGGATGAGAGAGGAGACCACAGTGGCTCTGAGAACTGATGCTGCTTGGCTCTCTTCCAGGAGCAATGCTGCACTAGACTTTTTTTGGATTCTTCCTGACAACTTTTACATTAAGGGGAGGAGGAGGAATGTGTATTTTTATGCTTAAGGTATTTAGTTCTTCCTGTCATGAGCCAAGAGACCATGTTTGGGCCTCTAGCACAGAGGGTCTCTTCCTATCAGGATGGGAACAGAAGACTGGTTAAATGAGGTGGTTGAGTACCTGGGCCCTGTTGTGCTAACACAGGTATTTCATGGTTCAGGGTAAATCGCAGGAAATTATCAGTGACTTCTGATAGGATATTAATTTCTTCTGCTCAGTGAATCTTTGTCCTGTGACCAAGATCTGTTGCTTCATAGGAAGACAAAGATACCCATAATATACCTGGCCAACTAAGCAGTGCTGCCTCTGGGTTGGAGTTGCTCCCTGCAATGCTAATGCTGCCCCAGTCTGAGAGGTTTTTGTCTGTTTTCTGAGAGCTATTAAGAACAAAACAACATTAAACAGAGTACCCTCTTGCAGAAATGGAAGGGGTGAGTTTGGGATGGATGACCATCCCCACCTTCTGGGGAGAGAGGATAAACATTTTCCTGTTCAAAGTTTGTGTGATAAATTCCTCAGCCCTGACAGGGTGTAACTACAATGCAAGAGGGAGGAGTATGCCCCAGAAAGACCTTGAAGACTGACCAAGTTTATTGCTATGGTATCATAGGGATGTCACTCTCTTACCTCTGGGTGAACTTCACTCCATTCAATGCAAGCCTGTTTTGCTGTAATAGCTTACAGCAGTGATGCTGGAAAGGGACAGATACAAATAAGCGTCAGGGAAAGAGATTGGCTTTGTTGTCAAGATGACAAGAAATGGACTTGAAGTAGAACTAGGGCTGTCAAATGATTTAAAAAGTGATTAATCAGAATTTTAAACAATATTAGAATGTCATTTATTAAAATAATTTTGCCAGTATTTTTGGTTTGGTATGTTTTGGGGGCAGAGCTGTTTCCTTAAGCATTTTGTACTCAGGCCTGAAGGCTTTTCAGCCAGCAGCAGCTGCTGTTGATAATAGCAGATGTGGTGAACAGAACAGGGCAATTTGAGTGAACCATCCCAATGTCTAGTCCCACCTTCTAAGCGGTTGGAAATTTAGGGAATACACAGAGCATGGTAAGATTGACTGAGTCCTGGAGGTGAAAGGTGTACAATGGATGGAGCTAGCACTGCATTTAAGAATCCTGCTCTTAATAAAATGAGCTTAAATGTTGTGAGAATTTTTTGGGTTGTCTCAGTGGGTTTGTAATTAACTGTGTGGAGACAAGTGAGACAACCCATGAGCCTCTGAGCTATTAGCCCCAATGATACTGATGGTAGCCTTCTGTTAAAAGGCCCTATGCAAATACTTATCTGTGCTGATAGGCCTGGCAGATTTAGCAGTACTATTTGCTCACTGCACTCTCTATTCTGCAATACATGAATACATGTTAGGTGTTGGCTCTGAGAGGTTGGGTGTGAAACTGTTTACTGAACCTTCCCCTGGGATGTTTGTGCACTCAAGCAGTTGAGGCTAAAAGTACAATAATTTTGCAGGATTGGCTTGCAATAACAATGTGTTCCTTTTACAAGCCAGTGGAACTATGTCCATGAATGTTCTATAAAGGCAGGTCAGTATAGGAAAGGGCAGGGAGCCTGTACTTGCCTGTCTGCTGTAGAATGCAGCTTTACCCCAGAACACTATTTCCATTGTCAGCAGTGGGCCTGTAGCAGGGAGACAGCCAGCTCAGGTTGAGTTTTGATAATTACTCATTCAGTTCCGGTCATAATCAACAATGGTGGGTAATTGTTAAAGTGTCTTTTCAGTGCCTGTAGCTACAGCAGGCCAGTCTTGTGTGTAATTTTAGCCTCTGAAGCAGACTTTTAAGTGAGCTGTGCTCACTGCACTTCCTCTAACTGGGGGGTGGGTGGGTATAATTCATTAGACCACATTCATTTCCTAGGAGGGAATTAAAACTTACTACAGGAACTGGACTTCAAAAGAAGCTTTTTTTTTATTAAGACTTGTAGGTGTCTACAAAGTGATAGAACAAATCCCAGTGCAGAAGAGCAGATTTAGCCTCAGATCCTGTTTGGCAAGAGCAAAGAAGCTTTGAGGATTGACATCACCCCATCGCTGGGCTTCCTACCGAGAAATCTGCTCCTGGAAGGAATTGCAATATGTTTTCCCACAGAGGGCATGTGGGTTCTCTTGACATTCATAAACAGACAACATCCAGTTAATGCGGTAGCAGGCAAATCACATAACCTATGTGGATGGAACATGAGGGATGAGGGCAGATTCCTCCTGCATGTACAACTCTCTGGGAACCCTATAGGGAAGAAAAGATCTGAGTGGAATGAAGGATGGACCTTCAGATATCTACCACAGCAGCACTGTAAAATGTTTAACAATAAAAGCAGCAGTGTCACAGGAGGAGTTTAACAGAGTGATGGTGTTTGGTACTAGCATAATTTGGAAATGTCCCCAGATTTACTTCAAAATGGGGTTATTAAATCATGAAGGGATAAGCATATGCTGTATTCCTAAAATCCAGGAAAATAGCTGTATGGATACCTTAGTTCAGTGAAGTTACCTACTCTTCCCTGGATCCCAGCCAATCCATTATCCTAGAAAGGAGCAGCTTGAGCAGTAGATAAGTGGGAGGATTTCAAGCCATTTTTACAAAAGGGGCTGAACACCCCATTCACCTTCTAGAAGAGGGGAAGATGCCTGTGTCAGGCTGCAGCAAGTGACCACCAGTGGGGGAGAATGAATCAGTCCATCTCCTATGCAGTAACTATCCCCACCCATAGGAGTCTTGTCTCAGTGCCCAAACACTATTGAGCTGTGAAAAAGATGTAGCACCTACATCTAAAGAAAACTCCAGGGGATGGTAAATTGGGCAGGTACAAACCTTGACAACAGCTGACAGCAGTGTGTCTGCTTCATTAGTGTTGTACAATTTTGAAGTGCAGTGCATGTTGTATAGGGCAAGAGACATTCAAGACTATGTTGGAAAGAAAAAACCTGCTCTGTGCTTGGGTTACACTCAGCACCCCAGTCCCATCATCTTGTGCTCTAAATCAAACTGGTGAGCCATGTACATAGACCCTCCCTCTTTGGCCACATGCCTTGTTGAGAAGGGAAAGACTAGTATTCCATAATCTCCTTTAAAAGATGCAATCACATACTGGAACAGACACTCCATAGGTTTGTCTGGCCAGAGAGAATCCACCGTTCATTTCCCAGCATCCATGAAATCCCACTTCAGCTCAGTGCCTAAGCCAGAAATTGGAAATTAGTCAACTCCATGGTGCAAAAAGCAGGAAGAGTTTGTGTCCATTATTACAAAGATCAGAGCTGGGATCTTTGAGAGTTGAGGCCTACAGAGCCAGCAGATAGTTGCACCTCTGCCCAAAGCTGAAACTTGAAGGAAAATCTAATTTAGTGTCAAATTGCCCCAGTTCTGAGGAGAACAGTCGTCTTGCTGTGACCCAATGAAACTTGGGGCAGAGCAGCCATTACTGGGAAGGACTTCATTAGTGAACAGTTCTCTCCTTCTGCCTTTGGTAGTCTGGAATGGAAAAGCAGGCATTAGTGAAGCTGATAGAGCAGGACAGAGAATAGGGCTCAGGTGATGCTATTTGAGTGCAGGCATTGCTCTATATGGAACAATGTCCTGTCAGTTTTAGAAAGAGGTAGTTGTGTTTAGTGTGCATCTTTAAAAATGAGTAGTTCTGTGGCACCTTAGTGACTAAAATATATTATAGCATGAGCTTCTGGGGGGTAAAACCTACTGCATCAGATGAGTTGGAGTGGAAAATACAGAAACCATGGTGTGTCTATATAACAGCAAAAGCAGTCACCTATGAATTGTAGGATCTGTGTTATTGACGTTAAGTAGGCTGAATGTGTCCTACTCAGAGCTATTGATGTGAAAATGCCAATATCAAAGGTTGACCTTGCTGGCACCTGGTGGCATCTCACATTAGAGCAGAGCTCAGCAACCTTTTCAAACTGAAGAGCCAAACTACATCAAAATTCAGAACAAGTGGTCAACAAAAAGCTGTACGCGAATGCTCATTTGCATGACTGAAAATAACTTTATATTATTGATAATGTTTCATTTATGCTATTATACTCAGACTTTATTTAATGGGACTTCTGCTGCTGCATCTTTTTGAAGTTTACATCATAACTGGTCAAATCCAGCTCCATGCATGCATTCAGACTGTCTTCTGTCAATCTTATGGCAGGGGCTGGAGGCGTGGGGCTATGAGGGACTCAGGGCTGGCGTGTGAGGGGTGCAGAAGTGTTATGATACTGCAGCCAGATGGGGGTGGGCCCGATTGGGAACTTGTTGGCCAGGATTCATTTTTAAATAAAGTAAAATATGTTTAACAGAAAAGGTTTCAACACGGTCTTTATTTATGGCAGGAGTGAGAAGCCTTTTTTGGGGTTATGGGCCACTGACCCACAGTAAAATCAGTCAGGGACCACACAAGTGAGAAGCAAAAAGGCAGCCCCTCCAAAAACCCCAACTCACTGATGTGGCCCCCAACTGAGACAACTCACTCCCCTGGTGCTACAGCCTAATGGTGGGGGGAGGGGCCAGAGAGGACTGAGGTTCAAGGCCTCAGGCCAGATTATTAGGGTTGCCAGATGGTTTCAACAAAAATACTGGACACACTTGACATTACATCACAATCTACGTTACATCTTATTTGTGAGACAGAGCTGCCCGTGAGTGGGATAGACGTGGGTGGGAGGTAGGGTGCAAGAGCAGGCTGGGATTAGGGTGTCTGGTGGGGGGGGGAGGAGCAGGAGGAAGGGAGGGTATAGGAGAAAGCTGCGGATTGATAGGGGTATCTGTCTAGGGAAGAGGTGCAGGAGGAAGGAAGGGTGCAGGAGCAGGCTGGGGGTAGGGTGTCTGGGAGGGGCCAGGAGCAGGGTCTTGGCAGGGCGGGAGGGAGGGGGGGTGCAGGGCCTCAGCAGAGAGGGTGAGTGAGGGGGCTGGGAGTGCAGGGTCTCTGCCTGGGAGGAAAGGGGGACCACTTACTTGCTTTTGCACCACTTCCAAGCACAGCGTCCTGCTGCTGCCATTTGCCACATACTGGCCAATAGTAGTAGTGGGAAAAGCCTGCAGGAAGTGCATCCCTGCACTACTGTTCCCTCAGCTGGGGGAGGGAGAAGGGAAGCAGCAGTGTGCAGAGCCATTTCCTCCCTTCCAGCTGGATCTGATTGGAGCCTCTAGGCTTTGTCCCCACCCTCTCCCCTGCAGGAAGCCAGCATGGTGCTCCAATTTTGCAGGGGGCCACGAGGCTGGAGTGCTAGCGTTGAGTCTGTGCTGTCAGGGGAGCAACAGGGGGGGGGGGGGGGGGAGGGAAGAGGCTGAGCTTGAACTGCAGAACAGCCACATATGGCTTAGGGATGTAAAGGACTAGTCATTCCCCCTCTCCCTCTCCCCCTCCCCCCGTTGCTGCTCTATCAGAAAGAGGCAGTGGGGAGGGGGGAGAGAAGAAGGGGTATTTCAAAGCTGCAGCACTACTTGAAACCTGGGCCTAGACCCTGGGCTCCATGCTGCACTGCTGCTTTGAAACACGGCGAGGAGCCTGACACTGGGCTTCCCATGACATTTCAAAGAGGCAGCAGCGGTGGAGCCTGGGATCAGCTCAGGTGGTGCTGCTGCTTTGAAACGCCACAGGTAGCCTGGTGTCAGGCTCCTCACAGCATTTCAAAGCGGCAGCACTGCATGGAGCCCAGGATGAGCTGGGGACTCCTAGGGCTGTTGCTACACTTCAAAGGCCGAGTCGTCCTATCAAAATACATCAACTATTTGATTAGTCAATACTTACCATCCTTAATGTGGCTCCCTACTGAGCCATATTTGGCTCATGAGTCATAGGTTGCCAACCCCTAGAATCATAGAGCTGGATGAGACCTCAGGAGGTCATCAAGTCCTGCCCAAGGCAGGACCACTTCCAACTAAATCAACCCAGCCAGGGCTTTGTCAAGCTGAGACTTAGAAATCTCCATCCCTAGAGGTTTTTACCA
>JANRFK010001158.1:27775775-27794625 GCA_030068395.1 Apalone spinifera
CCCCCCCCCCCACAGAGGTGGGATGCTCCCATGCGCACCTCCTTTGGGGACTCCTCCCCTCTCCACCGCCCTCAAAGAGGAGGGAAGTCCTGGCACACACCTCCTCCCGGGACTCCTGCCCCCTCCACAGAGGGAAGCTCCGGCGCACACCTCCTCTGGGGACTCCTAACTCTCCTCCCCCACGCAGAAAGTCCCCGGCACAACACAGACCTGGGTTGTGGTACCGTGCCAGATGCTTGGGGGAGGGGGAGCAGCCAGCGCACTTCCTGAAACTCCAGAAGTGGCGCGCAGCTGCCGGACTTCCTTCCACCCTGCAGGAAGCTGACACTACCTCCATTGTTGCTGGAGGTAGGTAGTGAGGCTTCTTCAGGGTGGGAGGAAACAGGGGGTCCCCAAATGCCTCACAATCAACTTGTCGAGCCCTCCCAATCAATGGGTTGGCGACCACGGGCCTAGGACATGCATTTTCTTTTTCCATCTAGAACACTCTTGAACAACAACACTTCCGACACTCTTTGAAACATTTGCCTCTTAATTGGCCTAGTAGCTATGGGTGGACAGATTCTTTGCATTAGTCAAGGAGAGTAGGTGTGGTGGCCCCAAGCAAGGCAGAGGGATGCCACTCTTACTTAAGGAATACTCATGTGTTAAAGCAAATCAACCCAAATAAGACCCACCAGCTTAAAAAATAGGAATTCCATGGTAATAAAGAAGGACTGCACCAGTTTTAAAACAGCAGGGAAGAGGACAGCAGGAACCCTCATGGGGGGGAAGGGTGCAAATTTCTAGAGATTACTTGCAGAGTTAAAATGTATGAGAAATTATGCCTGAGATAATGAGCATAAAGAAACTTTAATTTATTTACTTTTTGTGCATCTTGCTGTTTGAATAGAGAAATTACCTTAGGCAGTTTGTGGTTTTAGTTCTCCTGAACCAGCTCAATATTGTGAATGCTACAAAAAGCTTTAAGACAAGACATGACTTTCACTAAATATTTTATTTCATCGATCCTAGCAATATTATGTTTTGGCTTGCAAGGTAAATGATCGTTAATATTTTTAGATTTATTAGAGGTTTGGCGCTTATTTAGATCCTAATCATGCAACCTTTGTTTTTAAACAGAGCTCCATTAAAACTTGAATTACATGCTCCTTGGGCGGGGCACTGGTGATCTTACCATCTTACCATTGTTGGTGTAAAACGAATTAATAATTTAACAAAAATAGTTAAGATCCTTGACCCGAAAAAGGTTACAGCCAGTTCTAAGAGCTATTTTCTATCCCATCTTCATTTCAATCTACCCAACCTGACACAGGCTAGCTTAGCGCATTTTAAGAGAATCACTGGCACCATCTACCGTTGTAAAGGTAAGGGATTTCTGAAGAGCGCCCCTAGCCAAGGCAGCTCGCCTGGAACCGAGCTCTGAGGTCCTGCAGAAATAACGCATGATGTAATGAGTTTCCCCATGGTCCAGCACCCCACTTTTCAGAGCGCTGGGAGCCAAAGCACTGACCTCGTGGGGGGGGATCCAGGCCGGCGGGTTCTCATAGGGCGGTAGGAAGACGACAGGATAATCGTCATAAGGGATCCTGCTGTCCATCGCGAGAGCGGCTCTGCAGGGAGAAAGCGAGGCGTCCCGTGAGCACTTGGGCTACTGAGCCCCACGCCCAATCCGCGGGAGCGCGGCCCGTCTAGCTACGGCGGGACGACAGCGAGCTGCCCCCGCGCAGATCTCGGCCGCGGCCTCCGTAGAGAGGGCTCGGGCCGCCGCTCCTACAGCGCCCAGAGTCCCTATGCGCTGGAAGGACCCGGCCCCGTGACGGCAGCTCTGCCAGAGGGAGCCCAGTCCCACACCGTCCGGCTTCCGCGAGCCAAGCCCACAGCGCGATCATGTGACCGACACCGATCACGTGACAGCACTCGTTGCGCCCTGCCCCCTAGTTACGTGCAGTACGTGCAGAGGGTACGCGGTGACGTACCGTGCGCGTTGCCCCCTGCAATTGGCGGGCGGGTTGGTTTGAATGTTGGCGGTCCGCGACAAGGATAAGGGGCGGCCTAAGGCAGCGGTTCCCTTCCACACGCGCTACCCGCGGCCCTGCTGATCCGGGGCGCCGGGCCTGGGCTTGCGGCGCTTGTTCGTTGCGACTGGGCCTCTGCGAAAGCAAGTATCCCCCCCCCCCCCCCCCCCCCCCCGGGCTCCGCGGCCCGGCCCCTTCTCCGCACCCCCTCAGGCCGCCGCAGGCGGGACCCGCGCTCCCCAGCGAGTCGGCTGCGCTGCCCGCGGCATCACTGTGTGCGGGGCATGGTCCCCCAGGGCTCGGCCGTGAGCCCCGCTGGCCCCGCCTCAGCCCCTGAGAAACGGGCGTAGCTAGCAGCAGCGTCCGCGCCCCGCTTTGGCTGAGCCCCGCCCGCAATGGCAGGTGAGGCGCGAGATGCCTGCGGCCCGCTCCATCCGGCGGAACCATCTCTGCTGCCAGGCCCCTTCCATCACCGCGCCCCCGCTCGCCATCTCCGCCCGCCCTTGTGCTCCGCGACGCGGCTTGAGGCGGGGGCCGAATGGAGCCCGATCCCGCCCCAGCGCTAGCCTGGCCTCAGTTGGCTTCCCTCCAGGGGGCTGTGTTGTGAGTCTCACCGAGCTTTCTCCATGGTCCGGTTGTCCCGGTTCCTCCCGTGAGAGGGTCCCTGGGGCAGGCAGTACCTTGTGTGTTGATGGTACGGCATGATGATGCTCTCTTACAGAAGGGGCTCGGTTACTATGGTGACTGGTCACGGAACGGGTACGAAAAACTGAGGTTTAAGGAAGTGACGGTTGTACAGCACGTCAGTATCACTTGGAGACTAGGGAAGCTGAAAGCTGCTTCTGTTTCTTCAGATCCTCAGGTGACACATACAATGCTTTCCCTGCTAAGGATGTTAAGTGGAGAGTAAATGACTAATCGTGTGCTCAATACGATTTGTATGGAGTACATGATTAGTTGATAAGGGGCCACTGAGGCTCCTGGTTTTCTCCTTCTCCTCTCTCCCCCCTCCCCCCCCATTGCTGCCTCTGATATTGAGGCAGCAGCAGAGATCACAAACATCAGAACCCACACCCGCTCTTTGTCAACAATAAAGGAAGGGGAAAAGAGAGAAGTTTTCCAGGGTAGAAGGGTTTTGTTGTTGTTGCCAAAACTGAGTCCACCCAGCTGGACAAAAGTGTAAACAATCTCATTGTTTTGTTGCCAAAAGGCAGTTTTTGCACATGTAGACGAGGCCTGATTGAAGCAGTGTCACCTACCCAAAAACACCCTTCAGGGCCACTGCTGCTGCTCAAAGCTTTTCCAAGGAGTAGAGTAATTAATGACATGACTGATTTTATGACTGCTACTTAGAATTTCATGGCTAGCCTTGAAACTGCGGTCCTAAGCTTGGTTTTTGATAGCCCTATGTAGCTGCTTTGGCCCAGCCTGCCACGCTGCGGGGAGAAAGCTGATTAACTTTTTCCATCCCTAATTGGTACAACTATGCCACCATAGTGCTTCTAGTGTAAATGAATCCCAACTGTCCTAAAATCCAATTTTGTTTTAAATTAAAGGTTAAATTATGCAGCAACTGTTAGCTTAAGGCATTGGTTCTCAAAGTGTGGTCTGTAGACCAGTAGTGGTCTTGTAGGTGGGCCCATGTAGCCCCCCCACACACATCCCATTGCGAGGTTGGCTTCCTGCTACAGGAGGAAGCCCTGAGCTTCGCACACCAGATACAACTCCAGCTTCGCATGCTGCTGCTCACCTCTTTCCCAACTAGGGAAATGGCAGTGCAGGAAACTGGTCAACTGGAGGCTTTCCCCACTGCTCCCATTGGCCAGAGTCCTGTCCAGACCCATTCCTCCCCCTCCCCTCAGCTCACTCCTGCACCGTACTTCATACTTTGGATGCTGCACCCCACCTCGCTTTGCACCCATTTTGCCATCATGTGTGGTTGGCTGGTAGTCCACGGAAAGGTTTGCGTTGAGCAGGATGGGCCAAAGGTCAAAAAAGTTTGAGAACCACTGGCTTAGGGCTTCTCGCTTATAAGCAGGGCTTGACAAACCGTGGCGAAATCTACTCGCCAGCCCCACACTGCGCATGCGCAAGACCTGCATTGCGCGTGCTGCCGGTGAATGGGGCAACGGCTGAAATCTACTTGCCACTGGTGAGTAGATTCACTGATTTGTCGAGCCCTGCTTATAAGCATAAAGTTTCTTTGTGCAATGAATGTGATATAATGGAATCATAGACTCTTTCAATTTGTGACATTTGAGGGGAAGGCAGTGCAGCCTGTGTGAAGCTGAATGTGTCTTAATGCTCAGAGCACCTACCCAGCTGGATAAAGGAAATTTAACTGATAATACTTACAGTGAGACACACCTAATTTTATGTCTTTGATTTTTTTTAAAGAAAGCTATTGTAATCTGAAATGGTGAAAGAGGATGAGAAAGTGATTCCTGTGCGTGTGGCACTCCGCTGCCGCCCTTTGGTCCCCAAAGAGATTAGTGAGGGATGCCAGATGTGTCTATCCTTTGTGCCTGACGAACCCCAGGTTAGTAAATGCCTTGGTTATGAAGGGTCAAAATCTTTCGCTTACACCAGAATCATTCCATTGATGTCAGTGTTTCAGTAGATGTGTACCATTGTAAATTAGCTGAATTTAGTATCAAGTAAATAAAACCTATAAACTACAATGTGTGTCACTACTTGTTTTCTCATCTTTCCCATAGGTGATTGTAGGCAATGACAAATCCTTCACATATGATTTTGTGTTTGACCCATCTGCTGAGCAGGAGGAAGTCTTCAAAACCTCTGTTGCCCCTCTGATTCGGGGCATCTTCAAAGGTGAGAGCGTGTTAAATTGTTCATAGTAACAAAGTGAAATTCTCTTTAAAGATGCTGTCACCTCTATCAGCTGGGGTCAGGGTGGCATCTCAAAGTTAAGTGAAACAACGAAAGTATCCAGGAAAGATTACTTGGTTATCCAATGTGAATTTTTCTCTCCTCCCCCCCCACCCCCATAACTTTCCATGTATTTAGAATGCTTCTCTGATTAGAAATCAATCTGGGGTTGCAGTAGTGAGTGCCAAATCCTGCCTATTTACTGGTAGCATGGCATTCCATTGGGCCACCAAGATGACTCGTGCAGTCTCACTGAGCTTCAAGGAAAGCAAAAATGGAGTGACAGTTTTGGTGTTTGAAGTCAACAATAAAAACCATGTGGTTGCTTGATCTGCACGTTGTCACTTAAATGTTATGTTGAGATTGCTTACCTAAGATGTTGGCTAGAGAGCTATTGACAGAATAGTTAAATCGTTTCTGGCCTCTCTATTTTGAGCAATAGAATTAAGTTTAAATAATCTCCATTCATACTTCTTAGGCCAGATAAAGCAGTTGGTTGTGTTCAGTATTTTGTTCTTGATTCAGCAGACTATGAATTATGCATTATTGCTCTGTAATTTGAGAGTGAGTGTCAGTACTTTAATGAATTGGAGAAGCTAGAATCTGGGGACACTGGACACAGAAGCATACTTAGGATACTCCAATCTGACAAAGGTCTCTTCTTAGATTAACTCCTCCTGATTCCAAGCATTCTTTATTTCTTCAGGGTATAATGCTACTGTCTTGGCATATGGACAGACAGGCTCTGGAAAAACATATTCTATGGGAGGGACTTACACTGCTGATCAAGAGCATGAACCTATTGTTGGGGTCATTCCTCGTGTTATCAAACTGCTCTTTCAGGAAAAGGAACAGAGGCTGGAATGGGAATTCACCTTGAAAGTCTCTTATTTGGAGGTAAAAACTATTTACAGTTTCAAGAGATGTTAAATTTAAAGCAAATTTTGTAACGCAGCTTAAATAGGTCAGACTTGTCAGACACCCAGGCTTATTGAAATCCAGGCTTCAGCTCACATGTCATGTTGGAGGGGTAGGTGGGACTGCAATCAGATTCCACTAAGCCCCTCCCCCCACCCCCTTTTTTTTTCTCCTTCCTAATCACGAAGCTTCTTTCTTGAGGTTGTTTAAACGTGTGTGTGTGTGTGTGTGTGTGTGTGTGTGTGTGTGTGTGTGTGTGTGACTCAAGTGAGATGGGTTGTGGCAGGTGAACTGGTATAAAGGGAAAGTTTAGAAAGGGACCTATAACTTTCCATGAATGAAAGCCAGATGGGATTGCACCCTTTCCTCATCAGTGTGCAGATCTAGCTACTAAGTCTAACTTTGTATTCATGCTGCCTGGGACATAGCTCCTATCATGTTCTGCCACAGTCTGTAATGGGGTTGGACTATTGCACTTCTTTCTCTACTGTGATCTGCCCCAGATGAGTGAACAGCATCTCCAGGATCACATTTTCTTCTTTTTGGGAAGTGGGGTGCACAGGCTTATGGAACTTCTGTCACTGAGGAGACTATCAGGGATATAGGCAGATATAGACTGTAATAACAGCCTCAGTCCTGTGAATTGGAAAAGTAAGTTAAGTCTGCATGTCTTAGCAAATAAGACATGTGCAATGTCTTGCAAAGTTAGCCAGGTTCAGCCTAACTTTGTGTTGTCCTTCATGCTGCATCCCCACTTCTGCTTGGCCCTGGTTCTGAGCTTCTATTCAAATACTTTCAGATATACAATGAGGATATTCTAGACCTGCTGTCTCCATCTAGAGAACGATCTTCTCAAATCAGCATACGGGAGGACCCCAAGGAAGGCATAAAGGTGTGCGGGTACCTGAGAATTGGGCATGTGGGGTGGGGAAATGAAGAGAGGTCAGAATCATGTTTCAATCAAACCCAGACTTGCCCAGTTTTAACTGTTGTTAATCTTGCTGTTTGCACACTTCATTCTAGAAGTTGACACACAAGCATGCTGATTTCCAACTCTTAAATTAAAAAAAAAAAATCTGGTGATTCTCAAACCTGTTCTGGGGTGATTTCGGTAGGCTCTAGATTTCAGATAACAGCTAGTTAATGCTTTCAGTGAACCGATGAAATAAAATCAGGGTTTGAGTTAAGCAGCTAACACTTCACTACAGTTCCTGTAGTCCAACTTCCTTGCTGCATGCCTTCTCCCAAACTCAAAAGGAGAAAAGCTACAGCAAAATGGCCATGGCAGGCATTGGCTATAGGTATGAAACTAACCTCTGAGTCCCCCAGAGCAGGCCTGAAGCCCATAGATGGGCTTGGGGTACAGCGTAGAGAAAACTTGTGCTGCTGTTTTATCCTACATCTGCTCTAAGGATAAATGATCTTTTGTCTCCAAGACTTATCAATCCTATTGCAACATGAAATTCCATTTCAGAATGGTGGGTGGGTTGTTGAGTACCGTACATCCAAAAACCTTGGAGGTATGTATAAGTATGATTTCGTCACAAGAGTTCGAGGCGGTTATGAGACAGCCGGATGATTGGGAGTTGCAGGGTTCCTTCCCTCGTGTGGGGACTGGGAGCTGTGGGATCCCTAGCTGTTTCTGGCACCCCTTGGAGCTCCCAGCCATTGCAGACTGCAGGCAATCACCCTCTGAGTTCCTAGCCCCTATGAAGCTGCCCTGCTTCAGCCAACATGGGGACCTGCAGATCCCCATTTTGTCACTGACTTTTAGTAAAAATGGTGATATAATCTTTGCCTTACTTAGATGTTAATACAGCTGTTAGTTGGTACAAGTTTAGATGCCTTAGTGAGCATTAATTTTTTTAAAAAACTCGGTTAGACTACAGCAGGCTGCAAATGTATGTTTTTCTTTGACTTCTTTCCGTTGCTAATTGAGGTCACAGTGGCATAGTAGCAGGGACTTGGTCTAGGACCCAAAGTACGCTTCTGTGACTTAGTAAACTAATGTCTGAATGTTGGGAGGTAGAGGAAGAAAATGAAACCAGATTCTTCATTCTTAACACAGATTGTAGGCTTAACAGAACGGGATGTGGCCTGTGCCCAAGATACTGTCCTCTGTCTGGAGCAGGGAAACAATTCCAGAACTGTGGCTTCTACAGCTATGAACTCTCAGTCCTCGCGGTCCCATGCAATCTTCACTATTTCAATTGAACAAAGAAAGAAAAGTGACAAGTAAGAAAGCAAGAACTCCTTAAGTAACCATCAGGACCATCTTTAGGGGACACGGGGCCTGGAGTAATCCCCAGTTACTAGCCCAGGGCAACCTCATCTCTACTCCACTCGACCCCCTTGTGTGAAGACCCCACACCCAAACAATGTGAGCTGGGGATTACTAGGGGGCCTGTTGCTGCACAGCTGCAGGGGTTGCAGGTCTCGCCCAGCACTCAGTACTGCAGCAGGGGGAGCCAGAGTAACCTTGAAGCTTGCTCTTCTCTACCCAATCTGCTGTGCTCCACTTACACTGCACCTGCAGGAAGCAAAGCACTTTGGGGCCAGGGCACTCTGCTTTCTGCTACCACAGTGAAGCAGAGCTTGGGGGAGGGAGGGAGAGCAATTCCTGCTGCTGTCAACCCACATCACGCCCTCCCTTCCCTGCCGGCTCCTCTGGGGCCCATTCATAGGACTATTGAAGCAGTTACTGCAAGAACCCCCAAAGGGTGTGGTGGGTGCCCTGAAAAATCTTATGGACAAGACAGCTCTGGTAATAATTATGATTCAGCCCTGTTTCTTATCAGTCTTTGACTTCCTAGCTGCCTGTCAACAGGTACTCTCTTTAACCAGTACTAGTTGACCCTGTAGAAAAAGTTGCTTCAGTTGAAGATAGTCACTAGAATCTCTTAATTTCAAAAGCCAGTGACTTCAGTTGATGCAAAATGCCCTTTTAAACCCATTGAATCATCAATGATGTAAAATTCCCTCCGCTCTGCTTGCCCCTCACATTCTAACCGCATGCTAGATCAGGAGTGTAACTTTTCTGTCTGCCGTAGGAATAACAGCTTTCGCTGCAAGTTACACCTTGTAGATCTTGCTGGCTCCGAAAGGCAAAAAAAAACCAAGGCTGAGGGAGACCGACTAAAGGAAGGTAAGTAAGCACAATAATGTCAAACAGCATCAGTAGCTCAAGCTTGTGCTCTTCATGTCTGACGCTCCTGGAAAGCACAAAATATAGCACACTACTCTGAAATCCTGACTTTTTAAAGGTGACACAAATGGGAAAAACACTTGTTTTGTTGGGTTTTGAAGTATAAGGAGAGCTTGAACGGTGGCTAGTAAAGCTTTGTTTGGTTTTTATGTCAGGAATATCAGGCTTTGTTCTCTGGACTTTGAGAAGTGAAACTACTTGGATCATGGGAGAAATTTTTTATCCATCAAATTCAATGTTATCCAGTTAATTGGCTCTCATGCATTTTTTTTCTCTAGGAGAAAATCTCTCAAAGATTTATATCTTCAGTGGAGCATTGATCACCCATTGTGGAGCTCCAAGGAATCCAGCAAAAACAAAGATCACTATATATTTTTTTTCTGTTCTCTTCTCACTCCCTCACTTCCCAGCCTCACATTTATTTAAAAAAAAAGGGGGGGGGAGGAGCATTTATCCATAAGAACGGTGGTTCTCAGACGTATTTGATCAGGCTCATCCTTCTTTGTGTCTGTAGTCATTTATGCATCCTCTCTCTCTAAGTCTTATTGGTTATTTTCTCAACCAGAACTGGTGCTGCTGTCCCCTTCTCCCCCACCAGGCTGCTGCCTCTATTCTAAGTGTAGTAGTTTGCACTTGTCTGAAATAAAGGCCAATTCTGCAATTTGTCATGGTCATTTTCAGTGCTTGTATCCTTACCAACCTGTTTGCAAATTTAATAAGCATAATCTCTCCTCTTTTACTCAAACCATTAATGAAAATACTGAACAGAAACAGATGCAGGACTCTAGACAGTGCAATCCACTGTGATAGCAAATCACTAATAACTTTGAGTATGGTCTTCCAACCAATTGTGCACCCATTTTACAGTAATTTCATCTAGACTGTAATCCCCAGTTTGCTTATGAGTGTGTCTTGTGGAACCGTCAAAGCATTTCTAAAATCAATATCACTCCTGCTGCTTCTGTCCCCCTCACAATCAATCCCCTAGGCCAGTTACTCTGTCAAAAAAGGAAATTAAGTTGATTTGGCATAATTCATTCTTGATAAATCTATACTGGCTATTTCTTGTAACCATGTTACCATGTAGATGCCTCCAAATGTATTGCTTGTATCAAATTTAGGTTGACTGGTCTATAATTCCCTAGAATATCTCTTTTCCTCTTTTTAAGATAGGCACTATATTTGATCTTAATTTCTCCAAGAATATCAAAAGGTAATTGTCAGTGGTTTAGAGAATGTCAACTAGTTCCCTAAGATTGAATTTTATTAGACCCTGCTGACTTGAATACATCACATTTTATTTAAATGTTCTTTAACCTGTTCTTTCACTGTTTTGGTTTGCGTTTTCATTTGGAGCAAAGAGCAAGTCTTTAAAGAAGAGTTCCTCAGCCACTCTGTTTGCTGTCTCTCACATAAGGCTCTATGTAGCACATCTGTGCTGTATCCATGATTACATCTTTCTTCATTAAACCTTTTAAGTAAGACAGTGGGGGGAAAAGGCATATGGATCAGGGATTTCCTCCTTTGAACTTTTTGGCGCTTTTCTGTGAGAACTAAACCTCTCAACTTTACATTTTGTGGCCTTTGTTGGCAAGTGTAGGACACAGACAGTAATAAGCAAGCTTCTGTTTGGTTTATCTTACGTTGGAGTTTGTTTGTGTGCAGGAATCAACATTAACAGAGGCCTCCTATGCCTGGGAAATGTAATCAGTGCTCTTGGTGATGAAAATAAAAAAGGTGGCTTTGTTCCCTACAGAGACTCCAAGTTAACACGACTGCTGCAAGGTAAGAGCCATACCCAGGATAGTTCTGTTCTATAGTTAAATAAATATGTAACAAAAAATGTCAAGAACTGTGTAACCCTCAGGCCAAGTGTTACATTCATGTCTGGTCAGTAGAACTGTATTATTTGCAGGGCTCGCCGAACCGCAGCGAGCCCCCTTGCCAGCTGCGCTGTCCGGCAATCTGCGCATGCGCAGATCGCCCGAACCCGGCTCTTCCGGGTTACAATCTACTCGCTACGGGTTATAATCTACAATCTGCTTGCCTTTGCTCCTTAAGCCCTTTGTTTTTGTTGCCTTATCTTTGAATGCAATTGCTCTGGGTAGACAAATGGATGACTCTACAGTGTTATGCAGGATAAAGTTAAAGGCAAAATTTGGACAACTCTGAACTGCCTTTTTAAAATACAGGTTGGACTTCCCAAAACCAGGACTTACTCATCCGGCAACATCTGCTGGACCATGGGTGTTCCTGGACCAGGACGTCCTGGTTGGGAACCCCAGTGACAAGAGGGCTGGTGGCTTGGAGCCTGTTAGAGCTGGGACCAATACCGGAGCCCCATTAGTGCAGCAGGGGCAGTGGCAGTCCCAGTACCAGGGAGGTGGCAGACCTGATAGCGGGGCTGGCACTGGGGTAGTCTGGTCTGCTGGGGCTGGCAGCGGGGATGGAAGGTGGTCTGGGGAGCCAGTAACAGGGGACCTCCTCTGGTCCGGCAAATTCTCTCGTTTGGGACCAGTGAGGTCCAGAGGGTGCTGGACGAGAGGTCCAACCTGTACATTTAATCTAATCTAGAGGCCCAGTCACTAGTATCAGTGAATCATAACTGAATGGTTACTGTACCATGTCATTAAAGGGCACAGCTAAGAAGCTGTGTCCTTTAACAGTACGTTTACATCTTATGTTGATCTTAACTCTGAATATTTTGGAGTTTTATAATGCTTGCTTTTGTGATTAAATATACACTTTCCATTACTGATACAAAATCTTTAGTCTGTGAATAAAAAGGGAAATAGCTCAATATTTTAAAGTTAGTTTTTCAGTCTTCCTTTTCACAGTGCTGTTTATTGCATAAAACCATTTTTATGATATTTTATATCTTTCAAAACATGGACTACCATAATCTTTTTAGTAAAAAACCTAGCTGAGTGAACTGGTTGGAGCAAAGCAGACTTCTGGCATAAAACTGGATAATACCTACTGTTAAAGCAAAAGACTTCTCTGTGTTTAGGCAGCTAACAAAAAGCTTTATTGATCAGTAAGGCACAAAGTGAGCCAAACGTGACTCCAGCAGGACCGGGCCCAGTAAGGCTGCTCAATACAATCAATCCTAATATTTTATACCCTTAACCAAACAAGTCTGATGTCAGGGCATTTCATTAAAGAAATTATCAATTAAACTTAAAAGAGAAAACTTATCAGCAAGAAGAAACAGGTATCAGGGAGGGGAGTGAGAGCTCCAACTCAAAGCAGTTCGATTAACGCATTCCAATAGCTCATCCTTCTGGCCTTTTTCACATCAGTGAGGAGAGTTCAATCTCTAGTGTATGTGCAGAAGCAAGAAACTTAAATGGCTTCTGTTATATGAAATGGCTTCTAGCTAAATATGAAATGGCTTCCACACTACTTTTGGTGTAAAAATAATAAGCTCTGCTAGACAGCTCAGTGCTAAGGTCCTTATATTTGGTCAGATTATCAAATGGAAGGAGAATGTCTGATCTGACAGCCAAACATCAGGGTATCCATGAAATTTCTGCTCCCCAGGCAACCGAAGGCAGTAGAAGTAAGAGCATCTGAAACATTGATATAGAGAATTGTGTGATGTGATTAGAATCCAGTGAGATGTATATGATGTCAAACCGTCATCATTGGAAGTAAAAATAGGAGGCAAAATAGCAGATGTGAAAAATGTCTTTTGACTTTGTGGGGAAAAAGAAAAAAGTAGATCCTGGGATGACAGATTTCAGTAGAGCTCTTTCCAATTGGAAAGCTGGTTTTCTTACCCGTTGTCGTACCTCGGTGTCTTTGTACCTTGGTACCTTTGGTGGTTTGGACTGTTAGTGTTAACATTGTTTGGTTAGGGTTGTCCTGGCGTGCTTTTGACAGGACCTTTACTTCGTTGGTGGTAAACTTTTGGCTGCGTGCGTAACAATTGGTACTTCCTTTATTTAGAGTGTTAGACCCCGTGCACTTGGGTTAACACAGATTTTTGAGAGGTCCCGGAAACGATAGATGCAGGCAAGGTTTAAAATCAATTGAGCAGGTTTATTGTTAAATGCAAAGCTCTACCAGTTGGTAACATATATTAGTACAATGTTACACCACTGGGCACTATGGCCTGCGTTAACAAGGTACCAACACTGGGCAGGCCTATTGCCATATAACAGATATTAACAGCAGTTAGTTAAAGTTAAGCTACTGTGCGTTCTGTAAGTTCAGGCAATAACACCTGCTGGTTAGGTGCCTAGTGCACGACACCCCCCTCCCTTCCCCCTCCCAAGGTTGGCCAAAACACCTTTTGCGGTGTCCTTTTATAGACAGGTACAAACAACTTACATCACTTCTTTACGTACCAGGTTACCACCCTTTGTTGCTTAAATACTACCCCTTACCTTACGGAAGGGGGGCTTACTTAGTATTTTTTTTATGCTGTCAATTCCAACCTGGTTTTAAACCTAGGTTGGTATGTGCATTAGTTTTTAGAAAGTTTTTGTACCAAAACATTTCTTCAAAAGGGAGTAACAAAACATTTTGCTTAAAGTTTGTACCCAGTGCCTCCCTGTGTCCTTCCATGCTCTACCTAACTTACACAATTACATAGTTATTAGTAGGGCCTCTTTCTTGGCTCCTGTTACTAAACCAAAGTTTTGCTCCCTAAATTGCAAGGCCTGTTGCTGTTTTCATGTTACAGGCCTCTATTTAGGCCTGCTAATTCCATGTTACTAATCCTCAACTTATTACACCAGTGTTTCTTGTAATGGGAGAAATCAACTATTGGGTATTACATGAATAATGCATCAGTCAAAATCTCTTGTCTGTATTTACTATTGTGTTTTATGGGCATGGTGTAGTCTTACACTGTGGGTTTTCCATCATTAACCCACATCACCATCTTCAGTCTCAAAGCAATAATGCTGTGTCCCATTCTGTTTCTGTTCAGATTCCTTGGGTGGCAATAGCCACACTCTCATGATTGCCTGTGTGAGCCCTGCAGATTCCAACCTAGAAGAAACCTTAAACACTTTGCGCTATGCTGATAGGGCGAGAAAAATAAAAAACAAACCGATTGTCAACATTGATCCTCAAGCTGCTGAGCTAAATCATCTAAAGCAGCAGGTACTGGACACTTCCTTCCTTTAGCTGGAGGCTGGGATTTTGTGCATCGCAAAAGTGGGAGAATCCTCATTGCAGCAAATTTGAGAAAAAGAAATAGACACTGAGCTCACTTAGCTATAAGTCACATTATAAGCTATAGGTCACATTATAAGGAAAGTCCTTAAATGATTTTGTGTGTATGCATATTGCTTGAGATTCTCCACTGTAAGTTTACTGTAGATGGAACATTTCTCCACTTTCAGGGGGGCCTCAAAACTCATGATTCAGTCATGGCCAATTGTTGATATCAACCACAGTTTATATTTCATACCTTAAGAAATGTCACTCCCACAAAGCATAACCATCTCTGGAGTGAAATATGGCATCTAGCTAACACTACACAGCTATACTGCCCAAGTTCAGGATGGGAGACACAGAAGGGTCCACATGCAATCAATTGCAGGCAGATCTAGTTAATCAAACTATAGTTTTGCTAAGATATAAAGGATAATGCTGCTCCTGTTGTCCCTACAAGAGTGCCAGGAGCCCCCCAAAGAAAATGTGCTCGAAGTCTATCATGTGAAAGGCACCATCATTATTCAAGTAACACTGGAGCATTTGTTGAGTGTGATTGAGGGAAGAGCTCCCTCTTAGTCATTTCTGTTAAGTTCTGCAGCTCCAGCTCTTTAGAGATCAATATATACTATAGAGAAGGTAGATTCAAAGATGGGTAATTGTTTGTTTCCTTCTAGGTACAACAGCTGCAGGTTTTGTTGTTGCAAGCCCATGGAGGGACGCTCCCAGTGTCTATCAAGTAAGAACTATAGACTAATGCGCTTAATGTAACTAGAAGCCTTAATTGTTCTCCCCTGCCTGCCCCCACCCCAACTGAGACTAGATCTCCTGTTGTACTGAGGCTCTAGACTGCACATGGTGCTAAGGTAGGCACTTATTTGCTATCCAAGTACCTGTCAAGTCCTCTTTCTCACTCCCATGTCATGCTCACTAAGTCTAATTGTACCAGTGTTTCACTTCCATCTGCAGCAGTGCCCTCTGTATAACAATGCAACAGTCTAGCTGTAGTAGAGGATGCAGGGGCAGAACTTGGTCAATAATGGTAACATTTTGGAAAGTTGAGAGGCTACATAGAGGTCCTTATTCAGATTGAAACTGTAGTCTGAGACTCATTTTCCACAGATGGTAGTGGTTTTAGCTCACTCCTAAGGGTAACAAAGCCAGAGGACACCGTTGCCGCTTGTGTCCTGAAGTAGCCCAAGCCCTCATGCCTGTGTACTGAAGTTATGCTCTGCATGTCACTGCATATGTCCGTGTTGTGCTTAAAAGAAGCACCTGGGATCTTTTTCAGGGGGATAAGGCAACACGCCACATTTATTGAACGTATATAGATCAATCAGTACTTTATCATATGCATATGATACATTGCACTCTCACACACGCACACTCCGTCTTGTTGTTACCAATGGTTGCTTCCCCAAACTGCACTGACCAGGTGAGTTAGATGGGGGAGGGGTGGAGCTGAGTAAGATGAAAACCTGGGGTCCCTCTGCAAGATGCCTCATATTTATCCCTCCCATGCAGCCAATTAGTCATCACCACGCCTTTCTTAATGCTGCTTCAAAGAGAGTTCTTCCAAGGGCACACACTTGCTGCTTGACTCCTAAGGCATCTGTCTGTCCAGTCGTCTTTTCAATGAGTTCACTTCACAGGTATTGTCTTGGATCTGGCTTCCAGCCCCTCTCCACCCTTGCAACTACTGTTGGAGGTGCTCACCTTTCATTCTCCATTCATACCTCCTTCATTTCAACAGGGCAATCAAGGAAAGGGGAGAGATCTATTCTTCTCCAAGCAAAAGAATATTTTCTTTACCTTAACTATTCCTAAGACCTATAACATAAAGAGACAAGATCTAATCTATCTAACTAATCGACTTACAAAGTTTCTCTTAATACAAAGTTATATGAGTATGATACATGTTTATATGGAAATGTTACAGAGATTTATCCACATCTGGAGGGGACTGAAAAGCAGGTAGCAACTCTACTTTTTGCTTCTGATGTGATTACATTAGTGAAAAGATGGTGAATAATACTGATACTTTTGAGGGTGTCATCCACGTAATTGAAAATAAGGTGTTTTTTTTCCTGTATCAATCTTGCCCTTATTGGACTGTGGTGGAGTCAGAAATGGACAGACCTAGGTCCTGGCTTGCTGTGGAGTTGAATTTCCCAGTCTGCCTGTTCCTCATACTACTCTTCATTCACCATCTCCACACTGTTCACAGCAGGGGCCTGTGACTTGGATCACTCAGAGGTATCCGTTGTGCTGTGGGCAGTAGAGGTAGTATCTCTATCAATATGACATGCAGCTTTTCTTATAAGCAGCATGTTTGTGGAATGGCACCAGATTTAATCATTGGCCTTCTGGTATGCCTTCCAAAGCTCTTTGGCTTCTGATGCAGCACTGCTGCTGGTTCCTGTCATGCCTCTTCTTTTGCATCCCCTCAGTAATCTTCTCAAAGATGTCAACGTTTCTATGGTTGGTCCAAAGCTGTTCCTGCACAGCCGCTTCTTCCTGCAGTCCCTGGATATCTAATATTTCCTGTCTACTCAAGTTTGGAGTGCATCTGAAGTATGTAGTTGACAGGGTCAGCTGGTCAGTTGCACTCGACAGCAGAGAGCTCTTAGATGTGATTGCGAAGCCCAGCAGTTAGGAAAGCTAATTTTAAAAATTTACAGGGCTTTTATGGAGATCTCAAAATCCCCGGTCCCCTTGACTCCTGGGCTCACAATGGTGACTAAAGCAGTGTGGAGCATAGTGTTACGGCTGCTGGAGGACAGTTAGCAGCAACCTCTATCCTTACATGGTGTCTATCCTTACATGTGTTGACCTAAGCATGTTGATTGCAACTCTGTTGCCGGGGGAGGTAGTGTTACTATGTCTGCCTACCAGTGTGCTTGCAGCGGTGGGAGATAGTATAGACACATGTGGGGCTAGGTTGACATAAACTACCTTGTGTTGACCTGTGTTATGAAGACCAGGCCTAACGTGGATTCTAGCAAGAACAATCTTCCAGCGCCCTTCCTTTCCACCGCCCATCTCCCAGGCTTCTATGTACTTACCAGTTCATCAATGCTTCAATTGAGAACAAATAGCCTCATGACAAGTTTAGGCCACTCTTTTAATATAGATCCAGGAATTTTTGAACTGGGGTTTCCAGAAGTAGATATAGACTAGACCCTGAATGGTCCCAAACCACAGAGTTTGCTGGACCAGGGGAGGGCAGGATTCCTTTCTGGGATGTGGCTGGCCCCGAAGCCTGGGTTTCCCTCCCAACTGCCAGGGCTCCCAGGGTCAGCATCCTCAGGCTGAGATTTCCCCCAGCTGCTGTCGGCCCCTCTCTGCCAGGGTTCCTGGCTTGGGATTCCTCGCACCTGCCACCGGTTCAGCTGCTGCCTGGGTTCCTAGCCAGGTTTGAGGATTCCTCTTGGCAGGTGCTAGTCCCACGGTTGCTGGGGCTCCCAGCCAGGGCTGGGGATTCCTTTCTGCTGCTGCAGGAGCTCCCCGGCCTGGGGCTCACCAGGGCTGGACCCACTGAAGGACCAGCCCCTGCTCCCCAGCACCCGCAGGACCCACAGCTGGCTCATGCTCCTCGCCTCCGGAGCGTTCTTGTCCAGCAACATCCATGGTCCTTCCTTCCGGACCATATATATTGCCAAACCAGAGTGTCCCGGATTTGGGAGATTCAACCTATAATTAAAATACAGTGGCCTCTCTCCAAAGCATGTCCCCAAAAATTGGATCCAGAGTGGTAGAAATTGTATTCCCTTCACCTCAAAGTACTTCTTAAGGAAATGTATTTTTGGAACAATATCTTTGAAATGCCTTTAACTTCTTCATTCCTTCCAGAGATTGCAGTAATCTTTTACTTCCTGCTAAGACGTTCCATACAGTCTCATAATAGTATGTAATTTCCAGCACAATGTATGCCACGGGTATTAAACCTTATTGAACTGGGGTTAACTTGACTGAATAAAGTTCATTCAAGATATTGTCAATCTAGAACAGTAAACACCCCATTGACTGTAAAATAATAAATCCTTGCCTTAATTAGCATGGAGCCATCAGAGAATCTGCAGTCCCTCATGGAGAAGAACCAGTCTTTGATGGAGGAAAATGAAAAGTTGAGCCGAGGTCTAAGTGAGGCAGCTGGTCAGACAGCCCAGATGTTGGAGAGAATCATTCTGGTAAGGCTCAAAATTCTACATGAAGCGCTTTCAGCTACACGCTGTTTCCTACCTGCTGGAAGCCGACCAGTCATAGTGCTCTAAGGCTAGTTAGGAATTTCTGACTCTGGGAGAATTAAATTGAATTTGAAAGGAGTATAGTAAATGTCCAGAAGCTATATGATAGGCTACAGGCATGTCAGACTGGTGTTTGGAGGGCCGCATGTGGCCTGATGGAAATTTTCTGCAGCCAGAATATCTTCATTCTTTTATAAAGTGCTGGCCGCTCAGAACACATGGCTGAGTGCCTGCTCACAGCCGGCTGGGCTGCTGTGCGTCACAGCAACTGCTCATTGCCGGCTGGGCCGCTCTGTGCACGTGCACACGGCCAGCTGGGCGCTCTGCACTGGGTGCTTACTGCTGGCCGCTGTGCTCACACCGCCCCAGCACCTCAGGTGGCAACGTCAACTCTGGGACCCAGG
>JANRFK010001158.1:27794784-27807573 GCA_030068395.1 Apalone spinifera
GAGGAAGGGGTTATTTTGTTAATTTTGTTTGTTTATTCCCAAATAAAATCACAGAATGTATATAATTTTATATCATAAATGTCAATTTTTTTGCAATTGCATGAATAATTATATCTTTATGCACAATCTCAAACTTACAAAGTATCTGAAATTTTCACAGAAGCCTGTTCTATTTGACTAACCCATGGTTTATACTTGTTTTTTTTTATTTCAACAAAACAAGTTATGTATCATATACAAAATTTAAAAGTACCTTAAATTTATATTTAAATTAAAAATTATGTAAAATTATTTCATATGAGCAACACAATAATTTGATGTGTAAAATTAATAAAATATACCTACAACATAATCTATAATAAAATAATGACAACTTTCTGACAAAGTACATTTTCTTTGGTGGCTCTAGGGTTGCTAGGTGTCCAGTACTGGTGCCTTCTACCTGGCACCTAAAATGCTGCCGCCTTTTTTTGTGCTCGACAAACCATCTGGGAACCCTACGTGGCCCTGAAAGCTATCCATTTTCGTTTGTGTGGCCCTCAGCTGGTTTCGAGTTTGACATGCCTGGGCTAGAGTTTGCATCTGATTCTGAAGCCTGCAGGTTTTGACTTAAATGTAATGAAATTGGAATACTCTGCTCTGAAAATGCATTACCCCCAGGAATACAACACTGAATGCCAGTTTCTCGGTCTCCCAAGTTTTCCAGTTAGTCACTGTGCATCCTGACCATTTGTAGGTCATTTGCCTGTGGTGATTGCAGGGTTAAATAAGTCAATGCCTTACATGCCAACTTCTCCTGAAACTTCCTAAGACCATGGTGGGCAACCTGAGGCCCAGGCTACATGTAGCCCATTGGGTTTTACATTGGGCCCCCAAGACTCTTTATTTTTTTCACCGTTGCCAATGTGCAGGGTTACCAAATTCTACTGACTTCCATCTGTGTAGTGTGTTTCCCACTGGTTTTATTCAAGTAACATGCACATGAAGTGAGGGTTGTGCTGACTGCACATGACATTGACTGAGAGAGCTGTGTGCTCCTTGAACAGCAGCCCTTTGATTGGATACAGTAGGCACACACTGCAAATTGTAGGTATGCAAATGCAGTTAGCAAAACTACTGTATCTCGGGAGACCATCTTGGTTACGACAATCTTGCAGTCCACTGTGATGGAAGACCACTAGCATAGGCTGCCCATTGCTGTCATAAGACCTGCTCTTTTGTTAGCTTTGGAAAAAAGTCCAGACAAGTGTGCCCTCTATTTTTTCCCACCCCTGAGCTGACTTAATTTTGTTATGTACCCTAGCATGAAGGTGATGTGCAACACATAACAAAATACACATAACAAAATTCATGAGGTGGGAGTGTGGCCAAAGCGTTCTCAGTGTGAGAGGAGGCTCAGGCCTGGGGCAGAAGGCTGTGGTGAAAGGGCTCTGAGGATGAGGAGTTTGCAGAGTAGGAGAGGGCTCCAAGTTGGGGGAGGTGAGTCCAAGGGAATTCAGAATACAGGAGGGTCTGTGGGTTGATGTGGGGAGTTGGGGTATAGGATGAGTGAAGGTTCTGGATGGGCCTGGGGATCAGGACTTTGGGATGCAAGAGGGGTCTCCAGGTTTGGGGAGTGACTCAGAACTGGTTGCTGGGGAAGAGGCTTTAGTGTATAGGAGGTGGCTTAGGGTTGAGGCATCAGACTTACTTGGGTGGCTCCTGGTCAGTGGTGGTAAAGCAGCCTGCTGCCACGCTGCACCCCAGAAGTGGCCAGCAAGTCCAGGGAAGGGAAGGAATGAGGCTCTGGTGCACAGAGCCCCATGGTCCTTTCACCTAGAATCTGGACCTGCTGCGCTGGACACTTACCTACTGCCCCTAGCATGGAGCTGACCAGGCTGGGAAAGAGGGCCCCTACCTGCTGACCCCAACAGGGAGTTGCTATGGCTCGCAGAACGATGCCTCTCCCCCATCTGCAGCAGCTCCTTGCTGCGGCTGAAGAGGGGCATCTATTCCCTGCTACAGCCCTGAGCCCCTGTGCAGAGGTTAATGGGAAGCTGCACAGTTTAGCAGGCATTCTGGTCCAGACTTGTGGTTTCTCTCCCCTATGGCTGCAATTGATCCACTGAGCATCAGTTTAGCATGTCTAGTGAAGACCTGCTAAATCAACTGATGAATGCTCAGATACAGCCTCCAGTATTCTACCAGAACAAGTTGAGTAAGAGGTGTTGACAGGAGAGTTTCTCCAGGTGACCCACCACTGTATGGACCCTGTGGTAAGTAGACTAATGAAACTCAAATTGCATAGCTGAGATCCACTTTTCCCTGTAGTGTAGACCTGTCCTGACTTTCATTTAAAGGGAATTAACCTTTGCCCTGATTGTGTAGAAACTGCTGTTAAGGTCACCTGCATTGTGATTCAGTACAGAATGATGAAGCTGCCATCACTAGTCTTACCTTTCCTGTAAGTGTTCTATAATTGATTTGTCTTGTCTTAGACAGAACAAGAAAATGAAAGGATGAATGCGAAACTAGAGGAACTCCGGCAGCATGCTGCGTAAGTACCATCCAGTTTCATATGCTGCCCGTGCTGCAGCAGTGTCATACAACTCTGCATTTGATATTTCTAAGTCCATTTGTGTGCAAGGAGGATGACAGAGCAGTATGTTGGCAATACCCTATCTATTGCCAGTCAGACATGCAATTGCCAAGCAAGGCCTGTGGACTTAGTTGCATGTCTGAATTTTTTCAGGTGCAAACTTGATTTGCAGAAGCTGGTAGAGACTCTGGAGGACCAGGAGCTCAAAGAGAACATAGAAGTGATTTGTAATCTGCAGCAAGTGATAGTCCAGTTGCAGGTAAGAATTGACCTTGGGAATGGAAAGATCCTTATAACAAATAAGCTTCCTACCAAGAAGAACCCAGTGGTATGGTGACACTGTGAGGCAGTGGTTTCTTCATAGCTCTGCACTCATGTGTGAAGCTGTTAAATGGATCTTAGCAAGCTATTTCAATATAGATTTCCCTCTGAAACCTCAACCTACTCCAGAACTCTGTGCTCCAAAATCCTAAATTCTGCAAAACTGCATTACAGTATTTTGACAAAATAATGCAATACAATCAAAAAATTTCATTTAGTATACATAAATTACCAAAATATATCACACAGACCACAAGTGTTAGCATTTCTAAAACACACACAAGTTCATTTACAAATATTTGGTAACCAAGACCCGGAACTCCAGTTATAATTCTGGATTTTCAATTAAATTACAGAATACCAAACACCAAAATATAAGTGAAGTAGAATGTTGCTTTAAATTGCTGCGACTTTCACCCAAGAAAGTCATGCAGTTTTGCTAATCATTGTACTGCATTTTTTTTAATGGCTAGGTGAAGTAGATACTGAGCTGTAATCTAACCACACTGTGCCTTTCCGGGGCAGAAAAAAAAGCCAGAAAGCACACACACCTTCCTAGCTGAGGATTCAGTTACTGTCATTTACAGAAAGGCTCCTTTATACCACTCTGGCAAGGTACAGGGAGCCTTAATTGTCTAAGAATGGGAACATTTAACAATCATTAGAAGCCTAGTTGTCGACATACCTTAAGCTGAGCTTGGTGCTCTCTCCACAGTTGGAGGTTGATGGAGCATTTCTCCCCATTGACTTTCCTTACTCCTTGTGACAGCGAGACGTATGAGCGCCAGCGAGGGTGCCCTCAGCATTCAATTTAGCTGGTCTTCACTAGACCCACTAAATTGACCTCATCAATCTTCCCACAAGTGGAGACATGGCCTCAGTCAATTGAGACTCAGTTCAGGAGAGGTGTTCTCTGCCACTGTTAAAATGGGATGCTAGGAGCTTTCCCAGAAAGGGGAGTTTAAGGTCTAAGGAGAGCCTAGGGAAGCATTTATTGCCCTAAATGGATAGCAAGGAGCCCTTAACTGTAGGGCCCTGCAAATCCGCAGAGATTTGCTTTATATCCATGAGCAGGGCGTGACAAACTATATAATCTACTCACCCATGGCGAGTAGATTTCAGCCGTGTGAATGTGAAATGCGGCTCTTGCGCATGCGCAGTACGGGGCTGGCGAGCGGTTTTCGCCGCCGTTCGTCAAGCCCTGTCCATGAGCATACTTAGGTGTGGCTGCAGATGTCTCGACCTCCTTTTTGCAGAATACAAATTTTGTAACTAGAGCCCTGTGTGGATAACTGCACTACAGTTCTCAGGTTTCTGCTCTACATTAAAGTGCTTTGTTTGCCTTACGCAGGATGAAAGTGCTGCCTATATGGCAGCATCCATGGAAGCTGTTGCTGAAATGGCGAACTCTGGGCAGGAATATGATTCTGTAAGTAGTTGGGGTCTGATATAGTGCAGATTTTGACCATGTAAATATTCTCATTCACTCAGTAACTGCATCTTTTTTTTTCTTCTTCCTGGTCCCATATCCCATGTGTATGGCACTTACAGTTACTTACTTCCATCCATCCTCCTTTAACTTAAAATTTTAGAGAAAATAAATTAATAGGAAAGAATACATTAATGTAAAAATATTCTAAACATTTTATATAAATACTGCTGCTTTTACTTCAGTAGTATTCAACTGTTCTGCTAACTCTGTGTTCAAACAGCCAATGCAAGCACTGAAGAGCTCCTTGGAATTAGCTTCTGACTAATACTTATGTCTGTATTTCAGCAAGCAGAAAGTATCCAGGACAGCAAAAGATCCCCAGATGCTTTCAGCACTCAGCATGCCCTCCGCCAGGCAGAAATGTCCAAAGCGCTGATAGAATTAAATAAAGCCCTGGCTCTGAAAGAGGCCTTGGCAAAGAAAATGACCCAGAATGACAGCCAGATGGAGCCCATTCAGTCCCAATACCAGGTAAACAACTCATGTCCGTGGGCCTTCCTGGAAAGATGTCCAGTGTCATCCTCTTTACCCCATATGTGTGTTTTCTAATGCTAGTGGGGGAATGGAATCATCAGAACATGAGCATTCCCTTAATGGTTCTCGTAGTAAGAATTCCACGTTGCCTTGAGATTTGTAGCTTTAGAGGGCGGAGTCTTGTGATACTGGTTATCTCTGGAGCAGTGGCCATATAGCTAGAGGTACCCACAGGTGGCAGAACTGCTGTGCCTAAATGTCTCCATATGGTTTTACTAAGCAGGCCTCGATTCTTGTGATTAGACACTGGCCACTGACTGTTCCATGTAGTCCCAGTCTTTCCACTCATGTCTCAGAGGTGCACTTCTGCTGTGGCAATACTTGGCATTCATGGAGTCTTGTAACATCCATTGTGCTGCCGTTGAACTGGCTTCTCTCCCATTAGTGCTGGAACCTCATATTTGAACCCACCTGAACTTATTGATGATAACTTGACTGCTAGACTAAAAGGCTGACTGACTGTGTAGACTGATCTGGCTCCTACAGCTACTGCATGGGTCAATTTTCTGATCCCTCTGAAAACAGTCAAATAATCCAGTCAAGTTGTCCAGTCTATCGAAATGACACTCCAAGGCCTTATCTAGCCTTGTCCCTGGTCATTTAGGATTTCAAGACTTATAACTTGAAGCACTCTGTTCATATCTCTTTTCTAGACTAATATCCAGGGCCTGGAGTTGGAGGTCAGTAGCCTTCAGAAAGAAAAGGAAGAGCTGATCATTGCACTTCACACTGCAAAGAAGGATGCTAACCAAGCAAAGTAAGTCTGGCTAGAAAGGCAAAGAAGATTAGAAAAACAATCATCTACTGAAACCAATGAGTTGTGTCGTAGTTATACATAAAATCCTAAACTGCAAATAGTGTTGCAATGAATGGGCTTGTCCTCTTCCTGATGGTGATAAATCTGCTAGTTCAGCATACTTCAGTGTCTGGGTGTAGTTATCACCATTACACAATGAACCAATTAAGGAATTGATTTCATGTGCTCTGCCAGGGCACGTGTGAAACCTTCACTAATTCACTGTCTTAGTGAAGATGTTTTGAGGCGGTGGAAGAGTTTGTGTTTGGCACTAGGCAGGGGTCTACTGTATCAGGCTTTTATCCTAAAGACTGTCAAAGTGTGAGAGGGAAAAATACCCCCTAACTCTTGAATACATTTTTAGGTTTTTTTTCTTAAAGAGACTCTATTCTGGCCTAGTGCACCCTGCTAGGAGTTGAGATGAAAATAAGGAGGTTTAAGGCCCAGAACATGGAACCAAAGAATGTAGCAGACTAAGAATCAGACTCTGCGATCTTGGGTAGTTCTCTTGCTTCTCTGTGCCTCAGTTTCCCATCAATAAAATGAGAATGATGCATATTTGATTTGTTGGGAAGGATTGTCAGACTTATTCTTAGCAGATGGCAGATCACTTTGATTAGAGGCTAAAGATAAGAATAGGATTAGAATATACTCCTCTTCTGCTTTGAGTGCTTGCTCTTATGTATTCCAATTAGGTGTGTGTGCATGCCAGTGCAAAACTGTTGGAAAGCTTTTTCCCTAGCTGCTACTCATTGGGTTGGCTGTGGAGCCCCCTGGAGTGGCACTGGTGTAACACCCCATATATGACCTTGCCAACCTGGCTGCCCTTCAGTTCCTTTTTACCACCAGTGACTGCTGTTGGAACTTTAGCTCTTTTGCTTTGCATCCCTAGCTTAGTCTGTTTGACAATAGTTAATTGTTTAGTTTAACAATAGCTAATTGCTAGTAATAATGTTGTAGCAAGGGAAGTAAAGGGGCTTCCGCTTCCCTCCCAGTACTTGAGGCATACCAAAGTTCCAGGGATTTAAGCAGTGCAACTCAAGCCTGTCCCAATGACTCACGCCCCCACCCACCACTACTTATGTTTTCTGTGCCCAGACCTGGTACCAAGCACCCTGGTCAGCAGCTTACAGTCTTCAGCCCCAGGACGGGCGTAGGAAGTCCCTGAAGGCCACGGCACAGAGCCAGTCCCACTCTCCAGCGTGGCCATTCAAAGTGGCCTAGTCTACACCTTCAGCAGTGTTGATGGTTTAAGGCCTAGAGTCACCAACGTCAATGGGCATTGAGGACTCTCGACCCCACAGCACAGAAGCATTGGGCTCTGGTCATGCAGCAAGCCTGATTTTTGTTCTTGACTCCCTAAAAGTGGAGGCCTGTGACCTTTCCTCCATGCTGGACACATCCAAGGCTGTTCAGGCCCTTACAGAGATGACCTGGTCTTTTCCTTGGAACAAACCTGGAACCCCATCAAACTTCATGGGCAAAGCCTGCCATGTTGGGGGTCCCTTGCACCTATACCAGCACCATCACACTGAGTCCCAGCACTGCTGGTCTGACTTGCAGCGTTGATCCGATTCACAGCATCGCACTCTCAGACAGTTCTCTTGTTGTGATCCCACTTAAGAGTTTCCATGGTGATCTGGTCCCGATCAAGTTTGGCATGATTTCAATGCTCTGATCGCTCCTGCAATGACTGACACTATAGGACCCCACAACACCAGAGGCATCAGCAGATCTCCAGTTCTGACGACTCCTGGTGATGCCATTATGTTTGGATTTCATCATGGCACCATAGAACACTAGGACTGGAAGGGACCTCAAGAGGTCATCAAGTCCAGTCCCCTGCCCTGATGGCAGGACCCAGTACTGTCTAGACCAGTGGCTCTCAATGTGGGCCATATGGCTCCCCAGGGGGCCCATGCCTTCTAGGGGGCCACATGGAAGGGAAAAAAAGAACATTAGGGGGCCACAGTAAGTTTCTGAGGGGGCCACCCAAACTTAACTGCCAGGCATATGATGAATGAGACTCAGAAGGGGGCCATGAGCAAAAAAAGGTTGAGAAACACTGGTCTAGACCATCCCTGATTGACATTTATCTAACATACTCTTAAATATCTCCAGAGGTGGAGATTCCACAACCTCCCTAGGCAATTTATTCCAGTGTTTGACTACCCTGACAATTAGGAACTTTTTCCTAATGTCCAACCTACACCTTCCTTGTTGCAGTTTAAGCCCATTGCTTCTTGTTCTATCCTCCGAGGCCAGGAAGAACAAGTTTTCTCCCTCCTCTTGTGACACCCTTTTAGATACCTGAAAACCGCTATCATGTCCCCTCTCAATCTTCTCTTTTCTAAACTAAACAAGCCCAATTCTTTAGCCTTCCTTCAAGGGCATGTTCTCTAGACCTTTAATCATTCTTGTTGCTCTTCTCTGGACCTTCTTCAATTTCTCCACATCTTTCTTGGAATGTGGTGCCCAGAACTGGACACAATACTCCAAATGAGGCCTAATCAGCTCAGAGTAGAGCGGAAGAATGACTTCTCATGTCTTGCTCACAACACACTTGTTAATGCATCCTAGAATCATGTTGGCTTATTTTTTTGCAACAGCATCACAGTGTTGACTCATATTTAGTTTGTGGTCCACTATAACCCCTAGATTCCATTCTATGCCCTGATGCCCCTCTTTGGACCATGCCGCCTCCTCAGACCAGCATCATACCTCGGTGTCATCTTGGCCCCCCAGTCATCATTGAAATGCCTTCAGCACTGATCCCGCTCCCGCTGTTGATCTCGTTCTGGTTGGCAATCCCACTCTCGGTCCCAGTCTTGGCACAGGTCCTAGACCCAGTCCTGGTATTGATGTTTCTCCAGACATCCTTTCTCCTCCCAGGTTCGAGCGTGATTTCCATGTTGTTCTGGATCCCAACATGTGGCCTCAAGTGATTGTCAGGACATGGCACCAGGTGTCCACTTGGTCGCTGGATTGGTGCCACCAGAGCTATCTTAATCAGACTTGCCAGCATCGTTCCAGATGGAGGTCTCAACGGCATCAGACCAGTCCACACCTATAGGCCCTGCCACAAGGGAGCAACCCGTCCCACAGTGGCCACCCCAATAGCAGTTTTGGACTCTGTGGGACAGGTTGTGGGCTTGTTTCCTGCAGGCCCTCCATTGTTCCCTTTTTTTTTTTGAAGCTGAGTTCTGGAAGTGACTGTTAGCTGTCCCCCTCTTCTTCCCCTCAGTGCTAGACCCCAATCGTCCTGAGACACCTCCCAAGATTTCTCTGTCCATCCACCCAGGTGCAGGATCAATCCACAGATGGGTCGGACGTTGAGCTCCTTGTGGCCTCCTCATCTTCCTCACTGGATGAAGCGGCAGTGGGCACCTCTGTCACGGGCCCTTCCCTGTGTATGCCTCTGTATCAGCTTCCTTTGTGGACTGGCTACCTGACACCCTGTGCTGGTGCCTCTGGTACAGAAGCCGCAGCGCAGGGTGGCAGGGGCCTCCTCAGGAGTGGGGTTGGGAACACTGACTCTGCGGATAGAAGCTCCTCTGTGGGATGCAGAGCAGCCTCTGTCGGCGGGGTGCTTAAACCCCCTGTGGACAGGGGCTCCTGCCACGAAGCACCTTCTGTCCTCGGCAGGCCCAGGTTTGCTGCAGACAGAGGCTGCTCCGTGGGATGCTTTTTAAGCTGGCTCCCCTCAGCACTGACTCCTGCCTGACTCCCACCCCTCAACCCCACACTGCCTCTATAGGAGCAGCAATGGGGAACAGGCAGGTCCGTGGAGCTTGCTTAAAACGCAGTTCCTTGCACATATCAGGGATACAGAGGCAGCAAGGGGAGGATGGAATGCATGTATGAGTGTAGTAGACAGAAGTGACTGAGGCTTAACCCAGGCTTATTGGTTAATTGTGTAGTCGTCTACACAATGACATCCAAACTCCTGAAACTCCAGGTGGAGGAAGTAGTTGAGCAGGACAACACTATAGTAGTTATCTTTGCTCTGGATCGTGCTTCTAGGGTAGCTCTTCCAATTTATTAAGATTGTTTAGGCCAAGAATGACAATGTCGCAGTTGCCACCCTCAATTTCCTTCTATGGCTAAAGGTGTAGAGAAGTACTTTGTGTTGGTCAAAAGGTTCAAATATCTTTTCACCCACTTGCTCCCTTGTTTCCTGGTTGTGGAGGCAGTGAATAAGGAGTGTCAAGGCCACCAAGCCCCAGCTCTTAAGGATGCTAAGCACCTCAACCTCATCGACAAGAAGGTCTATTTCACTGGGGGCCTGTTGTTCCAGATCATGAACCAGAAACTCATCGTGAGCCACTATAATTACAACACCTGGTCCTTCCTCATGTTCCAGGACCAGCTTCCCAAAGGACACTCAGAGTGAGAGTCCAGGATGGCAAGGCAGTCTCCTGCACCTATATCCAGGCTTTCTTGGATGCAGGGATTCAATGGCTCCTGTCCTTGCATTTGGCATCACTATGAAGAGAGTGGCATGGCTTCAGCCTTTGGGCCTTCCCGCAGAGGTGCAACAAACTATTCAAGACCTCCCTTTTGGCAGACCAAACTAACTCTAGACTCCATAGCCTTAAGAACTCCTGTAACATGATGAAGTCCTTGGGCTTCATACATCAGACACTCAACACAACACCTTTAAGCCTCAACCTCTGCAAAGGTCCTTCATATCTCATCCCAGGGCTGATTTTTTTTGTGTAGGCACCCTCAGTATTCCCATTGCAAGTTGTCTGGGCTATGGGCAGGAAACAATTGGGGCAATCCAAGCCTTCCTCTGGATCTAAGCAGGCTTCTTGAAGGTGCACCTGAGGATGGAGTGCCAGCACAACTGGATCCTCATCCCTTCCTAGACAGACTATCCCATTTCTACCAGGCCTGGCCTGGAATCACCTCAGACCAATGGATCCTCTGAACTGTGGAGAGGGGCTACTCCATTCTGGTCCTCTCCCTCATGTGCCCCTCCCTCCCCCATCCCTCTTCAGGGACCTGTCTCTCAAGCAATTCCTTATCCAGGAGAGAGAAATGTTCCACAACCTGGGGCAGTAGAGAGGTTCCTCAGGACTTCTGGGGTAGGGGTTTCTTATCCCCAAGGTGAAAGGGGAGCTCCGTCCCATCCTGGACATGAGGGAGCTCAACAATTTTGTGGCCAACCACAAGTTTCTGATAGTTTCATCACTTTCTCCCTGAATCCGAAGGATTGGTACACCGCCCTCGATTTTGAAGGATGTTTATTTTCATATTGCTGGCAAGCCTTCATGCAGACGTTTTACCTCCATTTCATGGTGGGCAACCACCATTTCCAGTATATTTACCCTATCCTTGGGACTCTCAACAACCCCCAGAGTATTTACCAAGTGCATGCCTGTGGTGGCAGTGACCTTCCTTAATTGACAGGGAATCCAAGTCTTCCTCTATCTCGATGATTGGCTCCTGCTGGGCCATTCGTGCCATCAGGTGGAGAGTCACATCTCCTTTACTAAAGACGCTTCCGTCAGCTTGCTCTGTTGCTCAACCCTGTGAAGTTGACCCTTTTACCTACACAAAGAAATAGAGTTCATTGTGGCAGTGCTTGATGCCATCAGGACATAGGCCTTTCTTCCGGAGCATCACTTTACAATGATGAGCCAAATGTTGAGGCTGCTCATCACCTTCCCAATCACCATGAACAGGATTTGCCTCAAGCTTCTGGGCCACATGGCAGCATGTGCAAATGGGATCACGTCTGTAAGACTCCATCTGAGGTTCCTCCACTCCTGACTTGCATTGATATATTATCCGGGACGTGACAACCTCGACATGGTGGTCACATGTGACTCTCACCCTCAAGTGGTGGCTGGACTCCAGGTCGATGTTAGTTGGTATCCTATTGTACACTCTGCAGCCCATCATGTCTCTGGTCACAGATGGTCTGCTTTGGGAGGGCACATCAGAGAGATCTCCCCACCTAAACTGTGTGGACATAGGAGCTGTCTCTTCACATCAGTGTTCAGGGACTCGGGGCAGTTGGCTTGTGTACCTGGTCTGTCTTCTCTCCTACCCTTCTCCCTGCCCCATTCATGGGAACTATGTGGCGATCCTGACAGACAATACAACTGCCATGTATTGCATCAACAAAGTGCCACATGGTCCTCCCCACTTTGCCAAGAAGCCTGTTGCTTGTGGGACTTGTACATAGCACATTCCATTCACCAGGAGGCATCTTACCTGCCAGGAGCCCAGAATCAGCTGGCGAATTGCCTTGGCAGGCAGCTCTTTACTCACGAGTGCTCAATTCAGCATGTCTTCCATGTTTTCCAGAGATGGGGGTTCCCCCAGTTAGATCTCTTTGCTACCAGGGAGAACCAAAAGTGTCACCTCTTCTGCTCATTCTGGAATCAGCCCAGAGTCAGTGGCAGAAGTATTCCTGATTCCATGGCACACCAGCCTGCTGTATTTCCCCTTTCCTGTTGGTCCACAAAGGTGCTTCTCAAGTTGCACAGTGACAGGATGGACACTGTGAAAGACCTGGCTTGGGCCCATTAGCATTGGTACTCTGTGCTCCTGAAACTGTCTACATGTCTGCCCAGTCCACTTACTGCATGATGAGGTCTGGTGGTAGTGGATCAGAGGCATCTGCACCACGTGGACCTGTGCTCCCTTCACCTCAGAATGGCAACTCTGTGTCTGAACCCAGCTGAATGGACCTCAGACCAGGTCAAGCAAACTTTCTGTCAAACCTGCATACCTGGCTAAATGGAAACGGTTCTTGGGCTGGTGTCTGCAACACAACTTGGACCTTCTCTACCTCTTGTCCACAGGTGTTAGTTTCTGGTATACCTGGAGCAAGACGGTCTGGCGACCTCCTGGTCCAAGTTCAATGGACAGCTATCTCTGTGTCCCACCTAAGGGAAGCAGGTGGCATGTTTTTTAAGCCCCTAGTTGGGCATTTCCTCAAGGGGGTGGATAGGCTTCACCCTCTGCCTCACCACCCTGTCCCCATTTAGGACCTCAACCTTAACCTTATCCTTCCTGCTCTCACAAGTTCTCTTTTCTCTTCCTCCCCCCCCC
>JANRFK010001158.1:27807673-27822346 GCA_030068395.1 Apalone spinifera
CCCCCCCCCCCCCCCCCCCCCTTGCTGCCTCTCTCAGAGAGAGGCAACAAGGAGGGAGCACAAGCTGGTGATGGGATGGCTTAAAAGTCGGTTCCTCCCCTCCACCTCCCCCTTCCCTCCATCATCTCCGCAGGGGGCAGCAGGGAAACGACATGAGTGGGGATTGAAACAGTCCTGCTCGCACTGGTCCTATCGCTGCTCCTCTCCCTTTGGAATGTACAAGAGCCAAGTGTGTGCCTTGTACATTTCAAAGGAAGAGGCACAAGGGGAACCTGCGCCAGCAGGGACTGCTTTGCTCCCCACTGGCACAGGTTCCCACTGCCTCTCTCCCTTTAAAATGTACAGAAGCAGCCACAACTCTTGTACATTTCAGAGGGGGAGTGGCAGAGGGAACCCTGCCTCTCTTCCTTTTGAAATATGCAAGAGCTGTGGGTGGCTCTTGTACATTTCACAGGGAGAGGTGCAGTGGGATAGTAAGCGCCACACTTATCGACTAATAAAGTAGTCGATAGAAATTCCATCAGCTACTCGAATAGCTGATTAATAACATCCCGAGCATGCATTGGCACGTTTTACGACCTGGCTGGGGACCCTCCACCACCACTTATTGTGCACTCAATGTGAGAGCAGGCATCCTCGGCGGTGTTCCTGGCTCACGAACCCTTCCAGGAAATCTGCAGAGCTGTGACTTGGTCTCTTGGTCCCTTCATGTCATACTGTGCAACAATCACAGCAGGACACGTTTTTTTGGTATTGTGGTTCTCCAGTCAGCTAGCCTGTGACTCATCTCCTCTTCCAGGGTAAAGGCTTGTGAATCCTCTGTTTGGAATACATATGAGCAAGCACTCAATGCAAAAACAGTTCCCTGCCTTTGTAACTGTTCTTTGAGCTGTTCTTTGTATTTATTCCATACTCACCTTCCTTCCCCACTGTTTGGAGTAGACAGCAAGAAGTAACTGATGGGCCATTGGATCAACAGGGTTGTATATAGGGCGTTGCACCAGTGCCAGTACAGGAGGCTTCACAGCTGACCTCATGGATAGCATGTAGGGAAAAACTTTCTGGCAGTCATGCACACAATGCATGCGCACCTATTAGGCATAGATATGAGCAAGACATCTGAAACAAGTGTCACAAAAATGAGTCACCCTCTCACCTTCCTCAAATGGCTTGGGGAACAGCTAAAACCTTTGGATAACCAGGCATTCACATATACAGAAGTACTGTTTTTTATCTGGATTTTTAGCTTCAGGCTGGGAGGCAAAGATCTGAATATAAGGGGGGTGCAAGCTGGAGTCGCTCTGGGGAATTGCTTTACTCAGTTGGCTACTGTTGTCATACTGCACTATGAGCCAATGTCAGTCCTTCTATTGCAGGATCAGTGAGATTCTGCATTCATGGTCACTGGGGGGTGTCATGTCTTGGGCTTCAGCATGAGAGTAGTGTTAACTAGAGATGCTGCTAGTGATACAACTAGTAACAGGCTGTGCTTTTGAACTGGAAACAATGCTGCAGCCATTGAACCAGACTGCAATAGGGTATATTGTTGCACTGGTACAGCATTAATTATACTCATGGCTGAATATTTGCTTAGTGTTCAGAGGTTAATTGAGAAGTAATTAATGGGCTAACAGGGGAGAAGGGCGCGTGGATGCCCTGTGGATTCAGAGAACTATAATTTTCAGATACTACAAGCATGACAGTACTGCAAAAAACTTCCACGAGACTTAGAGCCTAGATCCAATGAGTCGGGTTTGTATTATGGAGCTAAAATAGCAGTGATGGTGTTCAGGCATGGAGTGGAACCCAGGCTCTAAAAACAGGAAGGGAAGGAGGGTCTCAATGCTTTTGGGTACAATCCAAGCCCAGGTGTCTTCATTGTTGTTTTTTAGCTCTGTGATGTGAAACTGGCAAACTTAAGTCATTCAGTCCAGACTCTGAAACTCACTGTTGTGGGAGTTTTAAGGTATATTTCTAGTGTGCATCTCCCTTTCGACATTCCCTTTGGATTGAATGAGATGTTGAGTTGCACAGCTAAATGTCTAAACTCTGTTTTATACAATGGCCAGGGCCTGAGGTGAGTGAGGGACATCAATCCTGAGTCTGTTTTCACAATGAGAAGGAGTCTAGTCCTAGAGAATAAGCATATATTGACAGGATGATGCTTTGCAGGCTGAGCGAACGCCGCAGGAAGAGACTCCAGGAGTTGGAAGGGCAAATGAATGAACTAAAGAAGAAATTGAGTGAACAGTCAAAACTCTTGAAGTTCAAGGAATCTACAGAGCGCACAGTCTCCAAACTGAACCAGGAGATTCGGGTAACTAACGCTACCATATGCAGCCTCCGAACACCACCTAATGGAGCAACTTCCAGCCAGAAGATAATGAAAGCTAATTTATTGGGTTGGCAACAGCCTGTGTAGTTATGTGACTAGCACTGCTAATGATGCAGTGGCTAAGAGGCTCTTATGATATAAATACAGGCCTGGGAGTCATTGACTATACTACTCATTTAGTCCATGCTTTGGGCAAGTCACTTGACCTTGTGTATCTGTTTCCAGATCTATAAAACTGAGATGGTTCCCTGTAAGCAGAGCAGCTGTGCAGCTGCCTATGTAGTGCCACGCAGGCGCAATGAAGCGACAGAGGCCAGGAACCTGTAGCATCTGGGGAAGGGCTGTCCCAGCCCCAAACAAGCCCACCCTTCAACCACCTAGGGCTGCTGGGCTCCTGCCTGGGTCCAGCCTCAACTTTGCTCTTGCTGCAGCAGCCTGGCCCTGATCTTGTTGCTGGGGGGCTGGCCCTGGGCCCTATCCAGTTACAGCGGTTCTGCCCTAGCGCTGACCCCATCTTGCCCCGGGCTACATCCAGGCCCAGTCATGGACCCCGTCTGGCCAATGGGTGTTCCCTCACACCCAGGTACTACTGTGAGGGGAAAGGACTGGAGGAGTCCTTTCTCTCCTTTCAGTAGCTGCAGAGCACCCTACTTCACTCCAAACTTTTCCTGAACTTGGCTCCATCCAAAGCCTGTATCCCCAGCCAGAGGCCTCACATCCCTGCACTTCAGTCCTCCACTTCAGCCTACACCCTCATCTGGAGCCCTCAGATCCTTGTGCCCCAGCCCTCCGACATAGCCTTGGGTCCCTCATCCACAGGCCTGCCCCAGAGCCCTCGTAGCCTTGCACCATAATCCTCTGCCCCAGGCGTGAGACTCCTCCCACATTACAAACCCTTTAGTCCCAGTCCCGCCACATCACCTTCATATTGGTACACATAAAATTGATGTGCTGCGCATCACCTCCATATTGGTACACATAAATACTAATTCTGCTCTGGTAGGAAAATAGAGGAAGCACTGTTCCCTACCCAACTTCGGATGGGTGGGGAGGGGCATGTTAAGAGGCTGAAATCATTAGTCTCAAACACTGAGATCCTCAAAAAGCTGTCTTTCTGGTTTGGCAAAATTAAGTACGTAATAGGTCTTGTTAAGAGAAATTGGAAAGGCTATCTCGAGTGTAATGAAGTAACTTCCTCCTGTAGGAAATGAAAAATCAGCGGGTACAGCTTATGCGCCAAATGAAAGAGGATGCTGAGAAATTTAGACAGTGGAAACAGCAGAAGGACAAGGAAGTGATCCAGCTGAAAGAACGGGTAAGTGAACTATTAATCACCGGACCAGCCATTGCTGGCCATGTGTTAACTTACCTGAGGGGTTAGCTAAGAAACTCTGCTCCAATTACAAATAAATGTTTAGAAATATAATTTCTCTAGAGTGCCCTGAAAATAACAAACCAATAGGTCAAAAAGCATCTTGTTCTGTATATGCCTGGGTGGCAGGCTGCCACCTTTCACCAGTTACGTGAATTATGGGTAAATTGATGACTGACTTATGTCTGAAGTTCCTAGGTTTGCCAGCAGAGTGGTCACAATTCATATCCATTACAGAAGTTAAAATACCACTGCTTTAGTACCTAAGTGTATCTTTACCACAAAACAGAAGCAGGAGGCATGAGTCCTTTCAAGCGTATGTTGGAAATATGCCACATAAGCAAATAGTTAAAGCAATTACTATTTATAGTGAAAATTTAACCATTAATAGTCCGGTAGCACCTTAGTGCAGGGGTCGGCAACCTATGGGTTTCTAGGGAGTAGGGATGTAAGCGACTAATCAACTATCCGATAAGCAAAAGCTTATTGGATAGGGATGTTACAATTAGATTAATCCACTAATTGAATAGTTGATGGAATTTCATACACCCCCACACAGACTCCTGTACACAACATCACAAGCTCTCTGCCATAAGATTGACAGAAGGTAGCCTAAATACGTGCTTGAAGCTGGATTTGACCAGTTATGTTGTAAACATCAAGAACTGCGTGAAAAGATGCAGCAGCAGAAGTCCCATTAAATAAAGTCTGAGTTTCATTTGTGTTATCATTATTCATTATGTCAATTATCAATAATATTAAGTTGTATATTTTCAGTTGTGCAAATGGCATTCTTATACAGCTCCGTGGACTAGTCTCTAAGGCAGGGGTCAGCAACATTTCATACCAAACTGGGTTATGCCCACAAAAGCTCTCGGTACTGTCTACAGTTTTTGCTAGTCTCTCTAAGATGCTGCCGGACTGTTCGTTTAAGTTTTTTCAATTGTAGACTAACACAGCTACCCCTCTGAAACTCTTGTAGTAGTTAATGTAATCAAATCAGATTGTGGCTTTCAGGGCTAATGGGGATTCTGAACCTCTTAGGTTTTTTTGTCCTTGTTTCAAGGTGATGTGAACAGAAGTTTTAGCCCCGAAGGAGGAAAGAGAGCATATACTATAGCAGTGGTCCCCAACCCTGCTTTGGGAACTTAAGGGCAATCCAAAGTCTACTCTGCCCCTTCCGCAAAACCCTGTCCTGCTCACTCCATCCATCCGTCTGTTGCTCAGTCTCCCACATCCTCACTCGTTTTTACGGGGCTGGGGCAAGTGCTTGACTTGCAGGAGGGGATTCAAGGTATGGGAGGAGGTGCAGGATACTGACTCTAGGAGGGTGCAATGGGGTGGGCACTTCAGTCAGCAGCACAGCACTTCAATCAGCAGCACAGCAAAGCCAGGGCAGGCAGGGCTCCAGCCCCACACTAGGGTCCTATGCAGATAAAAATGTCTAGCCATGGATGCAGATATCCGCTGACAGGACTCTACTAGTTCCTAGGAGCAGCAACACTATGCTCCTCTCCTTTGACAGCAGCATCTCCTGGAAGCAGTGCCCTGCAGATCAGCAGATACTGATGTCTATCCAGAAGTAGACATTTGTATCCTCACAGGACTCTACGTGCCACTCCCAGAGGGGCCAACAAGTCCATATGGCAGTAGGGAGCGGGGGAGCAGGTAACTCTGTGCTGTCCCTCTCTGCTGGCACTGCTGCAGTTAGCTCCCATTGTCCATAGTTCCAGTTCCTTGCCAGTGGGAGCTGTGGAGGGTGGTGCTTGCAGGCAGGAGCAGAATGCAGACACTCTGCTTTTCCTCTCTCTCCTCTCCCCCTTGTTTCCCCTCCCCCCCCCCCCCCCCCCCCCCCCGGGCCTCCCTCCCTCACACACACAGACTGCTTACCCCTCCACGCACATGAGCTGGGGCAGGCAAGGAGCCTGCTGAGTGTGGATCATGATCAACTGGGAGATTCCCCAGGATTGACCAGTTGATCCTGATCAATCAGTTGTTGACCACTGTTACATAAGAGTGGCCATACTGGGTCAGACCAAAGGTCTATCTAGACCAGTATCCTGTCTGCCGACAGTGACCAATACTAGATGCCCCAGAGGGAGGGAACCCAATAAGGAATCATCACATGATCCCTCTCCTGTCCTCTATCTCCCCCACCCCCCGTATACAGGAGCTTGTTAGCTCCTCTGGGAGTGGCATGTAGAGTCCTGCGAGGATACAAATTTTGTCTACTTGCAGATAGACATTGGTATCTGCACGGCACTGCTTCCAGGATCTGTTCTAAATCAACAAGGGCCTGTTAAATCAGCTCAAGCTTACAGTTGTAAGTGTTTCTGTAATAGAGCCCATCAAATGTCTGTTTCATGCTCCCCCTAGATTAAACAAGTGCACAGTAAAACATGTCTTTTTTAATACTTTTTGATCTGCCTTCCCCCCCCCCCCCCCCCCCCCCCCCCACAGGATCGTAAGAGGCAGTATGAGCTGCTTAAGCTAGAACGAGACTTCCAGAAGCAGGCCAATATTCTCAGGCGCAAAACAGAAGAGGTAAGGAGCCAACCTCTGCTAGGCCTCAAGGCGTCGAAGACGTGACTGGAGTTTTTGTCAGGGAGCAGATGGAACTCTTGATATTAGGGAAACTGTTTTGGGGTTTGGAGATGAATTAAGAATGTCAGTTCAGAGAGGATGCATTGTGACTTCGTGACTTCTCCCTTGAAAAATGTTGGCACTCTGCCTCTTAATTATCATGGTCTCCTTCCCAAATCCAGTAACTCTTGATAGAGCTGCCTGACCTAGATTCTACCACCTGTTCCAACAATAACTGATGAGCACACTACCTGGATCTACTAAAATGACCAGCAGTGAGATCACTAACCTTTAAAGTGTTGACATCAGGCTTCAGACCTCTCATTTGATGTGATTGGGGGCAGTTAACGCTGCACAGAACCTGTCTCAGGCTGTCTGCAGATGTGAGAAGACAGCACTGCATCAGTGTATTCTGGATCTACTTCAGAAGTGGGCAACCTGTGGCCCACTGGGATTTTATGTTTGGCCCACCAGATGCTTTGCTTACTGTCGCCCATGCGCAGGATTACCACATTCTGCTGGTTTCTGTCTGTAGTTTTTTTTCCCTATTAGAATTACTAAAGTGACATGTTTATAAAACAAGAGCATGTGAAGTGAGGATTGCACACAACATTCACTGTGAGCTGTGTGCTCCTTCCACGTCCAGTCAAAGCACTGCTATGGTTCAGTTGCACACCCTGCAAATTATAGGTACACAAGTGCAGTTAGCAATATTACCCTCTCCCAGGAGACCATCTTGGTTACAACTATCTTGCAGCCCACTGAGATGAAGGGCCAGTCATATGGACCACTCACTAATCTAGGTTGCCCATTGCTGGTCTACTTGAAGGTTTTTTCCAACAATAAGGTCTAGAAGCAGAAATGCTTTGACACAAAAATGTTTTTAAAATGAGAGCTTCAGTTCTGGTGTACAACTGCAGTGGATATATTCTGGAGACAACTTGGCTGCAGAATAACAAGAAATAATGTATCCAGCATATAGTCTCAATGATAAAATTGCATTCTAAAGGTGAACCAAGAAGCTTGTAATGTAGCTAAGATCCTAACTGAATGGTTTTCTCCTCTGGAGAGTATTGACATTATTAGTTCTCAAAGCAGATCAGGCAGTTGTTTCTTTGTTTAATATTGCCTGGAGTGCAGCAACCATCCCATCTATATCAGCTCCACAAGTGTTCAGTGAAGGAAGAATGGATTCTTAAAAATCCACTACTTCACAGGTATAGCTAAAAACAGCAGTGTTTTCTGTTAGCATATCATTGTGCAGATGCCTCACTGACTGGCTTTTATCAGCATGGAATCCTGCACCCAGAGCTGTGAATCAAACTAAGCTAAAGCAGTCCCACAATCTCCACTGTGCTAGAGATGCAGGCAGAGGAAATGATTGTGTGTGGTGTAGTATGTAGTTTTTTTGGTTTTATCTTTTTTTGCAGGCAGCAGCCGCTAACAAGCGCCTGAAAAATGCTCTACAGAAACAGCGTGAAGTAGTGGATAAAAGGAAAGAGAGCCAAAACCGAGGAATGGAAGGAGTGGCTGCTCGAGTAAAGGTGAGTAACAGCTCTGCTTTATGTACCCCTTTGAATAATGAGCTGGCACAAAGATGGTCTGGCTCACTCACTGAAGGAGACTTGGGTTGATGGATGGAGAACAGAGAAGGACCATGGAATTTCCTGTCCTTTAGGGGAGTAAATAGAGGCAACATAGTTTATTTGCCCCTAGATATGGAGGAGAGTTCAGAGGGGCAAGTGGGTGACTGAAATCCCACTGTTGCAATGTCAAGTAGATGTTGTTATCTCTGTCCTGTTTTCCAGAGCTGGCTTGCAAATGAAGTGGAGGTTCTGGTTAGTACTGAAGAGGCGCGGCGCCACCTCTCTGACCTTCTGGAGGATAGAAAGATCTTGGCCCAGGAACTCCTGCAGCTTAGAGAAAAGAGGGAAACTGGGGAGACGCCCCCGCCTAAACTCCGGGTGAGTGACACACAGGGAGACAGCAATATTCTGACAGCAATATTCATTTGTCCCCTTATGCTGCTGTTTTCCTCTTCATTTTGGGCCTATGAACTCATATGAAGAGTAGAGTCCTGTTTCCACAGCCCTGGCTGATGAAAGGAATAGCAACAAAGAGGTGGTTGCAGCTCAAGGATAGCTAGGTGGATCTGGATCTTCATGGTTCTGTTCCCTCAAGCAATTAGTATGATATTAATGTCATGAGTGGGCCTTGGCCCTATCAAAGATTTCATGTACAATCCTTGTTCAGTTGGGAAGAAGGGTGGGGTTTCAGCTGAAAGAACTGCTTGTAACCTCTTGCCTCATAATGCAACCCTTTGTAATACTACTCTTATCTTAAGTGTATATAACATAAAACTCATTCCTCTCCTGCTTCCCCCAACCTCCAATTATTTCATATTGTGTCTTGCCACAAATCTTTTCAGAGACGTACATACTCGATCGCAGATGTGCAGGCTTCAGAAATAGACCATTCCATCACAAAGCAGATAGAAAGCCTGGAAACAGAGATGGAGCTCAGGTAAGGGAGTGTCATGAAGCTTCTAACAAACAAAACTAACCCTCATTTCTATGTCCTCTGATACCAAGGTACTTTGACCATTACAGCCATTCTATGAGACCTGCAAGAAATACAACTGTCTTGTTCTGTGTAGTTTGACAGAATCAGATGAGAATTTACAAAGTACTGGGGTGATGACCACTTTTTATGCAAGAGAGTTCTAGGTCAGTTTTTGCTCACCTGAAAGATGGCAGCATAGCACTTGTATGATGCTGAAGTAGTGGCTTGATAGAGATTCAGGAGAATGAATTTCCAGATGAACCACCAATGCAGCTTGGTAGTAGACCCCACCACCATGCAAACAATCGAGTGTTAACTAGCTGTTTTCCATAGTATAATGTTTTGGGAATATGCCATTAGTATTATCCAAGAACTGCTCCAAATTCTTTTCCTTGAGTTCAGATGCATGTTTCTTTACATAGGAGTGCCCAGATAGCAGATCTGCAACAGAAACTATTAGATGCTGACAATGGAGATCGGGTGAAGCAACGCTGGGAAACAATTGCAACTATTCTAGAGGCAAAGTGTGCCCTGAAATACCTTATCGGAGAGGTAAATATTTTCTGGATTGTGGCACACCCATCTGCTTGGGATTGTTGCACTGTGTTACCTATAACCAGGGCTCGACAATTAGTGTAATCTACTTGCCCGTGGCGAGTAGATTACAAGCTGGCACAGCTGTGCAGCATGCCAAACCGCAGGGCTCGCCGCTGCTTGGCAAGCCGTGCCTATCACCATAGTCATACCAGCCTCAAGGAGCTCATAATCTCAAGTAAGACAAGAATAGAAGGAAGTGACCACTGTGGTAACACAGTACAGGGGAAAGGCTTTTGAGGAGGGTTATAAAAAGATTTTATAGTTGATTTGGGTGAGTAGTGCATTCATTTTGAAAGATATATAGATGATAAAATTTAAAACAATAGTTGGTCTCCCTGAATTGGGTTACATGGGTGGTCTAAGAGAGAAGAGGTGTGATGAATAGAGTAGGAATGAGATTCCTGTCCTGGGGAATAGCATGGAGATACATGGGATGTGTCCTTCACAAATGGCATGGGAGGGGAGACAGATAAATGGTGGGGAAGGTACCATCCTTTTAAAAAGGAAGAACTTGAATCTGACACAGGAGGTATTGGAGAAGCCCATGATGGATTTTGTGAAGCCACATGATTTTATGCTGAAAAATTTTGGGAAGGTAAGAGGGAAAAGAAGGCCAGAAAGGAACAAATTACATTAGTAAAAGTATAATACAATAAAATATTGATTGGGATATCTAGAAACTGGAAGGATAGGTTGTAAAGAAACTCACTTACTAGCAGTGCCTATGGTGGGGAAGATGACTCATTCAGCCTCAACAAAGTGACTTTGTGTTGGCACAGAGACACTTAGGAGGAAAGGTGTACACCCACACACAATTGGATAGAAGTAAAACTTGGAGGCATTGGCCTGCAGACACTAATCAGATATTTGTGAGCAGATGAGCTTGCCTGGAGCAATGAGGGCAGAGGACAAACCTCTGGAGATACCCAGGGAAAATGGCCTGGGGAGTCCTTGAAGGAGTAGTCAGTAATGAAGAGTACAGTCTTTAAAAGTCAGGATAGGGAGTCATCCTCGTTCTATGTGGTATGTAACTTTGAGAGTTAACAGAAGGGGCCTAATGATTTGGCCAAGAAAAAGGCCCCTAGTAAAGGAAGCATAAAGGAGGAGGAATTCAGACTTGCGGAGGCTCAAGGGGAGAGTTAGAAACACAAGGCAGCAGATATAAATGGCAAGTTCAAGATTAGAGGTGAGTGGGATCGAGAGATCTGAGGATTAAGGGAAGCAATGGCTGTCTGAAATGCATAAACAAAGGTAATAGATGATGGAGTCATTCTAGTAACTGTTGTCAGTGCTGCCTCTTGTGTCTGTTTCCATAGTAAAGTTTGTGTATAGGAAGAGGGTGCCTGATAGTGGCTCTCAAGTGTGTCTAGCTCAAAATTTAACTCCCAACACCCTTGTTGCTGATGTTCAGTCCCATGCACAGGCTGTGGAGCATGGCACCCGTTTTTGCCCAGTAGTCTCCTCACTGATGTCTTTCAGCTGGTTTCCTCCAAAGTGGAGGAAAGCAAACTTCATAGCAGCCTGGAGCAGAACAAAGCTAACTGTGCAGACATACAGAAAATGCTACTTGAAGAGCGAAACCAGTTGGCAGAGATAGAGGCGGAGCTCCAAAGTCAGTTGGTGATGCAGGAGCAGCAACATCAGGAAAAGGTAAAACTCGGGGGTGAAGGGCCGCTATGGCTACCGCTGCACGGCTTTTACAAGGCAACAAATGCCTTGGAACTGCTCTGCTGCAAGCTTCTCAAATATTTGCCCAGGAGGAAGAGTTAAGGACATGATCCTAGATCCAAGAGCCTCTTAAGGCAAAAAAGGGTTCAGTTAAAACCCATCTCAAATCTATTTTCAGTAGCTTTATTGGCCTCTGGCAGAAGACCTGATGCAATTAACCCTAGCAAGTCTCTCTTATCTGTCTTCTGACTTCCATTTCTAAAGTTTTAATGGTGCTAAATGAAAGTGAAAATAATTTATTCAGCTCCGTTCAAAGGCACAAACTTGCTACAAGTGAACACAAGACGGTGTTTTCAAGTGGGCCTAGACTATCCTGCTGTGAGTGACAAAGAACTAGCTTACTTGTCTCTACAACCTTTCTGCCTCCTTGAGATTGCCCACCACTCCATCTCTTTGCCTGCCCCAAAACTGCCAAGTCTACTGAGACTGTCACGTTTGGTAGGCATGCCTCAGGATTTTATCTCTTAGAAACGTTTTTGTCTGCATCTTTTTAATCTATGCTGTATTAATTTGCCTGTAGGTTCTGTACCTGCTTAGCCAACTGCAGCAGAAAGAAGCAGCAGAGAAGAAGCTGGAAGACTCTCTAACTGAGCATGAGCAAAAGCTACTTGAGAGACTCAAGTTCCAGGTAGGTTGGCCGGAAGTAGTCAACTATGGCAGATTCCCTTTTCATGGAGGGGTCCGCTGGTGGGGGGGAGGGGGAGTGTTCCTACTGCCCCTGCTGTAGTAACACCAACTCTTTGCCATTAGATATGGGGCTTCAGAGTGTCTGGATAACAATGGAAATCAATCATGCTGCTCTCCATGTGTAGATTATGCTGCTTGCTTCAGCTGCTTCTGGGAATAGTTGCTGGTAGATGCTTGGAATATTGGGCCTCTAGTCTGTGTTCGTAAATGCTCTTACAAAAGAAGCAAACTAAGTGACAACAGACTTACCTCAAAGACCAGTTCAGCTTCCACAAACACAACATTAAAAGCTTTCTGCATGCTCAGGCCAGCCAAAGAAATGCTGTTAGCTCCATGTTAGGTGCAGCACCCGTCTGCCTTCAGGGCCTTAAGGGGAGAGAAGGGAGTCCACAATGGGTATGTTGAAACCATCAGCCCCAGGGTAGTCCCTGCAGTAGCAAGCAGCAGTGGGATACACTGTCCTCTCCCTCAAAGCTAATAGTTCAGTATTGCAAATTGGGGACAGTTGGCCAAGCTACTGAAACAGAATTTTCCTAGCCTGACTCAGATTGTCCCTGGAGAGTAGGGAAAGTGTTAAGTTGGGAGTCTGTAACATGGGAGAGGGAGTTGTTGGTCTGTTGATAGGACCGAGGAAGTTATTGACAGTGAGACTTGCTCTTCCTGACCTCAAAACTGAAGGTCCAGTCCTGTTGGAGAATAGTGAAGAGGCCACCACTGCGGATGTGGAGGAGCAGAGCATTCCTAGGTCTGCTCTGCACTACCACAGGCCATCAATCTAAGTTAAGTAACTTCAGCTATGTGAATAACTGAAGTGGTGTACTTGGATCTACTTAGTATGGTGTTCTCCTGCTCTCCCATCAACTCCACATATACTTCTTGTTTTCATGGTGTTCCAGGGTTGACATAAGAGCTCTTGGTATTTGATTTATTGTGTCTGTATTAGATGTGATAAATCAACCTCTGCTGAATCAGTCACTCCCCATCAATCCCACAGGTAGGGCTTGTCTAGACTACGCGGAAGAGCTTTCAAAAGTGAAAGTAGTCTAGACGCATTGTTTTCAGCAAGCGCCCCCCCCCCCCTTTTTTTGAAAAGTCACGTAAACCTCCTGTGGAATTTTGCATATGCTCTTTCGAATCTTCCTTGTAGTCTAGACATAGCCGTAGCGTAGACATGCCCCATGACATTTAACAAATCTCCTCCTGAATTGAAAAGTCTATTGCCAGCAGTTTAGAAGCTGTTTCTACTTCTTAGATCCTAAATAATCCTGCAGATTTCATTCTTTCCTGTGAACAGGATGAAGAGCTTGAGAAAATGAGGGAGCTTTGTGAGAAGAACCAAGAGTTCCTCCAGGAGAATGAGTCCCTCAAACAGGTAGAGAAGGGTGTGTGCACAGCCACATGGGGACTTACTGGTGGCAGGGTTTGTTTGGTTACTTATGATGCAATGAGATTAATCTTTTCTAACAGAAATTAATACTCCATCAAATTGCCAGTGGACAGAAGTTCCGACACATTCAGCAAATGCCGGCTCAGTCCCCAGAGTCTCCCTTTGATTATATTCCACCCAAGGTAAAGAACTGCCATATGCTAATAAGAACACTTTTCTGTGGCTGATTGGGCTCTGTATGGCTAAAGATACTGGTTAACAAAGCTGCTCCTTCAAGTGGTGTCCCTATGGCTGTGCTGCTCAGGTCTCAGTGCGTCCTCTTGCCAGTGATTTTGACCTAGCAGTGCCTTCCTGCGTTGTGCATGTACAGCTGCTGTCTCACGCTGTTTTCATCTATTGGCTGCGCGTGCAATGTGTTTCCCTCAGTTCCTTTTCTACCATCCTCATCAGAAGACTGTCACAGCAGTTCTTTCCTTTCTGACCGAAAAGATAAAAATAGTGTAGATAGTTTGTTACTAGTTTGTCACTTTATAATTAGTGTTCATTAGTTCTTACTTTAAAAAAAAAAACAAACTTTCCTGTTTTTCTCCTTTTATTATTCCTCCAAGTTTTTTAACCCTGTAAGTGCTCCTGTTCAAAATGCCAGGCTCTCCTGGTTTTAAAAAAAAATGTGACTCCTGCAGGGACTCAATACCCACATCTAACCAACACGCATCCTGCATAATGTCTTGGTGAAGGCCATGTGGCGTAGAAATGCCCACACTGCCAGAACATGACTGCCAGAGCAGTTAACTCCTTGTTAAGAGTGCTAATTCATTACCCTCAAGGGTCTCCTGCCTGTCCCAGGTCTCTCCAATGTGGTCTTTGCCTTCCCTGTTCTGGGCCACCCATTCACCAGTGCAGTCTACTTCTGTCACTGCAGATAAGCGAAAAAAGGCACCTACAAAGAGGAGCAGAGCCCAAGAGGAAGTCTAGCTTCTCTGCACCAACCAGTGCCACTTCTTGATCGGCACTGACAAAATCTGACATGCCACCAGTGCCAATGGGCTCCGGGCAAACATTCCTGTCAGCTGGAACCAAAGCACTCTCCAGCATTGGAGCCAAACAAGGCTTCTCATAAAACGAATGATACGCAGCACTGAACGCCGCAGCCCCATGCACCATCTCCACTGGTGCCGAGCGCACCTTCACCTCTGCATTCTCCTAGAATCCGCCAACAGAGTCTACACTGACAATCTTCAGAACATATTTCTTATTCGCCTATACCATCAGCACCTGGCATGGCACCGGACAGGAGAGCAGGTTCTCCTTGCAGCACTCCTCCCCAACAGGCTAAGTGACTTCCTGGCATTCCGCTCAGCATCATCACACCACCTGCTGCAATACCTGTGGTTTAGTCACCGTTGGCCTTACTCCCTGTGG
>JANRFK010001158.1:27833230-27883687 GCA_030068395.1 Apalone spinifera
CTGTTGCAAAAAAAGCAAACATAATTCTGGGATGCATTAACAGATGTGTTGTGAATAAGACATGAGAAGTCATTCTTCCACTCTACTCTGCTGGTTAGGCCTCAATTGGAGTATTGTGTCCAGTTCTGGGCACCGCATTTCAAGAAAGATGTGGAGAAATTGGAGAGGGTCCAAGAGAAGAGCAACAAGAATGATTAAAGGTCTAGAGAACATGACCTATGAAGGAAGGCTGAAAGAATTGGGTTTTTTTAGTTTAGAAAAGAGAAGACAGAGGGGACATGATAGCCGTTTTCAGGTATCTAAAAGGGTGTCATAAGGAGGAGAGAGAAAACTTGTTCATCTTGGCCTCTGAGGATAGAACAAGAAGCAATGGGCTTAAACTGCAGCAAGGAAGTTTAGGTTGGACATTAGGAAAAAGTTCCTAACTGTCAGGGTAGTCAAACACTGGAATAAATTGCCCAGGGAGGTTGTGGAATCTCCATCTCTGGAGATATTTAAGAGTAGGTTAGATAGACATTTATCATGGATGGTCTAGACAGTATTTGGTCCTGCCATGAGGGGACTGGACACTCTGACCTCTTGAGGTGCCTTCCAGTCCTAGTATTTTATGATTCTATGAAACAGTGGTACTCTATCTGGTGTGGGGAAGCAAAACACCCTAATTAGGCTTTTTTGCTCTTCAAAAGGTCATTGACATGTTGGCCCTCTTATATGGCTCAACCTCACCCTAATTGACCAAATGCATTCCCAGTGTCCTTATATCAACTCAGTATTCTATTCTCATCCCTTCTCCTTCCCCCAAAATTTACAGAAAGTCAAGAAAATTGAGTAGCTTTTGTAGATTAATATTTTGTGGCCACTTGCAACTGTGGATGCCGTTTATGCCTCAGGGAAAGTTGGCTAGTTTCTTTGCATGCGGTGGTAACTCAAGCTAATAGCCTCATTTTCTTACCAGGTCCTGAAAGAGATCACTGAGCAAGATGTGTTTGTCAAGAAGGCCACCACAGCTGCACTCTTAATCAGTGGAGATGTAGAGACTCAAGAGAACCAACTGCCACTAGTGAAAAAGAAAAAGCGAATTTTGAGTAGTAACACCAGTTTCTTCTCAGGCTGCACCCCCATCAAAGAAGAGGACAACTGAGGGCAATGGATGTTTCATGTTGCATTTCCTTTTTCCATCTAAGACACTAACTCTTAAATGATTAACTGGATCCATAAACTAAAACATCAGAAGAAACAAGTTTCAGCTACTGGCAGAAATATGGGTGTCGTGGTATAGCAGCACTCCCTCGGTTGTTTCTCTAGGTCTGCCTGAGCAGCTGTGGAGAGAAGAGCTATTTCTCTTTAGAATATTTAGTGAGCAGAATAGACTCACCTAGCCCATGCATTCCAGTTGCCTGTCTCATCCTGAACTGTGTAATTTTACCTGCATTGCTCTTAAGATTGTTTTGAATTACACTGGTCATTGGGTCCTTCCTTCAAATACAGAAAAAAGAATTCCTGCCCCAGTTACCATGTGAGCCACCTTGGTGCTTTTATCTCACTGAGGTACTGTTTGCTATGCTAGCTGGTTTTAAGACTACGAACATTAGTTTCCTTTAGACCACTGGTGCATCATTAATGAAATGAGACTCTCACTAGTCTTTGTGTTTGTGAATATTAGTAATTTTATTCTTTTTAATTTTTGTAGCGTTAATAAAGGAAGTACTAAAAATGCTTAAGCTCTGTGTATTGTATCCTGAACAATTCTAACAGCACCTACTCACAGTCTCAGTAAATTATTAGCCCAGGCCGATCTGACTAGACAGTGAGGTTTGATCACATCAGTGGGATAACTGCAACTCTCAAAGCTGGTCTGACTACATGCCCAATTATACTGCAATGGATATAGTTAAGATTTCCAGCAATTGCTCCAGCCAAGCATAGGGCTTGATGTTCAACTGAATTGTGTTCAAGGTTATACTTTATTTGAAAGAACAGGGAAAGTATACATACAATATGATGGGGGCTAATTTAGCTACAACTAATCAGGAAAGATCTTGGAGTCATTGTGGATAGTTCTCTGAAGCTTCCATGCAGTGTGCAGTGGCAGTCAAAAAAGGAAAGAGGATGTTAGGAATAATTAAAAATGGGATAGAGCAATAAGATGTAGAATATCTTATTGCCTTTATATAAATCCCTGGTACACCTACATCTTGAATACTATGTACAGATGTGGTCTCGTCTCAAAAAAGATATACTGGCATTAGAAAAGGTTCAGAGAAGGGCAACTAAAATGATTAGGGGTTTGGAACGAGTCCCATCTGAGGAGAGATTAAAGAGACTGGGACTTTTCAGTTTGGAAAAGAGAAGACTAAGGGGATATGATAGAGGTATATAAAATCATGACTGGTGTGGAGAAAGTGAATAAGAAAAAGTTATTTACTTGTTTCCATAATATAAGAACTAGGGGCCACCAAATGAAATTAATGGGCAGAGGTTTAAAACTAAAAAAAGGAAGTTCTTCACGCAGCGCACAGTCAACCTGTGGAACTCCTTGCCTGAGGAGGTTGTGAAGGCTAGGACAATAAAAGGGCTTAAAAGAGAACTAGATAGCCATTAATGGACTTAACCTCCATGAATGTATTAGCCAAGATGGGTAAGGAATACTGTGCCTGGCCTCTGTTTGTCAGAGGGTGGAGATGGATGGCAGGGGAGAGATTGCTTGATCATTTCCTGTTTGGTTCACTCCCTCTAGGGCACCTGGCATTGGCCACTGTCAGCAGACAGGATACTGGGCTGGATGGACCTTTGGTCTGACCCAATATGGCCATTCTTATGTTTCTGGCCCAAGTTCCCACTCAAAATTTGTAGAGCCACTCCATGGTCCTTGATTGATACCTTCACTGTGCATTGTGTGACTGCTCACCAAGCGAGGGATGATGCCTCATTTGGACGAGTGATGTTACAATCAGTGGTTGGCTCAGACCCTACCTCCTATCCTTGTGAATCACGAAATGGGAATACATATGAACAAGCACTTGAAGAAAAAACGGTTCCTTACCCCACAACTCTCGTTCTTCGAGATGTGGGGTTCATATCTATTCTAAATACCCAGCCTTCTTCCCCTCTGGAGTTACAAGCAAGAGGAAACTGAGGAGAGGGCGGGTCTGCAGGCACTATGTTGAACATGATGGAGATGCGACTCCAGAGAAAACCCAGACTGACCCTACAAGTGTTTTTATGGAAAAATCTTCCAGCCACCATGAACACACTCACTCCTAATTGGAAAAGACCTGAACAGCTTCTCAAAGAACAGTAGTTATGAGAAAGTATGTAACTGCTTTTTTTTCTGCAGGTAGTTAGATCTTCAAGTGATTACTCATGTGCATTCCAATATCTGTGCATACATGTTGCATGCACGATAGTCAGAAATCTTTTCCCTAGCAGCATCCCATATGTATTCCTGACCTGATTGATTCCCGCTTTTGTTCCTTTCTGTCAGTGATGGTTGTTGGAACTTCTGACTCCCTTGCTTTGTAAGTAGTTCTTCCCTAGTGCTTGGTTTAACGAGCTCTTTGTATGTAGATAGTTATCAGTTCATTTAGACAGGGGTTCTCCTCCCACTTGTTTGCTGAAGCCTGTGAGAGATGCAGCTGCCCCAAGGTTTTAAGTAGTGTACTAAGTGAGGGAGGCTACCTCCATGCAGCATATTTACAGTGCCTTAGAGAAGGCCACCAACAAGGTAAGTGCAGTATTGGCAGGTGGTTTAAGCCCCGGACTAAATGCCATAGACTAGCAGCTTAAACTTCTCATGGAGTGAGTGCTCAGGCCCCATGATGCAGCTTTGACTCACTCGGTGTGGAGTGTCTTGGTGCAGAAGGCTTTGAGGGTGTTCCTGAGGACAGAGTACAGGATCCTTCTTCTCCCTTAGGGAACTGTCTGTCCTGCTTTTACTATGCTTGGACCCAAATTACTTCAGCCCAATGATCCTGAGCACAGTAGGAGTGGGCTAGTCTATCCAGCTCTATTCCCTCCCTTTCCACTACCCTATCCTTCAGGAACTGTTCTCACAATCAACTTCTCATCCAGGAGGCACAATTAGTCTCTGCTGTTGGTGCAATAGATGAGGTTCATTCAGGGGTGGAGGGTTCTACTCCCAGTACTATTTTATACCAAAGAGGGCCTACAGCCCCTCCTGAACCTCAGGAACTTTAACATCTTCAGTTCTCTATGGTCTCCCTAGCTTCCATTATCCCTTCCCTGGATCCAGGCTATGGGTATGCTGCCTTCAATCTCTAGGATGTGTACTTTCACATTTCCATTATCCTGCACCACAGGCAATTCATGTGTTTCTTTTCTAGTGGGAAACAGACATTACTAATCGAGGATGTTGCTGTTCACCCTGGCCCTAGCACCTCAAATCTTCACTGCGTGCATAGCACTGGTGGCAGCATTTCTACAATGACATTGGGTGCAGGTTTTCCCGTATCTGGTTGATCAAGGGCAGGGGGGGAGAGACCAGGTGTTCTGGCATGTGGACCCAGTCACATTCTTGCAACTGGGCCTCATCCTTGAAGTGCCAAAATCCACTCTTGTGCCTACATAATTAATCTAGTTCATCAGGGCCCTTCTCGATTCTACTCGGGCAACAGCCAACTCCTGCTTTCAAGCCTGAGCGCCTCCTCTCAGCTGTGCCCAGTTACAATGGTGCACAATGGCATGAGGCTTCTTAGGCACATGACCTTGTGCATGCCTGGCTCCACCTGTGTCTGCTCCAAGCATGGCTGGTGTCATCCCTGGACAGTGCAAACACAGCCTCATGATCACTGTGCCACCAGCAATCCCTCAACTGGTGGATACAGTTCTAAACAGTATGTGCAGGGGTTCCATTCACAGGGCTGCAGCAAGTCAGCTGTATAGTCTTACTGGGCCATGGGACAGTGGCAGGCCAGAGCCTGCTTTAAAGGCTGTATTTTGCTGTATTTTAAAGGCTGTATAATGCACAGTTACACTTGAGATATGGCAGATCTGTATTTTATAAATTATGGTATTCCAGATTTGGGGTGGCATCAAAACACTTCATTTGAAATTTACTTTAATACACACAAAATAGAGGCCACACAGGAACAGAAAAAATGTTCAAGAACTCATCCACAGACAAACCAAAATTTTTTCCAGTTATTTTAAAACTTGATACCAACTTCAAACTTAGTGTTTTTTTTTTTAAAGGCTTTTCAAGTTCTACACTTACCACTAAGCCTTTAAAAATTTGCATACAACACAGTGTATGAAGAAAAGCATCTGGCAAAAACTGTACTTTCACAGCTGCAAGCATTTCTACTTAAATCACAGGAGATCAAGTGGAAAATATTTTGGAAAGATGTACATAACTATAAGACAAGACAGAACAACTAAATAACCCTCTATAAGCATTGTGAGTGAGCACCAAAAGATATTTTATATCAGAGAAGGTTAAAACTAACTTATTACAATGACATCCTAGCAATATTGTTCTTCTCCTGATTCCATTAACTGACCATGAATTGACAGAAAATGTGTAAACACACACTTTGGGCAAGTCCCAACTCTGCATCAGACTCAATATGAATCACACCTCTGAAAAAAATATGGATAGTGGACTGCATTCCTTTACAAATTATCATAATCATCATCATCTTCATGCTTTCTTTTCAACGGATTTGCCTCGCTGGCTGCATTCTGTGATACCATATTTGTAGTAATAAGAATGTTTTTTGATCCAATTAGTGAAGGATTAATCAGAACATTCTGAACTGTTGGCGTAGTAGGTGTTGCTGTATTTAAAGTAAAAATTAAAAGTGTTATTAGCTACCAGTTTATCTCCATACAACAATACAACTACTTTTCTTCAGGTTGTGTTAGTCTAGCGTGGTTGCCTTTTTGTATTGTGTTTAAGCAGGTTAATCCTTAAAGGAAGTTTTTGCTGTTTGTTTGAACACTGGTATTTTGAAGTAGGATCTATGACAATTTTACTGATTTGAATTCTCTTAATTTAGCAGCAGTAGGTGAATTGTTTCAATAGCTAAGTAGGACTAATAATGGTTTTGGTACATTTGTACCAGTTTTTGAAAAGGCATGTTTAATTCTGGCATTTCATGCCTTCTAAGTGCTTAACTTCTCATTAGTTTTCTTTTCATGTGGCCTCCTAGGCTTTTAAAAGAGCAACCAGAACAAACAAATTCTATAATTCCACATTAATCACATGTGCCATCACTATGGTTAGAATATCTAGCTCCACCATGCAGAGCTCTTGCAACTCAATAAAAGAAAACAAACAAGCAACGTGTGTGATCTTGCAAAGAAGTGGTGTAGGTCCCAAGACATCTGTGTTTTGTAACTTGGTATACCTGATTTGACTGTTGTCTGAGAGGATGGGATCTGTACAGTGAACCTTTGACCTGTCAGTGATACTGGAGTGCCGACTTTTGTTGAAACAGCTACAGTTTGTGCTGAAGGAGTTCCTGAAACACAGGAATTCATTAGAAGACTCAGAGCAGGCAAATTCATATAGGGGAGAGAGAGAGAGAGAGAGAGAGTTAAGTAACAACTTCAGCTTTTGGGCACATTTTATGTAATAAAGATATATTACTTTAAATAATATATTGATACTTCATAGGATCTAGATCAAAACTAGCTAAGTGGCTAGATATGCAGAGTAAGCTGTGTGCAGCAGCATGCATCCATTTGTGTATGGACACATGCTGAAACTCCCACAAGCTGATGCACTCAGAGGTACTGATGTGCATAGTTACATGTATATAACAACTGTATGTGCCCAATTTAAATTGCACTTAACTTCCATTGCACTTTTCTAAGAACACATCAGGTTGTGAGAATACCAAAGTTCACTGAAATGGGGAGTAGGATGTAAACTACTGTTCCTTAAAAAGCATACTCCAAGATGGTTTAACATGTGAGAATAGTCTTAAATTCAGAACTGTTCCAGAGGTTTCAAGTTTTTCCTAAGAAAGGTCAATATGGCAAACCATCACTGAGCACTCTTACCTAAAGTAGGAGTGCTAGGTCTACTACTTACAGCACCCACGCTCAGTCGGGGTACTGTTATTCTTCCTGCAGAAGAAGAGACCTGTAAAGAGAAGATACATGCACTCAATCACCATTTCAGTGTTGGGAATCCCAGATTTTTACATACATATGTACCCTCTGCAACAAAATATGAACTTGTTCAGTCTATTGCAACTAAGGCTGTAAGAGGCAGATAATTCACTAAGAGTAATCAATAAGAAGTCTAGTGACTACACAATTTGTCAATAAGGGAAGAAATGCTCAGTCCCAGTTCAGGCTGGGTCTGGGAGCTACCCACACTGCAGCTCTGCAGTTGTAAGAGCCACGCAGGCAGGCACCCCAGCTCCTACTACATTTAAACTGCAGAGCTGCAGTGTGGGTAGATCCCGGACCCAGCATGAACTTGACTGCCTGCCTAGCCAGAGCAGCCCCTGTCCGGAGCGACCTAGGCTGGGTACAGGCAGAGGCTGCTTTGTGGTTGCCCTCCCGCCCCTGCTTATGCTGCTGTCTCTGATTAGAGGCAGCAGTGCCAGGGGTGGCTGGCACTGCAGAGTGTGCTGGGGGAAACCAGCTTTTAAGCCTGCTATCTCCTCCCCCTTGCTGTCTCTAATACAGAGGCAGGCAGGGGGAGGGGGTGTAAATGCAATGACTAGTCAACTACATGCTTACATCCCTAATTGCAATGCAACACTTCTCACAGAACTCGCTCACTGTGACAAAGTTGTGAAACCACTAATCCAAAGCACAGAATCCTAACTTTTTCAAAAACTGAAGCTGTTTGTATTATACAAGATTACATTAAAGATTTAATTTTAAAACATCACTTACAGACTAAGGCCTTTTCCATTTTGTTTTTGCTCAGCATGAAATTTCTTATCTGGGTTAGAAACCCCTGTATTTACAAGGGAAGTGTTTCTATACTGTCAATAGCAGCAGTGGTTTAATATTGTGGTTGCACTAACCTACTTTAATATTGTAGTTACAGACGCTAACCAATCATTTAGACTGAAGCTTCATTGCCAGTTTTGAGATGGTGAATAGTGCAATAATTTTCAGTATGTAATTATGTGCATGTGACCAAATACTATCATATTAATAAGCAACGCACTTTATTTTGATTTACCTTTATAACAAGGAGTCTGGTGGCACTTTAACAAATTTATAAGGGCATATACTTGTGAAAGTATATGCCCTTATAAATTTGTTAAAGTGCCACTGGACTTTGTTTTTGCTGAAACAGAATAATATGGCTACTCTTTGAAACGTGACATTTTACAATATAGTAAGCGATTGCTTTGGCCTGTACAAAAATCTAACCAAAGAATAAGTCTTTACTTTATCTCGGAAAGCTCTGTTAAGTTTCTGTGTCTGATTTTCCAGGACTTTCTGCCTCAATCAATATTCCAACTGAGCTGACTGAATGGTCCCTTAGAATACACCAAACTGGGTATCCCCTGAGTTAATTATAAAACAGCACAGCCTCTTTTATACATAATATTAAAAATGTAATAAATGAAAAGAATATTTTCAGGCAGGAGATAATTATGGCAGCTGTTTCAAATTAAGTTCAATATGCTTTAGTACCCCAGAGATCTTTACTAGTATGTAGTATAATTTGTATCTTGAGATACAACTGAACATTTGTAAAACTGTTCAGTTGTATCATGTTTAATAAAAATGTCATCATCAAACAAATCCCGTTTGGCTGATAAAGTCTTACCTTTTTTTGCAAGGACTTAAGCCTGTAATTTGGAGCTGTTAAACAGTATCTATCAGGTGGCAGTCTGGGTCCAGAGTATGGCTTTATCAATGGCAATGGGGTCTGATTCTTTTGTCTTGCAATATCAAGCAGAAACTAGGAGAAGAAATAATTATGTCAGTACCCATGTTCTTTTGTTATATTAGGATTCCCTGAATAAGCTTTACTTACATCTCTTGGGGGAGGAGAGGTAAATGACTGGTCTGTTCGACACTGAATTGCTAATTTCACATCATCTGCATCAACACTGGATTTCTTAGCATGACTTGAGTAAATTTTTGCATCTTCCAATATAGTGGTCACATACCCTTTTAAGAACAAAACAGAATATCTCCCACTGAACATATGTAAAAAACTGCAACCTTTTCACAAAAATGTAGTAAAAGTTCATATTCTCTATTTGTTTTCTGGAAGCTATAAAAGGAAGTTATTTTCTGATACATGTTCCATTAAATAAAAGATTAATCATCTGTCTTGTCAAATCAACAAAACATGTATTAAAGTATGATAAAAATCTCTAAATACCCATCTATTTTTATTTTCATTTTTAAAACTGTGCTTATTGAAAAGCAAACAACAATGACCTATGGAAGGTCATTTTTCTATCACACATACCCTGGTTTGTGGTACTAGTGGGAGGGATATTGTATGGGTCTCTCATCAATAAAACCTACAAATCATACCACATAATGTGGTGGGTTTCTAATATAAATATTTTGTAAATATGGGCAATGGACTTATTTTTACTTTTTTTCCTCATGCTAAGATTAGAGCCAAAAATTCCATAAGTGAAACTCTATAGCAATAAAACTCTGTGCCACAAACCCTCTATATGTCCAAGTTTCCCGCTTCCCCCCTCCCTCCGTCATATAGTGGCAAGTTAGGAACACGGAAAATGCCATACTGGATGAGACCAGCAGTTCACATATTCCAGTGTTTAGTCTACAAGTGTCCAGAACCAGATATACCATCATGTGAAGTAAGAATCCAGACACATCTCATCCTGATCTCTGCTAATCAGAAATTGCTTTAAGCCCTGAAATACAAGGTTTAGTGTTGTTTCCTATAGTTGTCATTAATGACAACTCTAAATAATCTTTCTATCACCTCTTCAACCTTGATAAGTTCTTGACCACAGTGATTTCCCTGGCAATTCCACAACTTTATTACAAGTGGTGTGCAAATGCATTCTCTTTTTTTCATTTTGAATGCTGCACTTTAATTTATTTCAACATCCATTTGTTCTCCTGTAAGACAGGCACGTGCCCCTGATCTGCATTCTCCATATCAGTCACTACTACGTTTCAGTGGTGGGCAACCTGCAGTCCGCAGGCCACATGTGGTCCATCAGGGTTCTATGCCTGGCCTGCAGGACGTTCTATTTACTGTTGCCCACATGCAGGGTTGCCAGATTCCACTGTTTCCATCTGTGTAGCTTTTTTTCCCTACTGGTATTATTTAAATGGCATGCATGTAAAGTAAGGGATGTGAAGTGAAATGCATACTGATTGCACACAGCATGGACTAAGAGACATATGCGCTGTGTCTGCATCAAATCAAAGTGGTTCAGTGAGCACACCCCACAAACTCTATGCAAGCTAGGATGAGCACCATCTCCATGCAGAGGGAGGGGAGACAAAAGCACAGCAGAGGATCCGGCAGTTAATAACCTAGTCGGGTAGTCAATGGAATTTCCATCAACTATTCGATTAGTCGATAAGGCAGTTAGCTCCAGAGGGTGGCATGAGTCGGGAGTGCTCTGCTGGATACCAGACTGCTGCAGCTCTGCTTTTTAAATGTAGTAAGAGCTGCAAGTCCCTGCTCACGCTGGGTTTCCCCACTCCGCCTCTGCCTCCCCTTCTTCCCCCCCCACCCACACACACACTTTCCTCACTGTGGAGACTGTGTTGAGGGGAACTGGCTCTTAAGTCAGCTCCCTCAGTACTGGCTCCTGCTTCCTCCCCCTACCTTCCTGCAGCAAGGGAGGGGAGAAATGTGAGTAGTCGACTATTCAAATAGTCTTTTACATCCATAGTGTAAACTGTTAAACAGTTCAGCTATAGGTTTAACCAGTCAACAGCCTATGGTGTGGTGAGTCCAGATGCCCTGGGTGGAAGGCTGCTCCAGCCCAGCCAGGCTTGACTGCCCTCCCCATAGTGTGGCAGGCCTGGCTGGGAAGGACCCACCGCACCATGCTGGGAGAAGGGGGGGGGGGGCGCTGCTCCAGCTGGTGACGCACCAGTTACTCCAGTAAGCATGCTGGTAAAGTAGTGCTTCCCTTAACCACTTAACCCTTTACATCACTATGCTGTACCCACCTATCACAGTCGCTCTTATCAGTCCCATTTTCCCAGGTCTTTGATCGTCCTCACAGACTCTCTCCTTGTGTGAGGGGTGCCCGGCAGCGCACACAGCGCCCGGGGGCGGCTGCCCCGTAAAGGCAGCCCAGCGTTTCCTGTAATTAGCATGTTGGCCACTTACTGTACGTGAACTCCAACATCTGATTGATCACGCGGGGCTCGTACTCCGTGATCCCCATGTCCTTCAGGATCTGCGCCATCACCTGCGCTCGGCGAGACAAACAGGGTGAGCCCCTCGCACCCCCCCGCCCTCTCGCGTGAGCAGCCGCCAAGCACCGGGCCCAGCCAGCTGCAGCGGCAACACCCCGGAGCGGAGCCGCGAGCGCCTGCGCCCCCCCCACTAGGAGCCCCTGTTACCTGAGCATCCTTAGGCGCGCTCTTGGGAGACGCCATCTTACTTTGCTCCATGGCTTCCGGTCAGCTGACCTGTTTATTTCCGGGGCTGCTATGTGAGGAACCGCCCCCAGGTGTGCTACTGAGCACGCGCAAGCGCCTCCGCCCGGTGCTGTCGGGCATGCGCAGTGATGCTCCTGCGCTGCTCTCTAATAGTGGCGGTGGGCGCCGGGCTTGCGCGTGCTTGGGATGCCAGGCTGGGCGCGCGCTGCGGGAATCTCCGCTGCTGCTGGGCGGGGACGCACGTGTCCAGCCCGGGCGCGGCGCAGAGCGGAGCCGACCAGAGCGCTCTGGGGGGGGCTGGGAACTCACCCGGGGAGCCGCCAACGCAGCTTTGGGAAGAGCCTCGGGGCTGGTTTTAAAGCCCGTCTCGGGGTCTCCACTCTAACTGTGTCAATGCTGCAGGTGGCACTAGCCGGGCACCCCCCAGTAGCGAGTCGGGCCGGCCAGATAACAGTGTAGGGTTCATGGCATCTGTTGTCCCGTTTTTTGAGTTTTTCCTCCACTGTAGTCTGCAGGGCTGAAAGCTTAGGCTATGCTACACTGCAGGCTTTTTGCGCAAAAACTTGGCAGCTGTCTACACTTCACGCACGTTCTTGCGCAAGTAAATTTATAGTACACTGTGGCTACATCTAGACTGACTGGATTTTCCACAAATGCTTTTAACGGAAAACTTTTCTGTTAAAAATATTTGCGGAAAAGAGCGTCTAGCTTGGCACGGATGCTTTTGCACAAAAGCACTTTTTGCGGCCATCAGAGCTTTATTGCCCAAGAGAGCGTCCACACTGCCATGGACGCTCTTTCACAAAAGCACATCTCTTCAACAAAAGCACATGGCAGTGTGGACGCGCTCTTGTGGAAGACTCTTGCGCTAAACAGTTCTTGTGCAAGAAGCCTGCAGTGTAGACATAGCCTTTAGTGTTTCAGGGGTGTAAAAAAGCACACTCATGAATGATAAATGTTTTAGCGCTGAAAAGCAGCACTATAGGGATGTGAAAGTATAACCGTCTACAGATAACTGATGTGCCTGAGCTTCATGGATACATGCAGGCTTTGGATACATGCAGGCTCCCGACTGCCCCCCACCTCACTCGCGGTGCTGCTGCCTATGTTAGAGGCAGCAGTGTGGGGGAGAACAGGCAGGAGAGTAGCGGTTACATGTTTACTTAAACGCATTTTAACATTCCTAGTGTAGCCAGCACTTCATTATCAAGAGCACAGTTCCCAGCAATAAAGCTACCAACCCTCCTTCGGGGTGGGATTTTTTTTAATCACTAGGAGAGCTCCTCCCTCGTGATAAAGAACAACAGCATCATGGTAGCACTTTGACGTGGGCAATGTAGATATACGTCTCAGAACCTTGACACTGACTTTACTAGGAAAGGTTTGCGAGCTGTAAGAACACTGTGCAAACAAGCACAGAATTTTTAACTTCTATTCTGCAGAAAGCAGGAGGGAACTCTTGTAGAAGATAGTGGACATAATACTGCCTCCTGCCTTCCTTTCAGGCTAAATGTGAGAACAATTAACTACCCTTTAGCGACAGTTGAAACAATAGTTGTCACTGCCCAAAGCACAGGCTGCATTTAAGGCAGTTCTTGAATCTGAACTATGCTGGAAGCGAAGTTTCACGATGAGATAAATGTAAATATAGGGGATGGGAATTGAGCTGATTGCTGCTGCTGTGTGTATGTGTTTGTGTGAGTGTGAAAGAAGGCAAATCCATGCAGTGTCCCCTGTAAGCTATGTGCTTGGCTTGTGGTGCACATCTGCACATGACTTAGTGTACATAAAATTTATTCTGGACAGGGATTGGAATATTGCCACAGGGGCATGCAGAGAAGCACCAGACAATACAAGATAAGCCCTCAAGAAAAGCTTAGCAAGGGAACTTTTGGCTGGAGTTCTGGCTGTAAAGAGTCTTGGAACTGTGAGCAAATAAACTGCCTCCTGCCATTTGATTTCTACTGTGTTCAGGACAGCATAAGTGACATACGTAACACTATGATCATTTTCTCCTAATGGCAACACCTCACTAAACCCCAATTTTGGCTAACCACTCAGGTCAAAGTGGGAATATGTCCCTACAAAACTAACTGGAGGCTCCAAATTTTACCTGGGTGACAGCCTGACCAGGAACTGAAGGCCCACATCTAATATGCAGGCAATAGAGAAGTCTGCAGCCACCTTCCACTTGCTATGGAGTCTGGATCTGTGGAGATGACAAAGCCTCACATGCAGGGTTCCATTACTAGCCCAGGGGATTTAGGCAGAGTAAGCAGCTCTCTAGATGAAAGATAAGGAATCCCATATTGTGCAGCTCAGTACAGCACCACTGCTCAGAGTTTGCAGTCCCCTAATTGTATTAATTAATTGATTGCTCATGTATGAATTTAATAAGAAAGAGTCAACATGGAAGAAATTAGCCAAAATTGGGTTAATTATCTTATAATTTTTCCATGAATGTCACCTTTACCACTTACATTATGTAAGAGCAATGGGAAATGATGTACTTGGCACAAAGAAGAGAAGCTGTATCCTGGAGACAGCATGTCTTTTGTATAATGTAGAGCTTGCTGTCTGTTTATTTATATACTAAAGCAAACAAGCATGTGAAATTTAGTGGCTCACAGGACAAATTGGAGTTGCAATCTAGTGGGAAGTATATATAAAGATGCTGAACAGGAAGATTGATTGGCAACATATTTCCCCTACATTAAATGCATTCTCAGTTTTCCCCACAGATCAGTCCTTTCCAGCTTGCTTTTTTTTTTAACCTTGAGAAAGCCATTTTCTTATTAGGGAAATAACTGGATGGATGTCTCATGTCTGTTGTTATCTTAAGCCTGGTCTATACTAAAGGGAAAAAAGTCGACTTAAGATATGCAACTCCAGCGACATGAATTACGTAGCCAGAATCAAAGTATTTTAAATTGCGTTTTGGCGCCATCCACACAGCAGGAGGTTGACAGGAGCACATGCTGCCATCAACTTCCCTTACTCCTCGTGAGGAGCAGGACCAACACCAATGGGCACACCCTATGAGTTCGAATTAGCATGTCTTCCACTAATTCGAACACCGGAACTTCGACTGTGGCAGTGTTGATCTTCTCCATAGTGTAGACATTTTTTGAAGAATACAGGATCTGTTGCAAAAGGGTTTATTTTTGACAGATCTGCATCTAGACTGCCGTTTTTTTTCCGAAAAAGCTCCATTTTGAAAAACAGCAGCTGCCATGTTTATGCTAATGAAGCACAGGATATTTAATTGTTGACAGAGAGGTGTAGTTTAAACATAGCCTATGTAACACATGAGAGGTAATTTTCCCCAATATGTTCAGCACTGGTGAGGCTTCAGCTGAAATACTGTCTCCAGTTCTGGGTGCCACACTTTAGGAAAGATGTGACCAAACTGGAGAGTGCATGGGGAGAGCAACACAATTTATAAAAGATTTAGAAAAGTTGACCTAGAAGGAAAGATTTTTTTTTTAATTAGCATGTTTAGTCTTAAGAAAAAAAGAGTGAGGATGGACCTGTTAACAGTCTTCACCTATGTGAAGGGATGTCGTAAAAAGACAGAAGATCAATTATTCTCTGTAGCACTGACTGCAGGACAAAATGTAATCAGCTTAATTTTTAGTGAAGATAATTTAAGTTAGAGATCAGGAAAAGCTTTTTAACCATAAGAATAGTGGAATAGGCTTCTGAGAGAGGGTGTAGAGTCCCGTAACTGGAGATTTTTAAAACCAGGTTATACAAACACCTGTCTGGGAAAGACAGCAGAGTAAACCTAGAATCTCAGCATAGGGGTTTGGATTAAATGACTTCTCACAATCTCATTCAGCCCTACATTTCTATGATTCCTACAGAGGGGACAGAGGCCTGGAGAGAACTGTTAACTAGCCTGAGGTCACACAGCCAAGCAAGGACTTGACCAAAGGTCTCCAACATTCCAGGTAAGCACATTAGCCGCTGCATCGCTTGCATTCTCTGCGTTAAAGCAGCATGCGATAGTTCATTACTAGTACTGGTTGTTGAAGCAAAAACGCTCCTCTCTGTTTAGGCAGCTAACAAACAGCTTTATTAATTAATAAAGCACAGCATGAGCCAAACGTGGTCCCAGCAAAGGCAGGCCCAGTAAGGCTGGCTAATACAATCAGTCCTAGTATTTTATACCCTTAGCCAAGGGCATCCAATTACAGAAATCATCAATTAAACTAGGAAAAACAAAGCCTTATTAACAAGATGGCGGACAGGTACGAGGGAGTACCTCTCCTGTCCCAACCAGCCCAATTAACACATACCAATAGCCCATCCTGTAGGCCTCTTCTCACGGGGTGACAGAAAGTTCACTCTGGTCTACGTGCTTGAGAGAAAAGCTGAAATGGTTTCTGTTATACAAGATGGCTTCTAGCTAAATATGGAAATGGTTTCTACAGCTTCTACATGGTGATAGCTGTAAATGTTTAATTTAAATTTAAGCAGCTTTTGTTTGTTTGTAAGAAAAATGCCACAGTACTCGAGGCTTTTCTTTACATTTTTGTGACATGAGAATTAGCATCAAAAGCCAATCATGACGTTATTGTGGTTACCCTCATCCTCTTTTTCCCCTCCTCCCAATCAGGAAACCACCAACCCCCCCCCCCCCCAAGTCAATGTAAAAACTCCCAAGTATTTCAGCGGAAGCAGGATTAAGCCCTTAGTTCCTGATCTTGCAAACCAATCCATGCAGTCAGATCCCTTTGCTCTAGGTTGATGTCACTGCATTCCCTGCACTAGGTGAAAGCACATCAGCATTCACCGGCTTACAATATTCTGCCTTGGCAAGTTTATTGCTATGGAACATATTCTAGGCATTGAAAACTAGTAAAAGAAACTAACTGAACTGTGGAGAATATGGATTATCATGTACATTGCTTGAAGAAATCCTTTGGAGCAGGAAGAAGGAATTTAAATGATCACCAACAGTCAAAACACTCATGTTTGGCCATCATTTTCATTTCAATGCAGAATGAAATTTGCATTGATGTGTTTGCTAACGACGTGTGACATTTCAAAGAATGGCAACAACCACCTGATGAGCAGACACACATGTGCAGCTCTACTATCCATCTGGCTTTCATACAGCATCTTTTCTCACCCATTGCTTCTTGAACCCATATTGACACTCCTCCACTGGAGCACCAAGTAGAGAGAACAGCAGGGGGTGCTTCTGCATCATAGAGCTGTCCTGTCTATAGGATGAATCAGGGTGACTCCCAAAGCCCTGTGCTTTGGGGAGACCCCACAGAGGCCGCCTCAACTATCCTATCCCCAAGAGGACCCTGGTGGATTATGGGGCCTGGAGAGGGGATGGAGCAGGGGTTCTGCTCCCACTCACCCTAGTGGCAGGATCCAGTCAGCTGTGTTCTGCTTCTCCATGGCAGTGGGAAATAGAGCATTCCAGCCCTAGAGCACTCCGCTTCCCACCACACCAGAGAAGCAGGATGCAGCGGGCTGGGAGAGGGCAGTGGAGGAGGCTGCTGGACCACTCCAATTCCTGCCATTGCGGTGAGTGTGGGGGGAAAGGAAGTGACCCTTGCTGCCACCCCATGCCAAGCCCTGTAATGCTCGGGGTCCCGCCAATCCACAGGACAATCAAGATGGTCGCTGTTGCTCGGGGAAGGGGGCAGTTGGGTGGAGCAGGAGAGAGGCATGGGGTGGGGCTTGGGAAAGGTGTAGCGCGGGGGTATGGTGGGGTGGAATAGAGACAGGATGTGGGCAGGGCCTGCAGCAGGGAAGTTGCCATGGGTCCTGTGGCTGGAGCACTGGTGGAAGGGGGTTGCCCCAGGCCCTGCATCCCACAAGGGACAGTCCTTCTGCATGGAGACCAGAGTGGGAGGTGGTACAACTGGAAGCTGTTGTTTTAAGTTAGTGAATGAAAATGTCTATCACTACCTGACTGCTGCTTGCCGCATAGGGACAAGGGCTCTGCAGTCTCGTCTCACATGGGGCACAAGAAACTCCAGGGCAAGCCCTGTATCCAATACATGCCAGCTTTAGTTCTGGATGAGAAAACAGAAAATAATGCTTCTGCTGTGATTCCTTGGGTTGCTGCTGCATTACATCATTGTGGTCCAAGAAATTTAACAAGTCATAGCATATTACACAAAAACATCTTGCTAGAATGGAAGGAAAGGCAACAAGGGCTATAGACAACAACATTACATTCAGCAAAGACAAATACAAGGTTTACACTCAGAGGAGAAAAAACAAATGCATACATGCTGACTGGAAAATAACATGCTTGGCAGCATCACTACTAAGAAAGATCTAGGAATTGTCAAAAAAGCAAATGCAATTTTAGGTTGCATTAGCAGCGACATAGCATGCAAGTCATGGGAGGAGCTAGTACCACTCTGTTGGGTGCTGATTAGACTTCAGTTCAAATCCCATGACTAATTTTGGTTACCTATGTGTAGAAAGGATGTAGAGAAACTGGTGAGTAGCAAAGATGATCAAAAGGATGGAATGCAAGCCATATGGGCAAAGCCTAAAGGAACTGGATATGTTTAATTTGCAGATGAGGAGATCTGGAGGGCAGGGAAACACCAGTGTGGTCTTCAAAGACTTCAAAGGCATCCATAAAAAGATGGAGAAACTTGTTCTCTTTTGCTACACAGATGCAGAAGAAAAGGCAACAAGTTTGAACTACAGCACAGCAGATGTAGATTAAATCTCAGGAAAAACTGCCTAATGTAAGAAGAGTGAGACAATGGAACAGTTTGCCTAGGGAGGTCATGGAAGCTCCTTCACTGGAGGCTTTCAAAAGGAGGCTAGATGCTCACTTGTCTTGGATGGTTTAGACCAGTGGTCTCCAACCTTTTTAAGCATGAGATCACTTTTGAATTTAAGTGCAATCCGAGATCTACCTCGTACCCAAATGTCCTGGCCCTGCCTCCTTTGTGCCCCTTCTCTGAGGCCCCGCCCCCTGCTCACTCCATCCTTCCTCACTTTCACCAGGCTGGAGCATGCTCAGGACTGAGTTGGATGGGCCAAAAATTGTGGGGAGGGGGTTCTAGGTGCAGGCTCTGGGAGGCTGTTTGGATGCAGGGGAGCTTGGAGTAGAGGAGGGGGCTCATGACTGGGGTAGGGTTTCGGAATGTGGGCTCCAGCTGGGCCCTGCTTACTTCAGGTGGCTCCTGGGTGGTGGTGCAGTAGTGCTAAAGCAGGCTACTCATCCTGGCCCTGCACCTCTTCCAAAAGCAGCCAGCAAACTCCCTCCATTCCAAGTCCTGTTGTGCCCCCTCTCTGCTCTGTGGAGAGAAGATACAAAGTGGGAGAGGGGGCACGTTGGCATCAGCGCCCTCCTCTCCCTCCACTGCACTGAGGGGACAGCTCCAAGGCAAAGGGCAGGAGAAGTGCAGCAGTGCGGGGAGGGGCAGCTGAAGTGCCAACGCTTGATAGCCTCTTGGCCATGCCAGTCAGGATCACCTGTCAGAGGCTCCAAGCTCTACCCAATCTACTGGTTGGTGACCACTGGTTAAGACACAACAAATTCTGCTTCCTAGCATGGGGTTATCCTAGATCGGGGTTGGCAATGTATGGCCTACGTGCCAATTTTGAGTGCCATGTGGCCTGGTGCTGGCTCCGTGGAAGCCATGCAGCCCTGCTGGCGGGACTGCATGGCGAGCGGTGGCCCCGGGAGCTGTGGCTGGCGCCAGGCCTTGGTGAAACAGCCTCACCATGGCCCTGGTTCCTATCCCGTGGCAGCCATGTGGCCTGGCTCTGTGGCAGAGGGGGGGTGCATCAGCAGCCGCAGCTGGAGCTGGGCCATGATGAGGAGTAGCCTCACCATGGTCCCAGTTGTTGCTCTGTGGCAGCCATGCGGCCTGGCTAGCGGGACTGGGCAGCTGCTTTGGGGGCCAGGGCTGCTCCGGGGGTGGCAGGTCACATGGCAGAGTGGGGCTGCTCCAGGGGCTGGGGGCACAGCGAGGAGGGGGTTTGCTCTGTGGCGCTGTTTTTCTGCTTCAGAGGAAAACGGGGGAGTGTGGAGCCACCTTCTAGCCCCTCCACCACCTTCACCTAGGAGCCCCGTCCCTGCTTCCTCCAGCCTACTGCTCTCCGTCCTGTTGTGTGGCCCCAGCCCTGCAGCCTTGGCGCTTCCTGCTCTGCTTGCCTCCCTGTCTGCCTTGCGGCCCTCCCAGCAGGCAAGCTAAAGACACCGCTGAAGTCACGCCCAACCGCCGGGCCCCTGCTAGAGCGTGAGTGTTGCCTGGGCTGCAGCTCTGAGGCTGGGTGGCAGTGGGGGCAGCTGAGGGAGAGGAAAATGCATGGGGGGCCCTTGGCCCAAAGCCATGCTGTCCCCTGGGCACCTGTGTCCCTGGCAGGAAGGAGAGGGGCCCCCAAGCTGCCCTGACCCCACCCCGTGCTGGCAAACCAGCATCGCGCCCCCCACAAGATTGGACCCAGCACCAGCTTCTGCGGGAGAGGAGGGCAAAGCCCCAACCCAAGGCTCCATGCCGGGGAAGTGCGCGCTGCTCCTCCCCTCCCCACAGGAAAAGCTGGAGCAGAGCCCAGGGCAGGAGAGCAAGCAGGGCATGAGACAATCCCTCACCCCGTCCCGGGAGAGCAGCGTGGCCCAGGAGGGGTTAAATCTTGGCATGCCACTTCAGAAAGGTTGCCAACCGCTGGAAGAGAGGAGCCCTGCAATCCCTTCTATAGGGTTGCCAGGTGTCGGGATTTGAACCAGACAGCCCAGTATTTGAGCTTTCTGTTCGGGAAACAAATTGAAAAAATAGAAATGAGAAAATCTAAATGTCCAGTATTTTCTAAATTGGGTGTGATGTAGATTGTGATGTAATGTTAAGTGTGCCCAGTAGTTTTGTTGAAACCCAACCCTACCCTTGTATGGCTCTGTGAGTGTAAATGTGAGGGGACTGGTTTGGTTGATCAGCTCCCACTGTCACAAGGAAGGGGAGGGGTCTATCAGAAATCAGGACTGTGAGACTGACAACCCCTAGGAATTGGGAAGAGGCCAGCGTGCAAGGTCAACCTGATTGACAGGGCAGGCAGGCCAATGAGAGAGTGAGCAGGCTGGGGAGCATCCCATCCTCCATGAGAGCTGAGATTTTCTGCATCTGACTGAGTGGGGGCGAGCTAAAGAGAGAGCAGGGCCTCCAGCTGAGCTGGAGAGGAGAGCCAGGCCAGGCAAGCCTGAGACGCCCAGAAGCAGGCCCATGCTGGGAGCAGGGCTGCAGCTACAGAGCAAGAGGGGCCAAAGACGCAGCCTAAGAGCTGGAGTCAGCACAGCAGAGAGTGGAGCGGGGGCTGGCGCTGGGTGCAGTGAGCAGCAGGGGTGGAGGCCCAGCGCAAGGGGACTGCACCAGCCAAGAGGCCAGACGCTGGGGAGAAGGGTCCTGACCTGCAGCACCCCTGAGAAGGTGGCTTGGGACCTACGAGGACCAGACCTTGCATTGCAGAGGCGCTGTGCCACAGGGCAGAGTGAGGTGTTTTCCAGCCGCTTCCTCCTCAATCTCTTTTTTAAAAATTGATAATAAATTGTATTTGCTTTGGATTCTATGTAATCGTCAGTGGGTCAGGGAAGCATTCAATGTGGAGAGAGCGCCCCAGAGTGGGGCCACCTTAGCCCCTGCTCTAGGTGACCACAACAAGGTTGGAGGTTAAGCCCCAGGGATCTTGGACACAGCTTGTTGGGGTTACAGGGACTCCGCTGTGCAGGAGAGTGGAAGGGGTGGCCTCGAGGTCAGTGAGGCCTCTGGGTGAGGAAGTGGAGCAGAGACTCAGATCCTTTTGCTAGCCCATTTCACTGGGTAGTGTAGAAGCCAGGAAAGTTTCCCTGAATAGCAGGACCATTCTCCCACTTTCAAAAAGATTAATCCCAGGCACTGAACTAAAACCAGCACATTTTTCTTAGGAAAGGGGGAGCTTTATTCCACCAAAAATGGAGCCGAGTTTTTAAATGGAGCTTCAGACAATGGATGACATCAACAGCAGACAATCAGGACACCTGCCACGTCGCCATTCACTTCCAACATGCTGTATAAGAAGGAGATACATTGCTGACACCCCATGGTGATAGCAAGAATCTTGTACTGGTGAAAGGGGCTATACAGCTGGTACCTCCAAAAACCGGCATTCTCTGGTCCTGCAACATCCATTGTCCAGCAGGACTACAGATGCTCCTGGACCAGAGACCTGGGAGACTAAGGGCAGGGAGGCCAGCTGGGGCAATAGGTTCAGTAACTCATCTGGGGACAGTGCAAGACCAGCGATGGAGCCCCGTGGCAGCCTCTAGCAGCCTGCAGCCACACAGGGCTGGGCTAGAGTCCCCTGGCAGTAGGGGTCAGTGCAGGGCTGAAGCCCCGCAGCAGTTCCTGGGAGCTCTGCAACAGCGTGGGACCAGAGTCTCCCAGCAGCTTCCTGGAGCATTGGGTTGGGGCACTATGGCAGCCCCTGGTAGAGTGGGGCTGGAGTCGAGCCCCATGGCAGCCCCTGGAGCATGGGGCCAGGAAGCTGGCAGCAGCTGGACAAGCAGCCCAGCCAGGTTGGGGTTGGGGGAGGGCGAGGCAGGATGCAGCAACAGGCGCTGGCCTTGGGAGCCAGTGGCAGGAGACCTCCCCTGGACTAGCAAATTTTCTCCATGTGTTGGACCAGGGAGGTCCAACCAGCATTAACAACCCTGGAAAATGAAGGCCTCTGTTTATCCACGAAGAGTAGGAGAGCAATCTTGTTCTGGAAAGAGCATTTTTAATCATGCACAATTAGTTCATTTTTCCATAAGGCTGGTGCTGCTCTGTAGAGACTAACAATGGGGCAGAGTTCGGGAATATTTTTCACAATGTTGTTATTGATCCAATGGGACAGAGACCACAAACTCCTTCTATACAAGCACCAAGTATTCCTCAGATGACACCTTTTGATTCCTAAGGCTTGATCTGGATTCAGACTGACTACCTACACAGGAGGGTGGCAATTACTCATCCAGCCCTTCTGATAGCTCTATACATGAATGTGTTTGGCTAACTTAGCAGTGCTGTATGAATTGGAAGAAGAAAAACACGTCCCTCTGTGTATTTTATTCTAGACATTGAGGTTTCTTTCATAACTGCAGAACAGGAGCCAGGGACAGTGTTACATAGCAAGAGGCCAAACAGCTCATGGCTAGTTCTGGCACCAGTGAGCTGGCAGATTTATCAAAGGCAACAGGTTTCCATCTGGAGAGGAAATGGTAAGCACAAGTGTGGCAAACACCCCACGGCAGCACTGATTTGTTAGTGAATCCTGCCCAGCCAACACAACTCTACAACCATCCAAAGGCCATTGCTTGGAACAGAACTTGTTCCTTTTTCAGGAAGCTGCTCTTAGAGCAGTGTTGATAATGAGGCTTTGTGCAGGATTTAGGGTGGCTTGTTTTTAAGAACTCCTAGCCACATGACTGCTGTATACAGCACAAGCAGGGAGGGCTTGGGGACAGATTTTTGAAAGGCAGGTAGATACCCAAAGATGCTGAGAATCGAGGGTTTTCAGTATTGCCCACATGCCTAACTCCCAATGACTTAAAAGATCATTAGGTGCCTCAACCCCAATCTTCAAAGGGGCTATTCAGGCATCTAACTCCTATTAACAGCAAGAGAGTTCGGTGCCCTCATACACTTTTGAAAATCCCACGAGGCGTCTCTTTGCAACTTTAGGCACCTAAGTGCCTTTAATAATATGGCCCTTTGTGTCTACCCCTGCTCAAGTTACACTGGAACACTTAGAATCATAGAATCCTAGGGCTGGAAGAGACCTCAGGAGGCCATTGAGTCCAGCCCCCTGCCCAAAGCAGGACCAATCCAGACTAAATCATCCCAGTCAGGGCTTTGTCCAGCTGGGACTGAAAAACCTGTAGGGGTGGAGAGTCCACCTCCTCCCTAGGTAACCCATTTCAGTGCTTCACCACCCTCCTAGTGAAATAATTTTTCCCAATATCCAACCTAGACCCCCCTTCCCCCCTCACACACAGTATCTTGCCATCTGCCACCACTGAGAACAGCCTCTCTCCATCCGCTTTGAAGCCTCCCTTCAGGTAGTTGAAGGCTGCTATCAAATCCCTCCTCACTCTTCTCTTCTGCAGACTAAACAGACCCAACTCCCTCAGCCTCTCCTCATAGGTCATGTGCTCCAGCCCCCTAATCATTTTGGTTGCCCTCTGCTGGACCCTCTCCAATGCGTCCACATCCTTTCTATGGTGGGGGGCCCAGAATTGGACATAATACTCCAGATATGGCCTCATGAGTGCAGAATAAAGGGGAATAATCACTTTCCTAGATCTGCTGGCAGTGCTCATCCTAATGCACCCTAATATACGTTAGTCTTCTTGGTTACAAGGGCCCACTGTTGACTCATATCCAGATTCTCATCCACTGTAACCCCCAGGTCCTTTTCTGCCGAACTGCTACTTAGCCAGTCAGTGCCCAGCCTCTAACAATGCTTGGGATTCTCCTGTCTCAAATGCAGGACTCTGCACTTATCTTTGTCGAACCTCATCAGATTTCTTTTGGCCCAATCCTCCAATTTGTCTCAGTCACTCTGGACCTAACTTTCCTAACTTTCATCATATCTACCTCTCCCCAAGCTTAGTGTCATCTGCAAACCACAGAAATCACTTCCTGTAAGCAAACCCCAGCTCTGCAGTTTCAAGGAATTAGCCCTGCTGAGCACTTACATTTCATCCTCAAATGGAACCATTGTGCTGTACATTTCAGCAGGGTGCCTGTCATAGGCTGTAGGACAAGAACAGATCAAAAGCAGTAAAACTCCAAAGAAAATGAACATGACAGACATTCTTCTGAGGTCCCTCCTTCCTGCTCCCCCATCTTGCGTTCGTAAGGAATGTAGGAGTTCCTGCCGATTTCTCAGTGAAGCACCCTGTTTTCATTGGGAGAGTACTAAATCTCTGATATGTAGCATAATGGCACTCATCCACCTGTGAGTAATGAAACCCCTTTAAAGTCAGCAGCTGTTTTCTTTTATGTTTTGCACAGCATCAACACCCCCCCCCAATCATTTAATACATAATTACTGAGTGTGAATTGCTGAAGTGAAAAGTAAAGACAAAGTGACATTGTCTCATTGTTTAAACCAATGTCCAAACAAAAATTTTTCCAACCAACTTGAGTATCTTATTAAGACACGTTCAGTCCAAACATCTCAGCCACAGCATATGTTGGGAAGGGGGGTGTAGGGAAAAAGACCCTAAATAAACAGAGCAGTTCTAGATACAATGGAAAATTTCATAATTGTCCTGAGTGGTCATTAAGTCTCCAGCATCAAAGAGCGCTTTAACTTCCCTGGTAACTAACTACTTTCCACAAGTTTGGCTCCACTCTGTTTTTCTCCCCAAGTATTTAATGATGTGTAATTAACTGAACGTAGATGGAAGACGGCGATGGATTTTTATAGAAGTCTGTGTAATGTCCATGCTCCACTGGAAGTGCATTAAACAATCAAAGTACCGCAAATGCTTTCCTCAGAAATTGAGACACACATCAGAAGTCTACACTTGGCTGGGGACCTGCTAGTGCAAAGAACATGTTTTGCTCAGATCCTGAGTAGTTAAAGATGATGTTCCACATGCACCTGCTCTCTGCCCAAGGCAAAGACCACCTGTAAATCTAACTGCTTTGGAGAATTCTTTAGACAGGAGCTCGTCTTTGTTAAGAAAAACTTGCAAATTTTTCTTAATCTGGCAAACTTCTGAAGATTTAAATAATGATTTTCTCAGTCCGCATCTGTTTGCCTGTTAATATGGATTATATTTACTTGCATCCACATTGGCTCCATATTCATCTTTCAAGAAATACCCCTGGTGGAACTGTCAAGATACAAAAACTATTTTGAAGCAGCGTAAAGCCAATAATCAAAATGTTTTTTTTTTAAATTCCAAAACGTTGGGTATAGTAATCTAAGTGTCTCTCAGCACAGAACAGTGTCTAGTTGTTTTTATGACTGAGTTTTGTTTTAAAATTGATCTTTAAAAGAGATGAAGAGGAGCGTAATATCACTCTCATGAGCTAAAGTCAACACTACCTTTTATTTTGGTACCTGTCATGGATTCCTTCTCAAATTACAGCTATTTCCAAAATGATACAGACTACTATGAAGATCAGTCTTTTTCTTTGTTTGACATTCATGTCCTGGTGCCTGTGACTATAATTGCCATCATATTATTTTTCTTAGGTATCACTGGGAATTTGCTAACCATATTAATTTTCAAAAGATACAAGGAAATGAGAACTACCGTTAATATGTATTTATCCAGCATGGCACTGTCTGACATTCTGATCTTCTTTGGACTGCCTTCTGATTTGTACAGGATTTGGAAATACAAACCATACATATTTGGGGATTTTCTCTGCAGATTTTTGTTTTACCTCAGTGAAACCTGTACCTACTGCACCATCTTGCACATCACCACTTTGAGTGTAGAGCGGTATTTTGCAATCTGCTTTCCTTTGAAAGCCAAAACCACAATCACTAAGTGCAGAGTGAAAGGGATCATCCTTTCTTTATGGGTATGGGCTCTTCTGACTGCCAGCCCAGTTTTGTTCCTCTTTGGCGTGGAGCACCGCAATAGCAGCCGGTCAGATGAAGCCAAGGAATGCAATTACATTGAACACACAGCCCGCACAGGGCTTTTAGAAACAATGACTTGGCTTTCCACCATTTATTTTTTCCTACCAGTGCTCTGCCTGACTCTGCTGTATGGACTCATCTGTGGAAAGCTTTGGAGAACCAGACATAAGCTGAGAGGACCCCAGGTGGCAAGCAGAGAAAAGTATCACAAACAAACAGTCAAAATGCTAGGTAAGGATCTGACTTGAGACCAGGGCTAAACAGCATTTTATATCACACTAGGCCAGATGCAAAGAAAAGGTGGAAAGAGGGTGGCAAGACAGAAAAGGCAAGAAAGGGCCCTTACAGATTTATGGTTAGTATATTTCACTTCATTTTGTCAAGTTCCTGGGTTTTACTGAGGCCTGGGGCCCCCGTTTGAATTGTGTGTAGATTGGTTGTAGAAACACTTCAACTCATAGTTTGCTGTGGACTAATGTAAAAAGAAACCATGCTGCTGTGACTTATTTTAAAGCAAATCTGATCAACTTTGATTTGTGTGTGTCAAGAGGGGCCTGCTCTGAGAAATCATGGTCTGAGAAGTAGTGTGTCATGCCTGCCACACTCAGTTCTCCCATTGACCATTTAATGTATTTTAGCAATTCATATTTGGCCACAATCTGAACAAAATCAGGTATTCAACATTGGCTTTAATTCCTCTTCAAATGTGTTTAACATTTTAGTAGACTCATTACAGAATCCGCTCATCAGCATGTGGTGTGTTAAACAGTATGGCTCAGGGACAGGAGATAAGCATCTTAACCCGCAGTAGCATTTAGTACTGATATCCCAGATGGAGTGATTCAGTCTTTTAGCGCTGAAGGTCTCTAGGTTCAATCCCCAGTCACAACTAAGACAGTAGGCATCACAATTTGATAAAAGGAAATTATTTATTTGGGTTAACATTTAAAGGCTCACTCAGCCTGTTCTCTCATCTCAGATGAGCAAAATACCAACTGCTTGTTGCTGTCAGCAAAATTCAATGGGTGAAGGTACCAACTTTTGGTGCTTACAGTGGAAGAAAAACATTGCTGGCCCTAGCCAGTCTGTTCACAAATCCTCCATCATCCCCCAGTGGCTGTGAATGGCCCCCAAAGTGCTTCCTTACACAGAGTTCCAAGTGGAATCTTACCTCTTTTCAGCTCTCCCAATTTTCTTCAGGAAAAATCCAGTGAAAGGCAGGAACATGGATCCATTAAACAGAATCTACTAACTTTAAAACTGCATTTTTTTCCTTCCAGCAAAGTTATTGTGGCCATTTTTTTTGTTTCCTTGTCTAATGTCTTTTAAACATTTCTCTCCTCTTTTTGGTGTCTTCCTTCCCTGGCTTTATTTCTCTCCACTTCTTCCTCTGCATCTTTTTTATTGTTTAATTTCCCAGATTTTTCACTTCACTTTTCCATCTCCCCCCTCCTGTGTTTGGGTCCATCCAGCCATTCTGTTCCTCTTATCTCACTCCCCAGCTGCTACCAGTGGCCCACTCCCTTGGGAAATATTTCATTTCACTGACAACTGAGTCAGGTTGTTACCCTGAAATTTAACAGAAACAAAAAGCTGAAGTACTAATGCTGCTTAATTTAGCCTACTTGTGTTCCTTATCACTGTGCTACATACACTAAAAGTGTCTTTTACTTGAACACTGGGCACAAGACTGCAGCAGGCGAACAAACCTGCAGTGTTGTGTCTACTTGACATGAAGCAAAAATGATTGCACAAGTCATGTGGTAGCAACTACTATATTTAATATAGCATGTACTAGTCTGAGGTCTTTGCCACAATGTAATTTAAAGAGCAAGAACAAACAGTTCAAGTATTTCTGTATTAAAATATATTCCTTTTCTTTTTAGCAGTAGTAGTCCTGGCCTTCGTGCTGTGTTGGCTACCATTCCACATTGGCCGAATCCTCTTTGCTCAGACTATAATAGTCCTATATGACTTCACTCAGTACCTTAATCTCATCTCCATGCTTCTCTTTTACCTTGGAGCATCTATCAACCCGATACTTTACAATGTCATGTCACAAAAATACAGAAAAGCAATGAGCAAAATTCTGAACTACAGTCAAGTCTGGCAATCCAGAAACTTGACAAGGAATGAAAGGACTTCTCTTGAAGGTACAGAAGTCAGTTCTGTCATGTAAACAGTTTGGCACCGACTTAAATACAGTGTCCGGAACATCTAGATTCCAACTGTCCACTATACTTGTGAACTGTATGTTAAAACCAAGTCATGGCACTAGTGTACATTATGTGGTAAGTGGGGATTTTCATCTCTCAGGGTGGAAAAAAGTTTGCTGCTTCCAGCTGTGCACACAAAATTCATCATTAATCATGGTCACTCCTCCTGCTTCAGACTGATGTAGCTAGTATGTCCTGCAATGATTATAAAGTTTTAATTTTGACTGGATCCTGACACTTATCTGCAGAAGCTGGAGTGGCCCAACACTCTCTCCAAGGACTTCAGTCAATTGTGTGCATGCACAGTTTCACCTTGCAACAAAGCTGTCATCTTCTATGGATTTGTCCCAAGCTCTACATGATTCCAGCTTTTGCTTATGGGTCCTACAGAATCTATTTAACATCTTCATTCAAGTTTGACGTATGAAAACTAATCAAAACAGACAAGCTGGATTGAAACTATGTTTGTTCTCTTTGTACTAATGTGTCTATTTAATCTTAAAGGGAATGGAAATAAAAAGATTGAAATGTTATGATTGTGAAAGATGCACGCCCATTACAAAGGCCAAAAAGAGGGAAGCAAGAAAGTTACAGGTTTGCGGGTGGAGGAGGGAGGAAGCAGAGAAAATTACTTGCTCAGTTTCCACAAGAAGCATGAGACAGACAGGGATGGGAATCCGACACTCCCTCCAGTGCCTTAGTCTCAAGGCCATTCTCAAGGGGATTCTTGAATCTGTAGTGTTTGGACAGATTACTGTACTTGCATTAAAGGCAAGGAACTATAGTGTGTACAGAGAGGATGGCATCTATTTCAAGTTTTAGTTTTCCCTGGTGGAAATCAAAGTAATGTCAAAGCAATCAAACACTCCTGCCTTTATTACTCTGTCACCATTTCACAAGAAGTTGTTTGTTGTTGTGACCGAGCACAACAGCCTACCAGGGAAAAATAAGACATGTCACTGAGCACCACTCTGGCAGTGTGTGATATCACATCACTCAGTGCTAAAAGAGCTGACTCTTTCCTGGCAAGAACATTTACGTAGAGTCAGGTGGGGCTTGTGCTTTTTTCCCCCCTTCTTCCAAAATGTTGATCTCATTGAGACCATTTGCAATCACCACTTTGTCATACATGCTTCTTCTCATCTGAATAAGTAGTTAAAAATAGTAGGTAGCGGTTCCAACAGGATGGTCTACTCTACACTGGCTTGTAGCAAACAGAACAGCATGACCAAGTTTGCTTTTTTCATTTGTAAGTGGTAAGGTTTAATTTTTGCCTTTATGCATCTCTGTAACCTTGCATGGGAAAGGGGTGGGAGTGCTAATTCTATGCAAGGGAAATTCCATTGCAATTTGGTTAAAAATAGTTTGAGGGAAATAAGTGAGCCAGTCTGGCATAATCCCTTCTTCCTTTCTGGACATATTGTTGCTGGGCGGAGCCAGGGAACAGTTGATCTACACAAATTTCAGTGGGTTTCCTTTAGATGATTCCTTGGAGTTGCTTGAAGTCCTGCTTTTTCCACTGCACTGGGAGGGGAGAGGGAGAAGCACAAATGGCAGCATAAGCCACATGGAGCCTAGAGGAGAGCATGGGGAGCAGCACAGAGGGACTGGAAGCTGCATATGAAACTTGGCAAATCTGTGCTGTGGTGCTGGAGAACTACATCCCCTCCACAAACCCACACGCCTCCCTCCCATATGGAGCATGACAAGTTTCATCTTGGAACTTCCTGAGCACCTCTCTCATTCTGGAGGTTCGAGGTATAGCACATTAAAGCTATAAAGCAACCCAATTCCATGTTGCTGTTCCCTACATTCTAAACTACCTACTAGACCGGCAGATGACAGGATTGCCCTAGAAGAAAGTTCTCATTCATACATTAAAACACAGAAATACATATAAAATTTGAAAACTTTTGTATTTTTATTGGCTGTATTAAATATATTATCTATTTGATAGTTACATTTTAGTAATACAATGCATGGCAGTTTTAATATAAGTTTGAGATCTCAAAATTACAATACAAGAAAAATGAAAATACCTAGTATGTTAATGCCACTAGGGTACATCAATATGGAATGCATAACAAACAATATAAAATCTACATTACACTATACTTTCCAGTATATTTTCTGGAAATAACATTTAGTGGCAATTCAGAAGCATTTTATTTTAATTTTCTAGGAAGTCATGATTTTAGTTAATATTTATTCTGAAAGCCTACTTTATTATTTTAAAAACATATCAGAAATGCTATTGCCAAATAAATCACTAAATGATTTGCTCTGTTCGTCTATGAGTTAAAGAAAAAAATCCTTTGGCAAAAGAAATTTGCTGAAGGCAGTCTATTGTTTTCTAAAAATAAACTATGAAAGGAAATAAAGGCATATTTGTAAACTTCGGAAAACTGAAGACACTAATATCTGCATAAAACTCTTTCCAAAACTGAAGAGAGACTCCATAATACAAATGATTAAAGTTCTGCTACAAGTAGAACAATACATTCAAACATACATTTTCCAGGACTTTTTAAATCAAAATAAATAGAGTACAAAAAGAAGAGTATGTTTTTGAAAAGTTAATTTCAGATTGCACCATAAATCTACTTTTAAGAATATTAAATGATACTATGTCATAATTTAGGATTTCCACATTTGAAATGCAACACAATGCCTCAAAGTTGAACTTAGCAACCATAGAAGAAATATCCTTAAGATGTTTTATTCTTTCGAAGAATGAGCCTGTACCCAACAGTACTATCCTATATGCAAATACACCGTCCCGGTGTCCAGGAAGTGTAGCTGTAGCACTTGCAAAGTATATTAAATATGTAACATTCTATGGCATGTTCTTTTAATGCCAAAATAATTAAGACAACCATTTTCAAATAAGTATCTAAATCTGTGTCTTCCAGCTTTCCAAACAGTTAATGAAAAGACAATAGCTGTCAGACTTATCTTCAGATATCTAAAGAACATGTTTGACAAGAAGTCAGTCATATGTAGTGCATCATATCCACCAAAAATATTCCTCAAAACAGTCAGACATGCATGACAAGTTTTGGAAAAAAGTTTCATAGCAAACAAAGTTCTCACCACCACCATAATGGAATGTGAACTGCCACCATTGTGACAAATTAATTTAAAACACTGTAAAATGTTACCTAAAAATATTTCACATATAGTTTGATAATTCAGATAAGGATAGAAGATCATCCAAAAGCAGTTTGAACTTTTTATTTTTAGGTTAAGAATAGTACGAAAACATTTGCTCAGTTTGAGCCAATAGTGAAACATTTATCATAAATGCACTCTTTCTTCTTAAAGACAAAATCTGTGCCTTTTCTGAAAATTCTGAAAAGATTAAATCAGATGCACAGGAAATAACTGTTCTCTCAGGCACTGAGAATGAAAATGTGGATTGGGCCAACAGTTGTTTACCAGCAGCTGAAGCATTTCACTCAAAGTACAAAGGGGGACCAATTTGCAATATTACATACAAATGCAATCACTCTGTATGTATATTACATCTCTCTAGCATTTTTAATTAAAATTCTAAAAATGCTGGCACCTCTAACATTTGAAATATTATTGAACCCCAAACATTAAAATAACTGCAAAGTAGTATCATATTGTGTTTTCCTTCTACAGTATATTAAATGTGGTTTGCTCTAGCAATATTCTGTAGTACAGTACTGTTCTAAGCTCAAGAATTTTTACTGCTGTATTTCATGTATACCAAACTGTAACAATACTTGATTAAAAGTTGCTGATCCCCTACCACTTGCCTCCAAAGGACTTCATAGAAAGCCTTTTCTCTAACTGGCCAAGTGGCAAAGCTGTGTGTTTATGGGAGGAAGGAGGGCGGCAATTTTTTGCTATTTTATTAAGAGCTAACCCCGATTACAGAGTACCCAGGACTGCCCATTCTGTGACAGTCGTGTTATTTGGAAGGTTTCTGCCAACCCAGTCTTAATGTCAGGCAGCAGCAAAGATGGAAACGTGTATCTCTTATACCATCATTTCCAACTAGGATTTAATTTAGAATGAATCAACATAAATACTCAGAATAACTTTTTTATAAAAAGCTGAATAATGACTAGGCTTTAAACAGTCTACTTGATTACAAAGTACTGAATAACAGCAGCAAACAAAACAGCAACGACTGCAAACCCCAGAAGAAGAAGAAAAGCAGCAAGCTTGTCGTCACGTAACACCTTATCGGTTGCAAGTTCAGCTGTAGAATTAGTACATTGTGAGACCAACTCTTGTTTTTGAGATGAAAATACTGTACTGAGACTGTAAGGTCCATACAGTTCTTGTAATCCAGTAGAATCTTGATACTGGCGTCCAGCACAGACTCTGAACCGATATTCACGGTTCTTCTGAAAGTTTGTGAAACGGAATGAAGTCTCTGATCCCTTGTATACCTAAATAATAAAATACGTCATCTATTGCACTTTCCCAATACCTAGCAGTAGACACAATAGACAATGCTGCCAGAGCAGGCCTGCAATGGTCTGGGAAGCCCACCCCACCCATCCAGTTCAATCTCTGCTTTTATTTTGGAAGCGCTTCCTAGTGAATAGCCTTTAAAATGAAGGTGATAACTATGAGTGAAAACTTGCCAGTAATGTTCCCCTACAGATGACAAATTATTTGTAGCCCCTGCAAGCCTGGCTTCTGAAAAAACCACAGCTATAGGTAATGCCAACAGTGTGCTAGGTTCACCCTACTAGGTTCACCCTACTAGGTGAATGCTAGGAAGTACTTGCTTCAGAGTTTACAATTTAAGATAAGCAATAAGGGAAGTATTGGGGATAGAGGGATGTACACAGAACTCACCATGAAGAATGTTCCACCCCCTCCCCCTGGGTAAACTCTCCATATCACGTCTGTCTAACCTCCTAGGTTAATTTAAACATTTACAAAGAAGAGTAGGGGATTCACATTTGCTACTTTGAGTGCATTCTATCTGAAGAAAGCGAAGCAACACCAGTATGCATTGCAACAATTTAAAATCTAACCAGATGAAGGCCATGTCTACACTACCACTTACATCAGCAAAACCAATGTTGCACAGGGGTGACAAATTTTGCTGGCATAAATGATAGTGTGCAAAGTGTTCTGTTGCCAGAACTTCTCCTGCAATGTAGCCACCAACACTCATGGATGTGATTTTATCATGTTAAGGCAAGCAGAGATATCTCTCATCAGCATACATCAGCTATATGAACTATCTTAAAGCAGCGACACTGTAAGTGTGCTAGTGTAGACATGGCTTAGTAACATTCAGAGACTCGATTACCTTAAAGAAAAAAAATCTTTACAATTTTTTTAAATGAATAGCTAATAACATTTCAGAAGTTACCTGATCAATTTCTCTCCCACTGGAAAGCTGAAGCATGTAAACAATAGAATCTTTTTTCATTGATTGTAAAGGCTCCCATGTGATTTCACAGATGTTTTCTGCCACCTGATTTATTTTGGGTGCTGAAAAAAGGAATCCACACTTATGCTTTCAAAAATTTTTTTAGAAAAAGCTATTTTTTCATGGTTAACCTGAAACCACTGTAATCCCCTTCTTATATGGCTTTAATAAACACCCTCCCAACACCACTAATGAGGAAATGATTCTGAATACAGAAGTTAACAGGCTCAGTAGCACAAGTAATCAGTGTTTTGGTATTGTGATCTCTATTAAAAAGGAATTGTATCTTGTAAAGACAGCATAATAGGTTCCATGTTTATTGGGTCAGTTTTCCCACACACAACTTGCTTAAAATGTTCTAATAAAAGGATTTTTAAAAAAACTGTTAGCCCCAAAACCAAGGCTCAGTCAGGATTCTTTCCATTTTGCATCTCTCACCAATGAAAGGTTTTGCAAGCTAAAATAGGGGACTACAAAGGTGCTGCTGAAACCATAATTTGGCCTGGAGAAAAAAATTGTTACTCACTTTCTCAAAACGGTTGTTCTTCAACATGTGTTCTTCACATCCATTTCAATCAGGTGTGGTATACACGCCGCATTCACCGTCGCCAGAAAGATTTTCCCTTAGTAGCCCCCCCAGTGGTGCCTTCATGATGCTCAATATATGACCTTGCTGGCTCGATCACCCCTCTCCTCCCAGGTCCTTCTTGCTGGCTACTCAGAGAAGGGAAGGAGGACAGGTACTGGAATAGAAGTGAACAGCCCATCTCAAAGAACAGTTAGTTACTGGAAGGTGAGTAACCATTTTTCTTTAAATGCTTGTTCAAGTCAATTCCAATGAGATGACTCCCAAGCTCAACCCTGGAGGTGGGGGTGGAGTCACAGAATCACTTACTGGAACACCACTGTGCTGAATGCCACATCATCTCTGGCATGGTGGGTGACAGCATTGAAGACCAAGTTGAAGACTGCATTGAAGACCAAGTTGCTGCTCTGCAGAGTTCCTGTACTGAGTCAGAAACACAGATGATGAGGCATTAGCCCTTTTAGAATTGGCTGTAATAGCTGGGGCTGGGACCTTGGCCAACTCATAGCATGTGTGGATGCAGTCACAGCATGTGTGGATCCAGGAAGAGATGAATTGGAAAGAGTCCTTTCATGTGGTCTGTCACCACCACAAACAGCTGGTTCAACTTCCTGAATAGCTCATTGTGCTTGATATAAAATGCCAGAGCCCACTGAACATCCAGTGAATGAAGCCTCTGCTCCCAGGTACTGGTATGGGGTGTGGGATAGAAGACCGACAGAAAAATGTCTCCAGTAGCATGAAATTGAGGTACTCCCTTAAGGGAGAAGAAAAAAAAAAAAAAAAGCTGTGAGGCCTGAGCTGAACCTTGTCCTTGTGGAAGACTGGAGGGTGAATCAGAAATTAGTACCTTCAGTTTGGTAGATCTTTGTGTAGATTCCTGTCAGGAAGGATACTATCAATTGACTTTGATTCTTATCTGCTTCGTTTTAACTACCCAATCTTCAGAGACTTACTGATTCCCTCTACCTTCCTGAATTTTCTATACCCTCTGCTCCCTGTCTCCCACCTCTCCTTTTTTCCCTCCTCTCCCTCCTTCTCTCCTATTTATTGTGGGTCTGCACATCCTAAATTCAAAACCCCGGTCATCTGAAGAAGTGGGCTGTGCCCACGAAAGCTCATGATACCATCTGCATGTTTTGTTAGTCTATAAAGTGCCATGGAACTTCCAGACACTTAGATAGAAAGCCAAGATATCAGTGAGATGTACCTTAATGGATGACACTGCCAGACTGTTGTTTTAAGTGCAGCAGATACTCCAGGATAAGTGGCACGGATGCCTGAAGGGGTGTGTGTGATGTTTGGCACACCAGCAAGTGAATCTCTTTCACTTGGCTAAATAAGTGGCTCTGGTGGATGGTTTCCTTCATGATCTCTCTCTTACAGGTCCTGAGCACAGGATCTCCATTAGGTTTAACCATGAAGCTTTCAAGCCATGAGATGTAGAGACTGGAGGTCCAGGCAGTGTAGGTGACCTTGGTCCTATGTGATCAGATCAGGATAGAGTGGTAAAGCAATCAGGGTACCCACTGACAACTCCAGAAGCAAGATGTACCTATGTTGGTGGCACAATGCCAGGGCGAGTGGGATTATCTGTGCCTTGTCTCTGGGAATCTGGAGCAGCACCTTGTGCACATGTATGCTTTTCCACCAGGCTCACATGAAATGGCCTCCCCAGAGCAGCAGGAATACATCCAAGATCAAACCCAGGCTGTACTGATGGAAGGAGCAGAATGTTGAATACTTTCTGTTGTTCCAGAGTACTTGCAGCTTCGAGTCATCTATTCAGAGAATAACCCTGCACAATCAAATGATAGGTCCTGCAGGATTTGTTGCTCTTTGGGAGCAGTCCTGTGGCCATACACCCCTTTTCACAGCTAATCCTGAAAAGAGGGTGCAGATGGCAGAGTCTGGTGCATCCAGGGAGGCTTGAAGGGAAATGTGCACCACCGTCTTTCCTTCATCAATAATGGCTGTGCATTGGGCTGTGGAATCTGATGGGTTTAGCTCCTTAAACTTCAACTCATGGGCCTCTCTGTTAAAGTTATATCCACTGAAGATAAGCTGTTGGTTAGCTATCCTCAGCTGCAGGCCCCCCATTGAGTAGACCTTTTGCCAAAAAGGTCTTAATTGGACTCCTTAGATTTTGGGGCCTGTCTCTGCTGTCCCGTCTTCGCTTCTCATTGACCACAGTGACCATAATGGAGCAGGGCTGTGGGTGCAAGAAGTAGTACTCAGAGTCCTTAGATGGTCAAAGTACCTGCATTCAAAACCCTGTGCCGTGGGAGGGACCAATGTGGGACTCTGCCACAACATGTATGTTGCTCTGTATAGTTTTTATCAGGGGCAGAGCTACCCCAGAGGGACCTCCAGTATTAGGATATTGACCACGGGATCCTCTGGCTCAATAACAACTTCTGCTTGTAACCCCAACTTGCAGGCGACTCTGTGCAGGAGGTCCAGGTGTGCCAGGCGAACTACTGGAGGAGGCCCCAAGACAAAGGTTCTTGCAAACGTCTTGTCTGGGGACAATGAGGCGGCTAAAGGCAGTACAGGGTCCTCTTGACTCTCTAGTGTCCTTCTGGTTGGTGCCTGGGTCAAGTGTCCTTCTGGTTGTGATGGCTTGATCAAGCGTCGGGACTGTTGCTATGATTGGTTGGGTGATGACCTAGACTGACTGCTCTTGAGCTGCAGTTGTTTTGGATCCACTGGGCAACCTTTAACCAGCTGGATTGCTCAGGTTTCAGAGATCACCAACAGAGTCCCTAAAAAAAATGAACCCTGGGCCTGGTGATAAGCCTACGGAGTCCAGAAGGGCCTTTGAGGCTGCATTTGCCAATGTGAAGGCCATGCCACTGCTGCCTCACTTCCATGCCTATGAGATCTATGTCCACTACTGCTGGAATAAAAGCAATCTGTATCAGACTGGATTACCGTGATCTAGATTGAGTCCACCATTGTGGCACCAACCTTTATTGCTCTGGTGACCAGTGCTAATGTCCTCTTGCCAGGGATTGGTGCTGCAAGTCAGAAGTTGAGAGACTGATACCACTCTGTGAGTGCCAGAGACTGAGACTTACCTAGAGGAAGCCAGGGAGCTGTTTCTGGGGTCTGGAGCTGGATGTCAGTGCCTCAGTGATGTTGAGGTTAAGTGGTTCAGAGAACGGTGCCGTACTGGCTAAGGTGATGGTCACATCCTAGCTGGCTTGCCTCTAGATGATGTTGAATGTAGTGGCACTGGAGGCTTGTCTGACTGTCACAGGTTGAGGGGCAATCATTCAAAAGTATACAAGGTGGAGGGTAACTCCAACTCCTCCACCTGGTACAGTGTCTCCTGGGAGTTTCTGGGCACGAGACTCAGTCCCCTCCAGGAAACCAAAGTCAACGGCGCTAACTCCTGCTCCTTAAGCACTGAGTGCTCCTTCATGGGATGCACTGCTGTTGCGCCTTGCACCTGGACTGCCTTTGGCACCAGAAAATTACTCCTTTCACAGCCTTCTTGATCTTATATTGCACTGGCAAATGGGAGCAGTGCAGGATGCTCTGCACTGTGTGCACGATAGGGAGCATCAGTGCTAGGGGTCTTTTGTGTCTTTCTTTGGAACCATGTCGCGCACTGAGGCCGGAGTGCTCCACACACTGATTCACTCTGTGCTGGATCCTGGCACTCTAAGGCAGGCTGAGGACAGAGAGCAGACTCCATCAGAAGTTGTTTTACATGGAAATCCTGCTTTTTCTTCGTCCTGGCATGAAAAGGCCTATAGATTTTACATCTGCTGGTTAAGTGCTCTTCCCCTTGATGTCATGGGTGTCTCCCATTGACATGGGCTTACCACAGTTCCTACAAGGTTTAGACCCTTGGCCCTGAGGCATGCCCCACAGCAGAGGGGAGGAAAGGGATAGAGTAGGACCCCATTCCCTACTAGAGAAGCAAGCTAAGGGGAGTGCTTGTGATGCAAACAAACAGTTTCAACGACTGTCATGGGCAGTAAGAATGAATCGGGGGCAGGGTGAGGGTTCGATTAGGGTCATATATTGAGCATCACAAACATTACTCTCCAGGAGAATTCACAGCTGACCAGATGGGTGCCGCTAAGGGCAATACTTTCCAGTGACTATGCATGCAGTGCACACACACCTGATTGGAATGTATGTGAACAAGCTCTTGAATAATCTTTAATCATTGGTGACGTGCCAGCTGGTACAAACTGCTTTCCTTTTAAATTACATTTGAAAGTGTGATGTTACCTCACCTTAGCAAAAATACCCCAACACAACATATGAAAAGTCTTGTGTAGATCATTAAGCAGTGAACTTTTCAGGGGTATTAACATGTACTTGCTTTTCTCCTAGGCAACATATACATGGGCAAGTTGCACTTGTCTCTTAGTATTTTGAAAAACTGTTTTAAACTGCTGAAAACACCTTTGCAGATGCACTTAATTTAACAGTGGTTTATTTTGGCTTACTTCATACTAATTCCTATCTGATTTAGTGTAAATCAAAAGAAATTAAATTTATTTAAAATGAAGTAAGAGTCCCAACAAGTGTGTGTCAGATTAACAAAAGCAGTCAAAAACCTCCCACATCTTTGCAACTCTCACATTAATATCAACAAGGCTTTGGGAACACGGTGAATTTATAGAGTTAGTACTCAAAAGCTTTTTACTGGCAAACTGATTATATCTGTACTTGTGGGAATGGAGAACTATTTTTTTCTTGTTTGAGTGATTTCCACTTCAGATGGACAAAAGTGCAAATTGTGAACCTGAGCCATTCTAATGTCTCAGGACATAGGAATGTCTAAGTGAGCAATCTCTGAACCATTTTAACAAGTGAGCATCTAGAATCTTTCAGCAGAACTCAGGCAACTGCTTTACTTTTAAATTAAAAATGCATTCACCTCTGAAGGATCCTAAGCAAAGCCACTTGTTTTTCTTTAAGACAACAGAAGAACCCCCATGCGCAAAAGCAATGATGAATTAACTTTTACTTTATTTTTTAAAAAGTATCAGCTGTAATTCAAGTGACTGGACAACTGCCTAATTTTACTCTGTAAGACGGTTTTTTCAAATGTACTCATGAAACCTTCAAAAAGTTACATTAGAGATAGTCAAAGTAGTCTAGGAGATACAGGTTCCTCAAGGGCCACTAACTTATGTTAGTCTCCTGGGGACCATTGTCAACTATGTACTAGCAGAAAACTGGAGGCACATGCCTCCATGCCAGATCTGGGAGTATGATGAAGGAGCTGGCCACAAAGGTTTTACACCTGCAGAATACTTTGTCCCAGTAGGGGAATTCTTATCTTGCCACATACAGTCACAGTATCCTGCCCATATACACTGCCTGTCTTCAACAGAGGAGCTGGGGAGGGGGGGGCGGAAGGGGAGAGGTAGGGCGAAGGAGAGGGAAGTGTGTTTTTAATAGCAAGTGTAAGAATGGCCAATCTGGGTCAGACCAATGGTTCATCTAGCCCAGTATCCTATCTTCTGACAGTGGCCAATACAAGGTGCTTCAGAGTGAATTAATAGAAGAAGTATGCTACTGTGATTTTTACAAACTAGAATTACAGCAGTATTGTAAGAGCTGTATGACAAATGCTCACCTTTGAGAGATGCTGGAGGAGATTTGGTTGTAGTGAAAGCATAAACTTCAGAAAACTCTCCTTCTCCAGCATCATTGTATGCCTGGATTTTAAAATAATATGTAGTGGATTCATTAAGTCGCTGCACCTTGTACGTATGACAAGGTCCACTATAAACAGTAACAAATCTAAAAAAAAAAAAAAAAAATACAAATGTGTACATGTTAGACCTATACAGTCAAGGTAATTTATATTAAAGTTTAAACACCGAAAAGTGTGTGCAATGGATGAAAGAATTTTTTTGTCAAACTTTTATTACAAAAATTATGACTTACCTTAAATGTTACATTAGTGTTAGATCAAACAGAATTCTTTTACTGCAATAAGCTGCTCTTTGTGTGTACTAGGGGGCTGTGCCCCCTGCCTGTTATGCTGGCCAACCTCCCCCCGCTCTGGGGGTAGGTGTCTGGCTGGGGGGAAGGATGCAAGAGCAGGGAACCTGGGTGGGGTCTTGGCAGAATGGGGGGGGAGGGGACTCGGATGGTGGAGGGGACCCGTTGTGGCCTGGGATGGGGAGAGGCATTAGAATCAGATGGCAGAGGGGACCTGGCCCCAGAAGCGCAGGCCTCTGGGGCGTGAGGCAGAAGCCAGAGCTGGAGCAGACCATGCCTGGAGAGGATGATACTGAGGCTGGCCACAGCAAGTGGCTAGGACAGAGGTGGGTGGCGGCAGCATATGGACGCAGATGATGTCACACTGTTGTCCCGCAGGAAAATTTTATTTTTTATATATGGTGAAAGATTAGAGTCATTCACAATAACACTGAGGAATTAGCACCAGCAAGTGTGCTCTTTTCCTCCCCCTTCCTTCGTTTTATGGGCTCTATCATTAAAACTAGATTTGCACTAAACTGGAATGCTACACAGGAGATGTGTTATACACCAAGTCATGCACTCTTTTTCCCCAACTCTCAATTTTTAAGTTAGAGGCCCTGAGAACATCAGAAAAAGGAGATTCAGATGCTTTTATAATCTTAGATCAAAAAGGAATTGTTCACCCTATTTGTGATTACATACACTAAATCTTAACATTTAGAACAGGTATTTTTAAAATACATTAACCTATAAATGTATTAAGTCTCAAAGGGGTAGCCATGTTAGCTTGTAATCTTAAAAACAATGAGCAGTCCTGTGGCACCTTAAAGACTAATGAACATATTAGATCATGAGCTTGTGTGGGTAAAACCCACTTCATCAGATGAGTTGGGAGTGGATATTACAGAATCCGGTGTGTATAACAGCAAAAGCAGTTGCCTGTTAATTGTAGGACCAGTGTTAATGAAGCTAATTAAGTCAGGCTGGATTTGTCACATTCATACCATTTGATGTGGAAACGCTAATATCAAAAGTGGGGGAAATTGTCTTTGTAGTGCATTGATGGCATATACCACTTTAGATATTTATACTCTGGATTCTGTAATTTCCACTCCAACTCATCTGATGAAGTGGGTTTTACCCACAAAAGCTCATAGTCTAATATAATTGTTAGTCTCTAAAGTGCCACAAGACTGCTCATCGTCTATAAATGTATTGTCAGTCAGTTTTCTGTATTACATTATTACAATATAACAGTTCATAACTTTCTTGAATAAAAGGATGTTATGCAAGTGCTATGTATTAATTTATCATGTAATACAATGAATCAGATACACACATTTTCTCCTGGAAATTGAAACTGAACATCTGATTCCACCACGACAGTTCCAAGGAAACACAAAAATGCAATTTAAACAGCAAGTGGGCTTAACACTGTTAGTCTTGAGTAGTCTTCTGTGTTTGGTCATTCATTAAACTATATCCACTAACAGAAGTGAAGAAATAATTTTAACATATATCCTAATAAGATTACCCGATTTCATACTCACTAAACTTGATAAAAATTACAGTGGTCTACAAATCCAGGACATGAAGCTATAAAACATTAGCTGGCTTTTTGTTCCAAATTGTAAAGTAATGATCTCACCTGCCGAACTTATCCTCCATCTGCAAGTTGAACTGTGTAGGATTGGTAATTAAAGCTCTACTAGGACCTTCACCCCATTTCAGTTTAAGGCTCTGGTAGCTGAAGACCACGCATTCAAGATGAGGCGGGTCAGGAGGTAATGGTTTTGTTTTGGCTTTAATGGAATGACTGAAAGGACCAACTCCAAAGTTATTTATGGCCTGTATTCTAATCCTTCAAGTGAGAGAGGGGGAAAAAAGTTTGTTAATTTACAGCTACTAGGTTAAATAATATACTAAACCCCCATTATCTTACTGATTGTAAATTTCAATTGCTGAGGTTATGAAATACTCTTATACAAACCCATAATACTTTGCAATTGTCATCTTCAAAGAGCTTGCTTACAAAAAACCAAACACCACAAAAGTTATAAAGCTACAGTTAGAGATTTCCAAGTTGATTAAAAAACAGTTTAAGCCTCTTTTAAGTTGAGCTAATATTTGGAATACAAGTGAAAAAAATGCTACAAGGCTTTCAGTGGGATTTTTGCATAGAATAATCTTCAATAATACTGGTAAATACTGGAGAATGGAAGCACAGTTGCTGCTGTTCATGAAGATAAACTGTGCAAGTTACAATAGAGTTCAGAATTACAACACACAGCAAGGAAATGCGTCTTAATTCTCCCTGTTTTGACTGAGTATTTCAGCTCATCTGGTAATCCCCTTTGCTCTCATTAAATATCTAATGAAACTGTACAACACAGGCATAATGTAATGACTAAGGACAGAATGATAGCCTCAACATTGATATTCCCTCCCCTTCCCCATTTGAGTTTTACAGGTTAACCTACACATGATATTTTAACCTTTATTAACCTACTGAATCTAGGACTTGCTAATGGCCAAAGGGACTTATCAGTGAAGTACAATTAAAGCAATATTACATGTTGCTCACTATCACAGCTGATATTTTTTTAAAAGTTATTCTGTACCGTAAGGATTGAAAAAAAAATCAGTAACCTGAAAAACAGACCACATTCAGTGTCGATGTTCAACTCAGTCCTGCAGCTGAATAAGACAAAATGACTGGGTGGTAGCAGCTAGTAGGAATGTAGGCCAATCTCACTGGCTGCCAGTTCTCCAGGTGCAGGTGGCGCATCTTATGATAAGTGGAATACAATAGCAATAAAATAGCAATGGGCACCACCACCTGGGTGAGGATGAGGAGGCACCACCACCTGGGTGAGGATGAGGAGGCACCACCACCTGGGTGAGGATGAGGATGCCATAGCAATTGGGCACAAGCCATTTTCATAAGCTGATCATCGATGATCACCACAATGGCAATTAGGGATATCAGTTAACTGTTTAAACAGTTAAGTATGAGCTTATATCAGTTACTGTAATTGTGATACACAGGCTCCCAGCCCTGCTCACAGGAAGCTAGCTGCAACCCTGCACTTTAGGCTCTGTATCAGAGCCCGTCATGCAGCACAGCAGTCAGTATACTCTGGGAGCTGGTTTACAAGCTGGCTCCCGGTGCATACTAGCTCCCGAGGAGTCGGCTGTTGCCTCTAATATAGCAATGCAGAGGCTGAATCTGATACTGAGGAAACAGCTGCCACCCTGTGCTGCAGGCTATGTAGTATAAAGCTTGCAATAAAGAGCCTGCAGCACAGCAGCTGGATCCGCGGGAGTGGGACCAGCAGCCTGAAGTCAGCTCTCAGCACACACTGGCTGCCAGCTCTGCTCCTGGGGAAATGGACTGTGCTGTGGGCTCTGCAGTATAATCTTTATAAAGATTATACTGCAGAACTCACAGCATGTACCTGCTGAGATTTCTAGCGGTTATATGGTTACCTACGTAACTGCTTTTTTACAGCCCTCGCCAGTGCCGTTAGCTACTCCCCCCAGGGAGATAGTTTACATAGAGTACTGGGAAAGCTCTCTCCCCACTATGGAGATATACCGATCTCTCAGAACTGGAGGTCATCGAGTACAGTCTCCTGTCCTCATGGCAGGACCAAGTACCATCCCTGACAGATTTGCCCCAGTTCCCCCTTAAGGATTGAACTCACAACCCTGGGTTTAGCAGGCCAATGCTCAAACCACTGAGCTATCCCTCCCCTATGCTCCTCCTATTGCCACACATTCACTTTAAAGTACTACCATAGCAGTGCTTTAAATTTTAGATGTGTAGAAAAAGCCTCAGTATGTTTCCTAGACCTCAAGAATAGCTCTGTGTAGTTAGAAAATGTGTCTCTTTCACCAACAGAGGTTGGTTCAATAAAACACATGACCTCACCCACATTGTGTGTGTCACATCCTGGGACTTACATGACTACAAACACACTATGTACAGCTCTGTCATTCATTTCTGTTACCCTTGAACCAGATGCAGCTAAGTTGAAATGGGTTCTGAGAACTAAGCTCCCGGGAGGGAAAAAGTCATCTTTGGTCTTACTAACAGGATGGCCCCCAGCATTGGCCACAGTGGCACTTTAGAACACTAACTTGCCGCACTTGGGGGTGGGGTGTGTTTTCACACTCCTGAGCCAGAAAGTTGCAGCATAGTAAAGTGGTAGTGTAGACTTAGCCAAAGAGTGTTGCAGCAAAGAGTGTCAGCCAAAGACTTAGCCAAAGGAAGATGCAACTATCTTTTTAGCATAAGTAACACCTACTTCAAAAGTACCATTTAAGGTGAAGTGGCCGTTTACTGCTGTATTTGAGGGCTCCAGGATGCAGAGTCCTCACTTCCAGGGGCTTCCCCCCCCCACTTCCAGGGGCTTCCCCCCCAAAGTTAATCACTCTGAGGACAAACCATTACACAAAATGTACACTCTAGCTTATAGCATGTTCAACTTAATTAAGTGGACTAGGACACAAAAAACCCAAGAACCCTAAAAAAAAAGGATAGCGCAGAGCACTGTATATTAAAATATCTGCAAGACTGGTGTCAGAATAAAATAAGGAATGATCACCTGTACAAAGTATCAGGGTGCAGATTCTCCAGAATATGGCTTGTAACTCTACCAACAGTTACAAATTGCTTTTCCCCATATTCTATATTATAACCAATGACATCTGACCCATGGCAACATGGTTCCTCCCACTGAATGGCAAGACACGTTGACAAGGGACAAGGAATTTCCATTTGATCTTCTTCAAGCAGATGTAGTACTGACACTGTTGCAGGCACTGATGCTGGTGTTGTTACCACACCAATATCACCAAACAAGCCAACTCCAGCTATATTCACAGCCTGAAAGAGATTACAATGTTCAGAGTCCACATTTTTCTATTTGGTTTTTAAGAAAGCTACTGTTTTGATTTTGTGCTTCATTAAATACATTTACAAGAGGATGGCATTTTCCTAAACAGAATGAAAATGTATCAGTCCAGAACTAAAGGCAAAATACCACTTTAAGTGAAGCTCACATGGAGGTTGAGAGAAATGAGAACAGCAGCAGAATGTCCTTAATTATTCTGAAAAAGTGGGCGGTGCCCACGAAAGCTCATGATACCATTTACATGTTTTGTTAGTCTTTAAAGTGCTTCCAGACTATTTGTTGTTGTTTAAGTTTATCCTTAATTATTCTGTCTTGCATGATAACTCAGAGATAAATCTGTTTTGAAACACTTTTTGTTGTTCCTTCAAAATATAGTAAGCAGTAGCTTGCAGATCTTGAGCACCTTCCAATAAGCACATATGGCATAAAGGGGATAACAAGCTAGGAAGTGTTCCCAAGACAGATGACTACAACAATCTAGGTGGGACTTTGAAGAGATGCAAAAGACAATGCAAGTCAGTGACAATACCTAGTATAGAATGGCAATGTCTATATGCTAACTTATTACTAGATGTACATACTTTGGCTGGAGTGACAGAAGATGCTCCTCAAACCCTTTTCCTCATCCAATGAATCTATGCAAGTTGGACCAGAATTTTGTCCTTAAGTTACTAGCTGAAGTACTTATTCAGATGCTAATTATCTTTTGGTTTTGATTTTTAAGGTGGCATATAAAAGCAAGCCTCACATACCTGTACTCTGCAATAATATGTGGTTGCAGGTGTAAGGCCTTTCACTTCATAGCTGAGACCAGGCCCTGTGTAGATGATGCGCATTGATCCTTCTATTTGTCCCCAGTCCAGCCTATATTCACAAATGTCAGCACCATTGCATGCAGGACTCTGGGAGATTCAAGCCAGTGAAAGATTAGCTTTCAGATAGTTCTTGATTTTAAATTGAAATCTTAAATATATACTTATAATGGGGAATGGGTAGACAAGAGTGTGGATTTATTAAAGTTATCAGTTAAATGAGTTGGCTGGTTTCCACTTTTATATTATACACACACACGTTTTTCTTGGGAGATGACAATAACAATCATGTCACACTGTCCCACAGCCTCTTCCCCCTCAGCTGCCCTGCCTCCTCCCTTTCTCTCCATTACTAACCCAGGAGTGACTGGCAACTTATGGCTCCCTGGCAGCAGCACTAGCAGTGAAGGCAAACTGTTGCTGCTGAGCCAGAGCCGGAGCTGGCTGTACCTCTGGCAGCTGCCACATGGTGGTGGACGAAAGTCAGAGTTTTAAATTGTGCTGCTCTGGTGGCGCTGGGGAGTGGTGGGGGCAGCAGTGAGGCTCGTGGTGGGAGCCACAGGAGAGGCCCACTGCGGGGGGGGGGAGGGACTGGGGGAAACCTCCCCCCATTGTGGGCCTTGTTGCATGCAGAGCACTTCACTTTAAAACATGGCTGCCGGAATCTAAAATTGTGGTCTTTGGGCCTGGGCCCTCCCCTTCCCCCATGGCAGCTGGGGGAGGAGGGAAGAGAGCACGGGGCTTGCTGTGGCTGGGGTGAAAGACAGCTGGGACTAATACAGAGGCAGCAGGGGGAGAGGAGAGTGAGTATTCAAGCAGTTGACTACTTGACTAGTCACTTACATGCCTTTTTGACAAAACTGCATTTAAAAATTTGCACGGTATCTACTATATATCAAATTTGACTTTGGACAGTGGTGCTTTTTCACATAAGGCTCTATTGCTTAAACTATGCTAGTACTAGCACTCAAAATGAAGGTTTTTCAGTTTGAAAAACATTACATAAACACCACCCATGTGTTCCAGGTAGTCAACAAGATAGCTACAAGTACAACTTGTCAGAAACTTGTCATCTAACCATTAGATTGAAACAGGAACATTCTTCACATAGATTGCAATTTCCACCTAATCCCATAATTTTCTAAAAACTATTAGCCAGGATGGATAGGAATGGTGTCCCTAGCCTTTGTTTGTCTGGAATGAGCGATATGGGAGGGATCACGTGAGGATTGCCTGTTGTGTTCCCTCCTTCTGGGGCATCAGGTATTGGCCACTGTCAGCAGACAGGTTGGTCTGACCCAGTATGTCTGTTCTTATGTTCTTAACTATTTGTAACAGTGGTGTCCACACTACTTAAGGAAAAATGTGTAGCTAAGAACATTCAAATCAAAATGATTTCAAGTTGACTTCTGCCTTAGTACTGAAAAAATGGGGAAAGCATTTGAAATATTCCATCTTCCCTTTTTAAGTTTACTTAAGTGTTACATTAGGCATGAAATTATAAAGCTTTAATATGAAAGTTTTTAAAAACCTACCTCCCAGGTGACCACTACACAGGTGGCAGCCTTACAGGTTAACAAGGGTGCACAACACTGATCAGGAGGTCCTGCAGCTGTAGAAATCTCTGCTTTTTCAGAGAGAGCGCCAAACTAAAGAAATACACAATTGCAAGAGTGTTGCAATGGCAAAAAAAATAGAGTAAATGCACATTTGCTCAGTGATAAATTGAAGAGAATAATAATAATAAAAATATCTTGATAGGTACTATGATGCCAAATCTTGGTAGTAACTTTACAACTCTTACTGGAGTTTTCTGGGCTTCTACTCACAAGTTGGTTTTATGCAGACCCTCCGACAATCCTGCACACTGGCAAAGCCTCTCACAATGTTTTTTGCCTATCTCCTAGAACTAGAAGGGACCTTGAAAGGTCATCAAGTCCAGTCCACTGCCTTCACAGCAGGACCAAGTACCATCCCTGATACATTTTTGCCCCAAATCCCTAAATGGCCTTTGCAAGGATTGAACTCACAACCCTGGGTTTAGCAGGCCAATGTTCAAACCACTGAGCTATCCCTCCCCCATGTTGTATATACATTGCCCCTCCCCAGAATCTTCCCTTCCTTGCAGTCACATCTTGCTTCCAAATGCAAGTGACATTGCTGCAAAGGGATTCTTCTGTGCCAGTTCTTATTCCAACCCAACACTGATTGGTGGTATCCTCTCTGCCCAACACTACCACTATACTATTCATCACATACTGCAAATTTAAAGGGAGCTGCAAAAGCTAGGTGGGACAACAGAAATGAGATATGGACAAAACTGCTGAATGCTAAATTAAGGGAACTTTTCAAAGTCATTAAGGAAAGCCGGGCTCTTATCTCTTCTTTGAACCTCTGATGATCTGGACATAAATTTCCACTGTCTTCTCTTTACTAGAAGAGCTTTTGAAAACCAATCCTTCAATGGGACAGAGATGCTGCAAGCAATGCAACCAGAATCCTAATATATAGCTATATTACTAGTTGTGGTACTTATATAGTTATTTGCAAAATGAAAGCTGATTATATAAACAGATTGATTACCCCAGCTTTATTTCCTGCTCTTATCCAGAAGCAGTACACTCTCCCAGGAAGTAGATTGTTCATTGTGCATTCTGTTGTCAAACCCTGATACACTAGTCTGCGTTCCTCTTGTTCAGAGTTTGCCATCTCTACAATATACTCTGTTACTTCTGAGCCTCCATCTGTGGAAGGGGGATCTAAGACATATAAAGTTGCATTATTACTAAACCCAAGTTCTTATTTTCAGAAAATAGCTCCTATTTTAAACAGATTAAATGTGGTCTGTATGAAACCATACAAGTTAGATGAATTCTAAAAATAAATTTGCAGATGTTTGGTTTCAGCATCTATTTGAGCTGCAACAATTCACAAATCTCTAATCATTTAAAAAAATAACCTTCAGTCAGTAAGAGATTCACACCAATTTTTTTGATCAGGCATTTATGGCAAGTCTTCTAGTGTTATGCATATTATCTCTTACTTCTCCCCTTTACAGGGCTAAAATAAAAAAGCAACTTTTATTTTTACGTTCAATTGCTAGTTACAATGAGGTAAAGGGCAAAGACTAATCAATGTACTATTCTCTCTAGCTTCTGTGCTGGCTGCTCCTTAAAGTTCTGTAAGTAATATACCACCTGCCCCACAAGCTATAAACCACGTATAACTTAAGAGCTGCATATTACAATTTGTACATTTTTTCATTTTGACTGCTTAACTACATACACTTTCAAGTTTTTGGAATGAGTCTCCTGATACTTGAATTTAAATTGTGAAAATCTCTGAATTTAGCTTTCCATTTTTATAACATTTAAAACCTGGAAAATGTCTATCTACAGAAACACTGGTGCTTACCCCATTGTAGAGTTATTTCTCTGGGCTTAGCTTTGCTAACCAGGCATGGAGCACGGCAAGGTCCAGGAGGAACAGCTGATGTTTGTACAGTCAGAACATCAGAAGCCTAGCAAAAGTATACATATATTATAATAAAGTTATAGGTGTCGAACACTGCACAATGTTCTTATACTAAAGAAGAAATAAAACTGCTTTCAGGACAAATGCATTTATTCTTTTCAAGTGACTTCTTGGCTTACCGGGCTTTCACCTCCCTTACTGATGCAGTAAGCTCTCAGTCTGTATAAAGTACCAGGCTTGAGATGATCACACACATGTTCCCTCATAGAACCACTATATATTACTTCCCATTTACTTCCTGAGGGAAAAGGAAAGAATATCAATTTACAATACATGTGAATTTTTTTTCTTTAAACATTAAACATTTTTCCTATACATGTTTACTTAATGCACACAAATCACAGATTGAAATAACTGTGTCTTAGACTGGTTCCATTATACATACAAATAGCATTTACTGTAACTACTATTCCTATCTACAACAAAATGAACATTCTAATTCAGGGGTGGATGAGATACCTCATGGGTCAGATCCAGCCTGCCAAGCTATTGGATCCGGCCAGCGTACCACCCTGCTGGGACCCTCAGCAGGAAGCTACTGCTGTTTAAACTGCAGTCTGTGTGGCACTCTACTCTGGAGGGAGGGGGATGCATTGTGTGAGCTCTCCACCCTCAACCCAATTCTCAGCTTCTATTGGTCGGAAACAACTGGCCAATAGGAGTTGAGAGATTGGCTTGGGGGACAGGTGGCAGGCAGCGCAAGCTTTTTCTCCCTGCTGGCCAGAAGACACTTAGGTAAGCACCTTACAGCCTGCCTCTGGCACTCCTGCCCCTCCTACACCCCAGCTCCTTCTGCCAGGTCACCATCCAAGCCCTCTGCACA
>JANRFK010001158.1:27890741-27915111 GCA_030068395.1 Apalone spinifera
TTAAACCATCTTGTTAGTCTTTAAAGTGCTACATAGTCCTGTATTTTGTTACAAGATATTACTAACTTACATGGAGATTAACTAACCAATATATTTGGAATTGAAAGGGAAATAATTCAAAACCACTGCAACTCTCCTGAAAATCAAAGAGACAAATAATTCTACAACAACACTACAGTTGAACCAAACTAGAAACTGAGTCAATACAGTAAATGGAGCAGTTTGGAAGCCTCTTCTCCCTTCAGCACAGATTAGCTCAAACACTTTCTGCTCCTCCTAGACATGTGAAAGAAGGTCCAGGAGGGCTGATGGTTATTCTTTTCTTTGTGGCGGTCCTTAGTCTAGAAGAATCTCTCTCTTGTTGATTCCTTCTTTACCCCTAAAAGCAACAGCATGGAAGAACAGGAAATCCACTTAACTCCTTTTTCACTGGAATCAGAGAGGACAGGCAGAGGGACAATGGTAGACAAAAATGCAAACAAGCAAAAGGCAGAATATTTGTCAATTTAGGCACTACAAAAAGGACAGTATTAGGACCCCAGTGGCAACAACAACAGCGCATAGACATAATCACATATTACAAAAAAGATAAATAGTTAATTCATGTCCATCTCAAGAAAGAAGAAATGATTCAATAATTCGCATTTATAACAGTATTGGGTATTCCAGTCTAGTTAGGGAAGTTCCCAGTACATACCTGACATGGTAATCTGTTGCTGGTCGGAGCTCAGGAAGGGTAATTGTTGTTTCTTCTCCTCTGTAGGGACAAAAAGTGATTGCTCTTCCACATGCTTCAAAACACAGGCTTATTACAAAGTAAAGCTATATAATGTACATTTAGTGTTAAAGCATGCCCTTTATACATAATGCCTATTGATACTACTAAAAATTATTTGTATGCGAAGAAAGTAGGTCTGCAAAACAATGTACACCTCCTGATAAAAATACTGCTAATCTATATCAGTGTACTTGAACACATGCATTTTGCTTAAATTAAGGTACGAGACTTACATATAGACAGATTTAAATTTTCCATTTTTACCGCTGTTGGATACTGCTACTTCAAAGATAAATGTTGCTGGCGTGAGACCATGACATTCTCCATTCTGAGAACTAACTGGAAGATTCCAGGACAGAACTGCTGATCTTGCTTGTACATCAGAAACCTTTTAAAAACACAAACAATGCAAATAGGTTTGCTTGCTATAATAAAGCAAATAAATAATGCTAATCATTAATTTATACTTGCTCTTTTCCCCACTAAGTTTCTCACTGAAGGAATTCTTTACTTTTAAGTAGTGGAGAGTCTTTTTTAAGTGAGGATTTTACTGAGCTTTAATTCAATTTTAACTATTAATCATTCTAGAGTGCTCATATCAAAGGCACAATATAAAACAAGACGAGCGTATATAAATGGCCTTGAGATGTGAAGTTTCTATTCCACTTGCAACTTTTGCTCTAAGTACTTTTGCCAAAATTTTCAAATTGGGGCTCTAAAAATCAAGTGTGTGTGTAAGCACAAACAAAAGCCTCAGTTTTCCAGCTGAGTATTCACATCCCACACTGAGTACAGCACCTCTGAAGACTTGGCCACTTGTTCAGATGTCTCAGTACATATTTTTGTAGGTACCCAAATCTAAAAGTTTTTCACAGCACTCCAAATTTCCTCTGATAAAGTTCTCAACTTTTTCTGGCACTAAACCAATGGGACACTAGTAGCAGTCATGCAGCAGCATTATCATAACAATGAACAGCAGGAAAGCTAGAGCAAAAGTATGATCTACAATTGACGCAAGAAAGAAATTAAGTGTACCTGATTATCCTATAATCAGCCTGCAATTGTAGCCTATAATCTATTGAAATACCATCATAAGATTTCAAGATACCAAACAGTCTGCAAATACTCAACTGAGCTTGGTCCAGAATTCAGTGAAGTCAGTGGATAGATTGCATTAGACTCAGAATGCCCTTTATTACAGGATCTCAAAGCATTTACCAACATTGATAACCTCAGAAGTAGGCATTATCCCCATTTTACAGGTTGGGAAACTGAGGCACACAGGAAGTAACTTGTTCCAGGTCTCTCAGCAAGTCAGTGGCAGAGGTGGAAAAACTGAGTTTCTGATGCTTGGCCTGAAGCTCCAACCACTAAAGCATGTGCTTTCCACTTAAGAATGAAAACATTTCAAGTAAAATATCACTTTATAGTATTTATAATTTCTCAAAAGAAAGTATATAATCATGGGATTTTTATATAAATTTCCAAGAAAATACTTACTACAGGTTTACCAATGCTTAAGTGAAGATCGTACAACTTTTTGGATTCTGTGTCAGACTCTGAAAAGCCAAACATAAAACAGATTAGTAAAAAAAACCCCAGCAGATGAACATTTCTTATCCAAGTACAACCACAAGATGGAGTTAGCTTCATCAAGAGATTAATATAGTACGTATAAAATTAATTTCCTCTATTTTTTTTGGTTGTGTGATTTATAGAATTGTCCAAAACTCACAAGAGTTACACAAGCCCCATTTAGTACATCCTTCACAACGGATACATTTCCCTAATCTGAGCATATCTTGGTTTATTTCTATTGAATAAAAATCTTGGTATGATAAACAAAAGATGTGAAAAACTGACAATATGTTTGTGTCTTATATGCTGCTGTGTGTGCTGATGATGTAGTTAATGCTGCATTTTCTTTGTAAACCAAATTTCTCCATGGATATAAATTTGGAAGATGTGTTTGAGATTTTAAAATTACATATTAAAAATATACAACAGAATGCACTTCCATGGAGAATGGTTATATATATGCTTGTGAAAGATATTTAGTTTAAAACGTGTATTTAATGGAAGTATACATTCAAGAATTCAGAATGAAATTGCATCCTTAAAGGAAAACTGAAAATGTATTTACAATGAAAATGTAACTTCTTTTTGCAAGGCCAAATCTTTAACAAAACATGTTTAGACATACTAGTGAAAGTTTTGCTGTGTCTACACTATACAACTTTTAGCAACAAGACTGTCACAACACAGCCCTATCGCTAAAAGTTGGCATTTGTAAATGCTGCCTATTTGCACTTTTGCAGACAAAATATTCCCCAAAAATGCACCTGCTGATGAATCAGCGTTATAGATGCAGTGGCAAAACTCCTGTCTTTAAGAGGAGAGGGGAATTCAAGCACCTGTAAACAACAGGTTGTTCAAATGCAAGTGTAGGCTAGCCTTAGCTCCTCCTCCTCCTCCTCCTCCTCCTCCTCCTCCTCCTCCTATCTGCCAAGATCTTAATTCTGGTTTCTATTTTACTCCTACAATTACTGGCACATAGTCCATCACTGTGCTCAAAGAATGATTTGAAAACATTTAAATAGACTGAATAATTGAGTTTAAAATACTGTTTACTCTCAAACTAAAACTTCTCAACTGAAATTTCATGAAGATTCATATAAACCTTGGAATGTTGGCACACAAAGAATGCGAGAGCTTCCTGATCTGGTAACACTCAGGAACGATACGGCAGCAACAGAACAAAGTTCAATGAAGGGAGATAAAGGCACAAACCCACTTCCATATAAAAATATGAAGAGACTGTTTAGTTTAGAGCAGACTAGACAATATGGTAGAAGCATAAATCTACTGGTTGATTTGCATAAGATAAGTAAAACAAGTTTATCTTCTCAGAATTCAAGAAGCGAACATTCAATGAAACTGAAAGGCAACAAATGAAAAACTTTCAGAGACTAATTATGCATTGTGTAAACTTTGTCACAAGATGAAGAGTTTAACAGATTCCAAATGAGAATTAGAATTTATCTGCCTAGGGAGAATATATCCACACTTAGATAAGAGACTTTTAAAAGCTAGGGAAAATAAATCCCCATGTTTCAAGGCATTAAAAGGCAGTTACCTGATCATGTAACTGGTGTTCTTCGAGATATGTTGTGCACGTCCATGCCAATCAGGTGTACATGTGCTGCATGCACAAGCATTGGAAACTTCTCCTAGCAGCTCCTGTAGGGTTGGATGTGGAGACCCCTAGAGTGGCGCTGCTATATTAGCACATATATACCATAGCCAACCCTGCACTCCTTTGGTTCCCTGTTGGCTACTCTGGAAGTGGGGAAGGAGGGTGGGTATTGAAATGGATGTCCAACACATCTCAAAGAACACCAGTTACAAGAACAGGTAACTTTTCTTCTTCGAGTGCCTGTTCACGTTAAATTCTAATCAGGCGACTCCCAAGCTGCTACCCCATGGAGGTGGGGTCAGAGTTAGGAATGTACGTGGTGGCCCTACAGATCTCTTGCAGGAAAACTTGAGCCACAAAAGCAGTTGATGAGGCATGTGTCCTATTAGAGTGTCCTGTGAGCAGTGGTGGTACCCCTGCCAAGTCATAACAGGTGTGCATGCACCATGCTATCCATGATGATATGCACTGTGCAGAGACCGGGTCCCCCCTCATTCACTCTGCTATTGCCATGAACAGCTGTGTGCACTTTCAGAATGGCTTAGTATGATCTATGTAAAAAGCAAGGGCCCTCCTTACAACTAGAGTGTGCAGCACTCTGCCTGGTACTAGAGTATGGTTTGGGATAAAAGACTGGGAAGAAGATCTACCGAGACAGATAGAAGTGGGAAACCACTTTCAGTAGGAAGGATGGGTGCAGCCTGAGTTGTACTTTATCCCTGTGAAAAACTGTATACAGGGCTGAGGAGAAGGCCCTCAACTCAGATGCTCTCCTTGCCGAGGGGATGGCCACCAGGAAAGCTATCTTCAAGAAAAGATTAAGAAGTGAACTCTTGGCCATTGGTTCAAAGGGCAGACCCCAGTAAGATAATTGAGAACCAAGTTTACATCCCAAGTAGGTACAGGTCAATGATAATACAGCTACAACCTGTCCAACCCTTTCCTGAAGCAAGTTACCTTGGGGTGCCTGAACAGGGAACTTTGAGAACATCCCCTGGGTGAAAGGCAGACATAGATGCCAGGTGCACATTCATCAAAAAGGGTGCTAGGCTCTGTGTTCTTAAGTGTGAGAGTATTCTAACACCAGCAGAACAGGTGTCTGCAGGGGAGACGGCCTGTGCTGAACACCAGATGGAAAATCTTCTCCATTTGGCCAAATATGCCACCCTGGTAGAGGGCTTTCTATTGCCCAAAAGGACCTCCTGCACCTGCGCAGAGCACTGAAGCTCTAGCGCATTGAATCATCCAGCTTCCATGCCGTTAGATGGAGTGAGTGCAGATCCGGGTGTCTGAAACATTCTTGATGCTCCGTCAGGAGGTCTGGGTACAGGGGGAGGGTTATTGGGACCTCCACCAACAAGTTGAAGGGGTGGAGAACCAATGTTGATGCGGCCGTGCCAGTGCCAACAGGATTAGATGGGCCCTGTACCTGCGGGCTTTCAGTAGGACCTGATGCATCAGGGGAACTGGGGGGAATGCATGCAGGAGGGTCCCTCCCTCCCCAGTGCAGTGAAAACACATCTCCGGTAGAACCCAGATACTGATTCTGGAATGAACAAAAGTTCCTGCACTTTTTGTTCTCCGGAGCGGTGAACAGATCTAGACAGGGACTCCCCCCACCTACGGAAAATCAAATGTATCACATCTTTCCTGACAGACCACTTGTGGACCATGTAGGTCCTGCTGAGGGCATCTGCCAGTGTATTCTGCAACCCTGGAAGATACAGGGCTTCTAAGTGGATTTTGTGCTTTATGTCAGCGGTTCCCAACCATCGCTCTATGGACTGGTGGTGGGCTGCGAACCCCTGCCTGCTGGGACATGGCGCTCTGCCAGGCCATGCCCCCAGCCATGTGCCGCAGCTGGAGCTGGACCACAGTGAGGCTGTCGCTACTGGGGCAGCCTCATTACAGCCCTGTTTCCAGCTCTGTGGCAGCCACGCAGCCCGGACAGCAGGACTGCATGGTGAGTGGATCTGCTCCTGGGGGTGGCCAGCCCTCATGGCCAAGGGGGGCAGTTCCTGGGGCAGCTGGGCCACATGGTGGAGCAGGGATCCTCCAGGAGACCAGTGCTGCTTGGGCCACGTGACACTCATGGGACAGAAGAGTGGCCAAATGGTAGCATCACAAACTGATCATGCTTGTTTACTACTGTAAACCTGAGGTAACGCCTATGACACGCGAGGATCGATATGGGGAAATTATGTATCCTTCATGTTGAGGGCAGTGAACCAGTCTCCCAGATCCATGCAAGGGATTATGATTGCTAGTGTGACCATCCTGAACTTCAGTTTCCATATATAGCGATTGAAGTTCCTTAGGTCTAGGATTGGCTTTTTGCCTTTGGTATGAGGAAGTAACTGGAATAAAAACCCCGGCCCCTGACTTCCAGAGGGACCTCATGTATTATTGCTAGTCTGAAGAGTGATCAGACCTTCTGTTTCAGGAGATGCTCATGAGGGGTTTCCTGAAGAGGGCCAGGGAAGGGGGCTGGTGAGGTGGCGGGGATGCCAACTGCAGGGAATATCCCACCCCAACAGTCCAATGTAATACTGGCCCACGCACGGCAGAAGTGGGAGTCTGACTGAAAACAAATGGGATGGTTCTGGTAGCTCTGGTGCTCTGCCCTTGGGTGGAACTTTCAAAAAACCTGTTTAGGACCCGGAGGAAGCTTGGAGGAGTTGTTCCCCTGATTATTTTGCTGGGATGAGGTTCTCCTCCTGTTCCTGTTCCTATCGTGCCTGTGCTGCTGCTTATGGTGCTGCCTGGGCACAAATCTCTGCTGAGGGAGCTGAGGGCAGAATGGGCACCTTTGGGATGCTGGGCTGTGCATCCCCAAGGACTTCATGGTTGCTTGGGAATCTTTGACGGAGGGTAACAGAGTCTGTCTGTTCTGAGAACAGGCTCTCTCCCTCAAAGGGGAGATCCTGCAATGTATACTGGACCTCCAGGGGAAGCCCCAAGGTTTGAAGCCATGCTTATCAGCACATAGCCACTCCAGCCTACTGTCTCCTTGCTGTCAAGTCCACCGAATCTAGAGCCACTTGTAGGGATGTCCTGGCTCTAATATAACCCTCCTCTGACAGGGCCCCAAACTCCTGATGGGCATCATGGGGCAACAACTCTTTATTTTGAGTGCGCTTCCCATGATTTGTACGCATAATGACTGAGGATTGTCTGCTGGTTAGCACACCTCAACTGCAAGCTCCTTGCAGAGTAGACCTTCCTGCTTAACAGGTCAGTCTTCTTGGCCTCCTTGGCCTTGGGGGCTGGGGCTTCCTGCCCTTGCTTCTCCTTGTTGATGGTGCAGACCACAAGAGAGCAGGGATGGGGTGTGAAAATAGGAACTTGCACCATTTGGAGGGAACGAAATACCTCCTTTTGATGCCTTTGACCATCAGGAGAATGGATGCCATGGTCTGCCACAAGTTCACATAATCTGACTGTATAGTCTTTAATTGGCAGATCTACCCTGGATGACCCTTTTTGTGACAATGTCCACCATGGGGTCTTCTGGCTCCTGTATCTCCTTCATAGGGAGATTCATGTTTTGGGCAACCTGGTGAAAGTGTTCTTGATAAGCCCTATGGTTGAGCAGAGGGGGATCTGGCATGGAGATGCCCACCACTGCTTCATCAGGGATGAAGACGAATAGACTTGAGCAGGCAAGGTGTCCCCTGCAACCTCGAGGGAGTGCTGGGCTTGAGGTCCCCCATCCAGTACTGTCAGACACCCCAACCTGGGCAGCTGATCACAGGGCTCGGGCAGTGTGCTGTCACATCTTGATGGACTGGATTCCATTGCCAATCTCGGCCAGAACCGGGGACAGGAACCTATGGCTCGTCAACCAGAAAGACCACTGTGCAGGCAGTTGCCACTACTGCTGCCACAGTGCCAGGCGGTCACGACTGCCACGACTGGTGCGGCTCCGTTGGGAATGGGTTGTGACTACATCTGATTCTGACTCCAACTGCAATGACCATGGTGGTGCTGACATCACACACTGAGACCTCCTTAGCGACCATGAGTGGTACTGGGAGAGTATGGACCTAGAACAGTGCCAAGCGTTTCTGGATCCCAACCTAGAGAGGGAGATGGATCTTGGTGCCAAGCGTCGTTCGCTCAGTGCTGCCCTGGGAGTTGGTGCTGAGCCCCGTTGGCACCCGTGGTGGTGTGCGCTATACTGGCATACGTGATCCCTCTGACAAGGATGACCTGTCCCGGTGCTGTTCCGCAGACTGGTCTATGCAGCATTGCTGGCTACCCCCTGGAGTGGTGCAGTCTTGGCGGTGTTGGTGATTTAATGCGCACCCATGAGGTGTCAGCCTCCGAAATTGCTTGAGGTCTTGGGCGTCGAGGGAAAGTTCAAGACCTGCATTGGACTTATGTCTTTTGGTGACAGGCCACGTGCTGGACTCAATGGTGCCGGTCTCGGGGCTGGAGTTGACAGCACATCCTGGACCACTCACGCTGGAGAATTCTATAACATTTGGTCGGGCCAGACTCTGAGGGGATCTACACCTGTCTTCCCTCCTGCCTCATGGTGATGGTGAGGTTGACCTATGTCTTGGTCTTCGGTGCTAGGGAACCTCAGGTCTGGGAGTCCTCGGTTGTGCTCGGTTTTGGCGCACTATCATGAACAGAGCCTGGAGCATTTTGCACCGAGCTGGCTCAATGTGTTGAATGCTTGGCCTGAGGGGGTTTTAGCATTGCTTCCATAAGGAGCTGCTGGAGCCTTTACTTCTGGTCCTTTCTGGTGTGGGACTTAAACCTTCTACAGATTTTGCACTTCTCAGTGTGGTGTTTTTCACCCAAAAAAGTGAAGGCATGCATAGTGCAGATTGCTTTTGGGCATGGGGCGCTTACACACTGTGCACAATTTAAAGGCTGGGGTGTTAGGCATGCCCTGGCACCCCAGAGGGGCTACAGTTCTTAAGAACTTGCCTGCTCATCTGCTGATGTGAAGGCTTGCTACTCGAACAAAGAGGACAACGAAGAGAGCTATAGACTAGGGACTAGACACATGCCAAGGCAAGAGCCAGGAAGTTCCAACACCATGACAGATGGCAAGATGGAACTGAGGGAGGGCAGGGTTGGCTGTGGTATGTGTGCCAATATACCACAATAGCATTCACACTACAACGTAAAAGGCATAAAAAACACCCAGTTTTGGTGTATTTCAGTCAGCACTGCTCAGTCTGTTGACATGGGAGCTACAAATGTGGCTATGATCTGTCAAACACACACGCCTTTGCAACTTTTTGGGGGGGGGGACTTCTGCATGTGGTATATGTGCACTAACATAGCAACACCACTCTAAGGATCTCCACAGCTGACCCTATAGGAGCTGCTAGGGGAAAGTTTTCAATGCTCGTGCGCGCAGTGCACATACACCTGATTGGAATCGATGTGAACAAGGACTCAAACAAACCACTAGCCCTTAGTTTGAAAAAACGTATTCTATGGGTAAGTCATTCTGTAACTGAACTATGTACCTTTCTCTGAAGCGCCTAGTATTCGCAGGGTACCAGACTAGATGGACCACTGCTCTGATGTGGTACAGCAGTTCATGCTGTTGTCCAAAGGTGCAAGATTAAAAACTGAGAAGCAGTATCATGAAAGTAGCCCACAAATTAGCAGTTAGAAAACAGCCAAATAGCCTCCAGAAGCACGTACCCCCAAATAGCACAAGTAGTAATTTTCCAAATATGACTAGGGGCATGTCTACATTGGCAACCATCTTTTTGGCAACAAAACAATAGCATTCACGCTACAACATAAAAGGCATGAAAAACACCCAATTTCGGTGAATTTCAGTGAGCATTGCTCCGTCTGTTGACATGGGAGCAACAAATGTGACCATGAACTGTCAAACATGCCTTTGCAGCTTTTTTTTTGGTGACTTCTGCATGTTGACATTATAGAAGACCCTTTCTATTCATGGAATAGCTATTCACAGTTCCACATATTCGCTGGTTTCCTGTCCCAGCAGCTGTGGTGACCCCTGCAGCACCCAACCACCGTGTTGAATTTGGGAACTGTAGGGAGCTCACTGCGGGGGCAAAGAGTCACTTCCCAGTAGTCACAAATTTTGCCATTTGTGGTGGATGCAGGAACTCATACACCACGAATAGTGAGAATTTCCTATAATTTTGGCACCAAAACTTTCAGGCATAGACATACCCTAAGAGATGAACATGCTAAATCAGCAATAGTTGCGAGCAACAGAGTGAATTTCTTAGAACATATTTAAAAAGTTACTTCATTTTTTCAAACCCAAATAAACTACAAAGGGGTAGCAAACATTAGAAAAAAGTTTCAACTTGATGAGCTTGTTTCTTTATGATGTATAAAGGCCTGAAAATATTTTTGTTTGAACAAAAAGATTAACTGGGTTTACTAGAAACTAAGGTTTCATCTGCTCTGGAAGTCTGTGATGATGCATGGAAAACCAGCAAAATCAGAACCCCTGACAGTTGAGTAACTAAAAGAACAGAATTTTAGTCAGACTTAGAGGGGCATAAACTGATAGATTTCAATGGCTAACAAATTTTGGAGGAAGGATCTTTGTAGAAGATTCAATACCCTTTCACTTTAAGAAAGGCATCTGAGGTTAAAAAAAAAATTAGAGATTCTCCCATGAAGTATTTCAGCAAAACCAGGGAACACCAGACTTGATATTGCTAGTATCTAAAGTTTTTTTTTTTTGTTTTTTTTTTTAAAAACACAACACACCCTAAAAAAATTGAAAAAAAATCTCAAGCCTTTTCTATAAGAGAAAAAAATTAAATTGTCTTATTTTTAAAGATTCCTCAACCTGAGGGAATACTGCACCAAAAAAATTAAAGAATCTGCTCCCCCCCCAGCCCTGCATATTTAATTTGGAAAAATAACAAGATAATCACACCCGTTTCAATTATTTTGGAAATTTATTTCAAAATAGCTAGAAGCAAGTATGTCTGTAACAATACAGACAACAACAAAAAAACCTCAGGATTTTTTGACAGATTCCTCACTAGGCATCTTACTTTGAGTAATAACTGATTTAAATTACAATACAAAAATGTATTTCCTGCACCCCCTCAGAAGCAGTAGAGTAGTCAGGGGTATCAAGGAGCTGAGTGAGAGGAAAGTAATTGCTGGGCAGGAGCCTGCGTATGAATTAGGAATGTTGTTGGGAGGGGTAGGAAAAGTATAGAACAGGGTTTTTTGTGAGGGGAGGGCGCTGAAAAAGGGAGGGACTGTTACAGAGCCTCCCCTCTTAGGTCTTGGCTGACCTCTGGCCACTCCCATTCAGTCAGGCACACCTGCCTCTGTGATTGTGTCCCCCTGCATTCCTCCCCTCCATTCTCCTATTTCTTTAGCAACACTGTTCAGACAACTTTCCTCCTCTCCTTCCCAGCCTTTCCATTCAGACCCTGGTTCTCCCCATGAGCTGCTGTGCCCGATATTAACCTCTCTAAACCATAGTCTGTGTGACTTCCCAGCAGTTTGGTGCGCCCCACTGACTGTCCCCCTCATATCCCGTGTGTCCTCACCTGGCTCTGAGGGCAGAGCACAGTGAGGAAGACAGCTTTTCCACTACCCTCTCTTCTGGCTGACTGAGCCAGCTGCCCTCTCTTCTGGCATCACAACAGCCACTGATGGGCAAAAGATGCAATCGTACTGCCTTCCTGGCAGACTATCATTTTCTTTGGGGAAAAAACTTCAGCAGGGGATATGAATCTGCAGTGGCACAGAATCCTACCCCCCAGGAGTAAGACCTGTAAGACACTTTAGGAATTTCTATCCAAAAGCCTACATGACAAAAGCTAATACTTACCTCCCATATCTGAATCTGCTGGTGGGCTTGCTCTTGATTTTCCTGTTTGTTTTTGCTTTGTGAGCCCACAGGCTGCTTGCTGTCCTTTTCCATTTCCATATCCATTCTGAACATTTGTACTGGAAGAATTATGAACTTTGAGTGGTGAAGAAGGAGGGCTGTTAAGTTTATTATTAGTATGTCCACTAGCTTGTCTCTCCTTAAGTCTTTTCTTCAAGTGTTCTTGCATTTTGACAGCCCTTTCATCTCGCTGAATAAAATTTGCCCTTCCATGGGAACGAGGTTCTAAAAGACAACAAAACGTGTATGTTTTATTATTCAGTACAATTTGGTTATGTGGCAACTGAGAAAAAACACTGGAAGTTAAAAACTGCAATATAGCCAGGGTATTAAAAACCCGTGCAAATTCAAATTAAGTGTAAAGTGCAATACTATCTGAGTGTGTAGGAGGAAAGATCTGGTACTATTCAAAGTTGTGACCAACTGAACCAACTGAAGACCAAAGACTTAATTTTCACACTGTTACTTAGAAAGATGTGGCACAGATAAAACTGATAAGAATTTCATGCTGCTGATTGGCATGGGCTTCCTATGGCTGCAGGCAATATACTCAAGGGTCATGCTCTAAAAATGTGTGGTATCAGAGGTATTGGTAAAAGTTGGCAGCTCAAAGTTTATTTTGATTTTATGCTATATTAAAATCTCAAACCTATGAGCACTTCAGCAACGGAGGTTGTTTCTAATTCTGAACAAAATGTTATGGTTGTTCTTTCATAAGTCCACACCTGAAAACTGACTTATACAGCTTCTCTGGCTGCAAAGAAGAAAAATGCTGTTTTCTCTAATTTTTTTGTCAGCTTACATTTAACAGTACTGTCTTATATTTGCATTTTTGACCTTGCTCTGTAATGCTTTCTGACTGTGTATTTCCAATTCTAAATGAGGTGTGCAGTTGACTGGTAAGTTTATTTATAACACTGAGCTTCTTCTGTATTGTTAATTTTGCTCATATTCTTTTTAATTCAGTCCTTGCTTTTAATTTATGCCCATTTACCTCTCTCATTGTATTTCATAGAATCGCAGAAAGCAGATTAAACCTCTCTGGGCCACCAACATTGGATCACAGATGTTGCTGGACCAGAGAGCAGCCCCTGAACCAGTGCCCCCTAGGAGGCCTGCGGCAGGGACTGGAGTCGTGAGCCCTGCAGAGTCCCAGTGGGCCCAAGACCGGCTGCAGAGCCCAGGGGCAGTGAAGGCTGACATCCCAGGACTGACTGCAGAGACAGGAACCAGGGGCTCAGAGAGCCTGGTGGCCAGGAGGGAAGCTCGGCTGGGTCTGCTGATGGATCCCAGGAGAGCTTGGAGTCCATCAGTGGAGGAGCTGGAATTGACCTCCCCTGGTCCAGAAGTTTAGCAAACTCCCTCCTTCACGAATGGTCAGGTCGCAAGGATGCCAGATCAGGGAAGTCCAACCTGTACTAGACCTGCAAGGAACACGGAGAGGTTAAATCCAGTCCCCTGCATTCATGGAAGGACCAAGCACCATTTAGACCATCCCTTGACAGATGTTTATCTAATCTGCTCTTAATTTCCAATGATGGAGATTCCACAACCTCCCCAGGCAATTTATTCCAGTGCTTAACCTTCACAGTTAGGAAGATTTCCCCTAATATCCAACCCAAATTCTCATGCTACAAGGTAAGCCCACTGCTTCTTGTCCCATAACTAGAGGGTAAGGAAAACAGTTTCTCTCTCCTCATAACATGTTTTTAGGTACTTGAAAGCTGTTATCGTGTCCTCTCTCAATATTCTCTTCCCCCCCCCCAACTAAAACTCAATTGCTTCAATCTTCCTTCATAGGTCATGTTTTTTAGACCTTTAATCATTTTTGTTGCTCTTCTCTGGACCTTCTCCCGTTTCCTCTGAACGTGGTGTCCAGAACACAATATTTCAGTTAAATATAAGAACATAAGAATGGCCATACTGGGTCAGATTAAAGGTCCCTCTAGCCCCGTATCCTGTTGGCTGACAGTGGCCAATACCAGATGCCCCAGAGGGAGGGATCACAAACAGGTAATCCTCACGTGATCCCTCCCGCCACCCACCTCCAGAGAAACATAGGCTAGGGATACCATCACAGCTCATAACCATTGATGGACCTAACCTCCATGAATCTATCTAGCTCCTTTTTGAACCCTGTAAAAGCTCTAGATTTCACCACATCCTCTGGCAAGGAGTTCCACAGGTTGACTGAGTGCTGAGTAAATAAAAACTTCCTTTTGTTTGTTTTAAACTTGCTGGCTATTAATTTCATTTGGTGACCCCTACTTGTTATATTGTGGGAATAAGTAAATTAATTTTTCCTTATTCTTTTTTTCCATACCAGTCATGATTATATAGACCTCTATCATATCTCCCTCCTTAGTCTCCTCTTTTCTAAGCTGAAAAGTCCAAGTCCTTTTAATCTCTCTTCATATGGGACCCGTTCCAACACTCTAATAATTTTTGTTGCTCTTTTCTTCACTTTTTCCAATGCCAATATATCTTTTTTGAGATGAGGTGACCACATCTGTACTCGGTACTCAAGACATGGGCATACCATGGTTTTATATAGAGGCAATAAGATATTGTCTGTCTTATTCTCTATCCCTTTTTTAATGGCTCCTAATATTGTTTGCTTTTTTGACTGCCACGGCACAAAAAGGGCTCGTCTAGACTACATGGAAGATTCAAAAGAGGATATGCAAATTCTGCAGGAATTTGCATATCTTCTTCTGATCTCACTTTCAAAAGCGGAGTTTTTAAAAGCGAAAGCAATCGGGACGCGGCTTTTTCAGAACTCCCCCCTTTTTACAAAAAGCCACGTAAACTTCATTTTTTGAGGAAAAACGGCTTTTCGAAAAAGGAGGGTGTTTGCCGAAAGTCACGTCCCAACTACTTTCACTTTCGAAAGCAAGATCGGCAAATTCCCGTGGAATTTGCATATCCTCTTTTGAATGTTCCACGTAGTCTAGACGAGCCCTGAGTAGATGTTTTCAGAGAACTATCCACACACTGACTAAAGCCTAATAAATGGAGAGTAGAGCAGAAGAATGACTTCTCATGTCTTGCTTACAATACTCCCAATAACGCATCATCTAGGAGGATTTTGCTCTTTTTGCAACAGTGTACATTGCTGATTCATATTTAGCATGGGGTCCACTATAAACTTTAAATCATTTTCTGCAGTAATCCTTACTAGACAATTGCTTCTCATTTTAAGTGTGTGAAACTGACTGTTCCTTCCTAAATGGAGTACTTTACATTTGTCCTTATAGAAACTTCATCCTATTTACCTCAGACCAATTCTCCAGATTGTCCAGATCATTTCAAACTATAATCCAATTCTCCAAAGCACCTGCAACCCCCTCCCAACTTGGTATCTCCCGCAAAATCTATAAGCATACCCTCTGCTATTACCTATATCGTTAATGAAGATATTGACCAGAACCAGAACTGATCCTTGCTGAATCCCACTTGTTATGCCCTTCCAGCATGACTGATAAGCACTCTCTGAGAACAGTTATTTAACCAGCTATACATCCACCTTATAGTAGCTCAATTTAGGTTGTATTTCCCTAGCATTTATTAGGAGGTCATGCGACACTGCATCAAATGAAGGGTTGTTAGACTGTAGTCATTTACACAATTAACTGATAAGCCTGTGCTTACTGGTTATTCCTAACAACTACACCCTCCTTTCCCCTTGCTACCTGTGTATCAAAGACAGCACACAGGGATGGCAGCAGGAGCCAACTCCTGCAGAGCTGCTTGCTCCCTGCTGCTGCCTCCCACAGAGGCAGCAGCATGGGGGGAGAGGGGAAAGTGGGGGGGAAGGAATGCTGGGGAGGGGGGCTGGCTTAAAAGGCGCTGCCCCCCGGCACTGGCTCCCGTCAAGTTGCCTGTCCCTCTCCTGCTCTGCTACCTCTGATAGAGGCAGCAGCGTGGGGGTGGGGGAACAGAAAGAAAGCAGTTTTCAAGCCCCAGCTCCTTGTGCATATTTATCAGAGGCAGTGAAGGGGGAAGCAGGCAAGCACCAGTTCCCGCCTCCCCACACCGTGTGTGTAAAGGTTTAACTGCTAAAAAAAAATCTAGCGGCTACACCTTTACAAAAATACACATCGGTTAATATCAAATGCTTTTCTCAAGTCTAAGTACACCACATCTACCAGTTCCCCTTTAATCTACAAGGCTTGTTATCTTACCAAAGAAAGTATCAGTTTGGTTTGACATGATTTGTTCTTTATAAATCCTTGCTGTTACTTATCACCTTACCTTCCAGATATTTGCAAATGGATTCCTTAATTATTTGCTCCATTATCTGTCCCGGCACAGAATTGAAGTGATTGTTCTGTAGTTTACTGGGTTGTCCTCATTTCCCTTTTTATAGATAGCACTATTTGACCTTTTCCAATCTTCTGGAAGCTCTCCCATATTCCATGATAGATATCTATCATCTTTTCAAAGATGATAGATAATAGCTCAGATACCTCCTCAAACAGCTCCTTGAGTATTCTAGGACACATTTCATCAGGTTCTGATGACCTGAAGACATCTAACTTTATTAAACCATACCTAGTGAGTTACAGTTCTGAACCCTAACCTTTTTTACTAGTTTTATTTCTCTCTCATTAGGTCTTTTTAAAATATTTCCTATTTTCTTTGTTTTTAATCCTTCACATTCCCAATAGTTAAATCTGTCTTTTTTGCTAGTCTTTACCTAATTTCCCCTTGCCTCCAAAACTATGCACCTTGATTAGAGCTGTCTTCTATTGTCTGTGCTACTATAGTATAGAAAGGAAGTAACATTTTCAAGATTGCCCAGGAATCCTCATGGATTTTAAGTAATTTTTAAAAATGAGATTTAGGTACTTTAAAAAAAAATCTCCTAGGCATCTTCTTCCCCCCCCCCAAAGTTGCTACCACTGTTATCACTGATCAAGCTCTTCACGCAGTAAGACAGCGGGTGCTCTTGCACAACTCCCATTTTTAGAACATCTTCACTCTGCTTTTATGAGCAATAATAGATATGTGAACCTGCCAAGTTACAAAAGGTTATATCAGTAGATCCTTTAACTGAGCATTCACAAGTAACTTTTTGATGGTGTATAAATAATCCCATCACCCTCAACTTCAAGGACCAATTATGTTTGCTAAAGTTTTTCTTTTTTTTAATTTAAGTCATACCTCACTTCATTAGAAAAAAATTATTGAATAAAGTCTCCCATAAGACAAAAGCAGTTGAAAATTTCTTCAGGCTTCCCTAAAAATTCACCTTTAGACTAAGACCAAGCAGGAGGATTTTCAATATCAGCAGAACATTTTTCAGAAATGCAATTCTGAAAAGCAATTTCTAAAATGGGATCATTTATGGAATCTGCAGTAGTGAAGACTAAGATTTAAAAATATTAAATTTAAAATAAAAGGTATCAGAAAAGTTCTAGGCAAAATTTCGACATTGTTTTCCATCTGAAATAATTAAAATAAATTTAAAGCATGCTCCTGTAAGACTGCACATCCATAAAACTTTTCATTTGAGGATTTCAGAACATTTTAGTGAATTGTAGGTTTACAACATCCCTCTAATGCAAATACTTCTCCACTTAGAAACCGAGAAACTAAAATTTGTAGAGGCTAAGGCCTGCATCCACAAAGCCTTTGTTAGGCTCCTAAGTTCTCTACACCAGTGTTTCTCAACCAGAGATATGAGTACCCTTCGGATACTTGAGAAGTCTGGGGGGTACATCAACACAACTGAAACTTGGAGAAAACTGAATTTTTATTTTAAGTTTTACAGCGCTTTATTATTTTTGTACTTTTTACATCCAAAAATTTCATTGCCCGCCCAGCTACGATTAAGTTGTTTAAATAAATGTGTTGCAATGGTAGAAAAAAATTGTGTGTGTCTGAAAACTGCAGGTACTGGGGGTATTTAAATTTTTTTTTGAAGGGGTACTTTATAAAAAAAATGTTGAGAAACACTGTTCTACACTGAAGGGGGAAGAGGCAGGCACCCAAAAATGGGATCCACAAAAGCTAGCAAGAGCCACTTCCGCTAGCCATTCAGAAATTCTTACCAAGAATGATGTTTCCTAAGCACTGCCATCTCATGGGGTATGGCACCCTAAGGAGTTACAGGGAGGCACTTATCGCTCTTTACAAATCATAGAAGAAGGGTCAGCAACCTTTCCAAAGTGGTGTGCCAAGATTTAACCCTTCTGCCCTGGGCCATCCCACTCTCCAGGGGTGGGGGGAGTGGGGGGCAGAGGAGAGGACAGGAGCTCTCTCCACCATGCACCCCATGGACCACCTGGGTCAATGCAAATCTTTCTGCAGACTATCAGTTGCTACTGGAAACTGTTAATTACATAATTACGCCGGAGCCATTTCGCTAGTCCTGCAACTGGGGAGAACGGTTTAATTTAAATTAAACAGTTTACGCATTTTAACTCTCATGTTAGTATTTTAATGTATTTAAAATGAAGTTTGATAAACTATGTCCAACACAAAAGGTTTCAATGTTTTCTTTATTTATGGCATGGGCAGGAAGGCAAAGAGGTGGGGGAATAAAGGAAACTGCAGCTTCTACAAAGAAAAATTGTACACCCCCCCCTCACATCTTCCCTCTGCTCCCGCCTCACTCCTCTCAGCCCTATGATGCCCCCCAGCCTGATCTCCTTCATCACCCTATGCCCCTCAGTGCAAGCCCTGCCTCTTCCCATCCTGCCCCTGCATCCTCTTTCACGCCCCCTCATACCTTTGCCCCCATCACGCTCATCAGCCCGGTAGCAGTACTGGGACTCACAGCCCCCCAGGAGCAGCACTGAGGCGAGGAGAGGCCAGGGGGTGAGGGGAGGGGAAGAGAAGGAACTCCTCCCAGCCCCATCGCAGCACGCTGTAGCTCCAGGGCTGGGGCAGGCAGAGCGTGCACACCTCTCCCAGCCCTCCTCCCCAGTAGGAAGCTGGAGCTGACACTTCAGCCTGTAGCTGCACAGCTGAGGCTTGAGCCGCAGCATGGGCTTCCCGTTGCATGGGAGGGAAGGGCAGAGCTGAGTTCCCATCCCACGTGGCAGTATAAAAAAAATATATATCGGCTTGTATGCTGCTTGTGGCATGCGTGATGGGGGGGGGGGGGGGGGGGGGGGGGGGGGGGGGGAGTTTCCAACCCATCACAGAACACTAGAATTGGAAGGGACCTCGAGAGGTCATCAAGTCCAGACCCTTACCCACATAGCAGGACAAAGCATCATCCAGATCATCCCTGATAGAGGTTTCACAAATGTCTAATGATGCAGATTCCACAGCCCCCCTAGGCAATTTATTCCAGTGCCTAACCACCCTGACAGTTAAGTTTTTCCTAATGTCCAACCTAAATCTCCTTTGCTGCAATGTGAAGCCCATTTTTCTTGTACTACCATGAGATATTAAGAAAAATATTTTTTCTCCCTCCTTCTTGTGACCTCCCTTTTAGGTACTTAAAAGCTGCTATCATGTCTCCTATCAGTCTTCTCTTTTCTGAACAAACCCAACTCTTTCAGTCTTCCTTCATAGGTCACGTTTTCTAGACCTTTAATTATTCTGATGATCTTCTCTAGACCCTCTCCAATTTCTCCACATCTTTCCTGAAATATAGTGTCCAGAACTGGACACACTACTCCAATTGAGACCTAATCAATGAAGAGGAAAGAGGAAGAATCATTTCTTGTGTCTCTCTCACAACACTCCAGTTAATGCATCCCAGAATCATGTGTGCTCTCCCCCCCCCCCCCCCCCCCCCCAAACCAAGTGTCACACTGTGGACTCGTTAGCTTGTGGTCCACTATGAGCCCTAGAATTCTTTCTGCAGTACTCCTTCCTAGACAGTCACTCCTATTTTGTATGCGTGAAATGGACTGTTCCTTCCTAAGTGGAGTACTTTGCATTTGTCCATATTAAACTTTGTCCTATTTACCTCAGACGATTTCTCCAGTTTGTCCAGATCACTCTGAATTATGACCCTATCTTCCAAAGCACTTGCACCCCTCCCAGCTTGGTATCATCTGCAAACCTTATATGCACACTCTCTGCACCATTATCTAAATAGTTGAAGATATTGAACAGAACTGGTCCCAAAAATGACCTCTGCATAACCCACTTGTTATGCCCTTGCAGCATAGTTGTATATCATTAATGACTACTCTCTAACCAGTTATGCACCCACCTTGGTTGTATTTCCCTCATTTTTTGATCAGGTGGTCATGCAAGACCATGTCAAAAGCTTTAGTAAAGTGTAGGTATACCATGTCTACTGCTTCACCCTCATGCACAAGGCTTGCTATCCTATTAAAGAAAGCTATCAAGACTGGTTTGACATGATTTGTTTACAAATCTATGCTGACTGTTATTTATCACCTTATTATTTTCCAGATTTTTGCAGATGAACTCCTTAATTATTTGCTCAATTATCTTTCCTGGCACAGAAGCTAAGTCAACTGGTTTATAGTTTCCTGGGTTGTCCTTAGTTCCCTTTTTATAAATGGGCACTATATTTGCTCTTTTCCAGTCTTCTGGAATCTCTCCCGACCGCTATGACTTTTCAAATATGATAGAGGAAGTATCTGAGCTATTAGCTATCAGCACCTTGAGTATTTTGGGATGCATTTCATGAGGCGCTGGTGACTTGAATACCTCTAACTTATTCTTTTCCTATTTTAGCTTCTGAACCTACCTCATTACCACTAGCATTCACCATGTTAGTCATCCAGTCATCACCAACATTCTTGAAGTTGGTGAAAAATCGAAACGAAGTCATCTAGCACCTCTGACATTTCTATATTTTCTGTTATTGTTTCTCCCTCTTTCATTGAGCAATGGGCCTACCCTGTTCTTGGTCTCTCTCACTTCTAATATATTTGCAGAATATTTTCTTGTTACCATTTATGTCTTTAGCTAGATTAAGCTTGTTTTATGCTCTTGCCTTTTTAATTTTGCCCCTACATACTTGTGTTATTTGTTTATATTAAACTTTTGTACTCTGACCTAGTTTCCACTTTTTATACGATTTTTTAATTAATGTTTAGATCATTCAAGATCTCCTGGTTAAGCCAAGGCGGTCTTTTGCCATACTTCCTATTTTTCCTACATAGTGAAATCATTTGCTCTTGTGCCCTTAATAATGTCCTTTTGAAAACCTATCAGCTGTCTTCAGTTGTTTTCCCTCTTAGTCTTACTTCCCACAGGACCTTACCTACCAGCTCTCTGAGGCTTTGTCTACACTACAGCTTTTTCTGGCACAGAGTATGCAAATGAAGTGCTGATTAGCATTTTGTCATGCTTCGTTTGCATAATCTATTCCGAGCCATTTTTGCACAAAAACAAGCAGCGTGGACGTTTCCTCTTTGCGCAAGATCCTTATGCAAAAACCCCTTATGCAAAAACAGTTCGGAATAGATTATTCAAATGAAGTGTGGCAAAATGTTAATCAGCACTTCATTTGCATACTCACTGCCAGCAAAAGCCGGCAGTGTAGACACAGACTAAGTTTACTGAAGTTCGCCTTCTTGAAATCCATTTTCTTTGTTTTGCTGTTCTCCCTTCTACCATTCACAATTACAGCTGGGAACCCGGATCCTGAAGCCAGACAGCTTAGGCTCCTACCTATATTACACACAAAATGGAGAGGCCTCTCCCTTAATACCCAAGGGTTAGGGGTACTCATCTAGGATGTAGTAGACCCCTGGTTCAATTTCCCATTCTGCCTGATGAGAACGGATCCTCCACCTGTCAAGTCAGTGCCCTAAGCACTGGACCATATAATTAAATTGGAATGGCTTTAACATTAGAATATATCCCATAATCTTTTAAAATTGTGGGGGGAATTAGGTGTTCTCAGAACACAGCAAGTACATCAGGTCTTACAGGCCTCACTTCTCTCTTCCTAGTTTAATGATTGCACTAGGACAGTGTTTCTTAAACTATGTTCCGTGGAACACTGGTGTTCCATGGACAACTCACAGGTGTGCCGCAACCTCTTCTCTCTTTGTTACTTTTTTCCCCCCCTTTATGTGTCAAAAAAATTTTTTTGAAGGAAATTGTCATAGGTGTTCCTAGGGTATTTTCTAATTAAGTTTTTCAGCTTTTCCTGGCGCCTGACAGAAGCCCGCTCAGGACACGCGGTAATTAAAGGGGCCGCAACCACATTTTGGCCCAAGGTGTCTCCGGTGTGGGCCCCCCCCCCCCAAAACGTATTTTTATCCATTTTTTTTTAAACCATCTGGATACCCTAAGTGTTCCGCATAAAAAGTTATTATTGTTTGGTGTTCCATGGTCTCAAAAAGTTTAAGAAACACTGCACTAGGACTTAGGTATGAGACAAGAACCCAGATGTCTGCTTGATGCAGCAGTATGCCTGCCTATAGGCCAAAAGTTAGACAGTCAGGGAACTTCTACAGTGAAAGTTTAGGTACTGAATTTGAGCATCTACAGAACTATCTGACAGTTGAATAACGGTTTTGTACATTGCACTGGTGCCTAAATCTTGGTGTTTGATGCCTAAGATTCTTTATTAATTTAGCTCTAAATGACTTATCCAAGCTTGCACAGTCTGTGAGAGTGGCAAACAGAATGCAGGTTTCTTGACTTATAGCCCTGGTGTCTTCACCATGAGACTACAACCCTGTGTCAGTTAACACACAGTATCAGCAAGTCTTACCTTGTTCTTGATAAACATGTGGTGGTGGAGGAGGTTGGTGAATGAACTGTGGAGGTATTTCTCCTGTCCCTGGAACTGGAGAGTACACTGGATGAGGTGGGTGGGGAAGCAAAGCAGGGTGAGGATGCATGTAATGTGGCACATGTGGCGGAGGGGGATGCATGGAAGGATGGAAGTCAGACGAATGTGGTAATACCACCACCTTACGAACTCCATTTTCTTCTACCATCTGTGGTACAATGTAAAATACAGAAAAGTCAGTAAAAGAACACTTCTGTGTAATCTACATTATTTAAAATTTAAGACTAGATTCCAGCTAAAAATCTTTGATATTCATAACCAGATACTGACCTGTATTGCTTTGGGGAGAAAAAAAATCCCCACTGATGGATTTCAATACATTCAAATTCTTCTGCAAGAAATCCTAAATTTCGGCACCCATTTAAAAAACATCTACATCTGGCAGAGATGCAAGTAACCCAGAGAATACCCACAACAAATTCACAGTTAAAAGTAAACGTCAACTGGGGCAAGCATCACATCTACCTCTTTCAACGGCCACACTAAACCCCACATATAATCTGCCTTAGGTCTTTTGTAGATTAGGATAAAGAGATGTGACAGCACTTTAGCTAACAAACTAATAGCATAGATTATACTTTAACACATGCTCAAATGATTGATCTGAAATCTCGGCTACCCACAGACTCTACCTAGACTTGCTCAGCCATGGACAGTGGGTAAAGGCAAGTCCCAGCCTGCCCCTTCCTCCCAAGACCCTGCACCTTCCACTACCTCCCCACCAGGAATCAAGCCCAGCCCCCACTCTAGGTTACTGCTCCCAGCCCTCTGTGTCCTCATCCTAGTAAAACTGTTCTCCCATCAACAAAAACAGAAGATATGGATTCTAGATAAAGATTGCATTTAGTCAGAAGTTAATAAAGGGTTAAAATGAGGTGCATCTTCTGAAACCCCGTTTAAATCAAAGAAATCAACTACCTTCCTTTCCTCTCTCCCCGCCTCCCCCTTGTGAAGAGCTTCTCTAGTTGCTGAGCAAAACGACAGACGAGACACTAGATGACAGAATATATGTTCTGATGAAAGAGGCAAAACAGATACTTGAAAAGTCATCAGAATTCAGCAGAAAAAGCAGAGGACTTCAACTGGTTTAAAATTAGATTAGTCTGTAACCTCATACCCTCTATTGAGTGCCACTTCCAATAACTGTGTTACATCAAAACTTTACATTACAAAACACTGGGGCTATAAAATAATGATAAAAATACAGATTACCAATGGATGCAAGGAGAAAAGCCCACACTAGAAGTATAGTGGTAAAGACAAAATTGAGACATTAATCAATTTGCTTCTTACAGTCTTCGAAGTAAATCATACAAAATGAACATTGCTTTTAAACACCAGTAACTTCTAACTAAACCATATAATATTCATTTACTTGTAGACATTTTCATAATACAGTAAAACCTGTGTTAGCCGGCCTGCTGGTTTTCTGAAAATTCCAGATATCGGGCTGGGCGGGGACAGCAGAGGGGTGAGAAGCAGGAGCCGTACAAGGGCGGGGATGTGGCCTGCGGGGGTGGGGAGGAAGGGGGGGCGAGGAGAGCTGCGAGGGGAGGGCTAACCTGCGGAGGAGGGCCAGGAAGCGCAGGGGCGAGCTGCCATGGGTGCCAGGCTGACCTGCTGGGGAGGAGGCGAGGGGGGGCAGGGGAGAACAGCCATGAGCCACAGGGGTGCCGGACTGCCGGGAGCTGTGGGGGGGTCTGAGTAGCCGTTCGCCTTCCCCCAGGTATGTGCTGCATGCGTGGCTTAAAGTGCTGGTTTCCTTCC
>JANRFK010001158.1:27915126-27927617 GCA_030068395.1 Apalone spinifera
GGTTTCTAAAGTTTTCCGGCTAGTTAAGTGCCAGATAGCACAGGTTTTACTGTACATATTATTAATTTACATAACAATGGACAGATCCCATATCTCAATCATTCTATTTGTCCATCTCTGTTTTACATGGTTGCAGACTGTCACAGTTAATCACATGGTACTACTAACCTGTTTAAAACACTTAGCTCAACTAGACAAATGCAGTACAACTGCTTTGATTATTCCTTTCCAGCCAGACCGAGAGAACTGATGGGAAATGACTCGATTCCCAAAGCTCTCACTTGTGTAAAGCCAAAGGGATTCCTATTTTGTCCTACACACAAGAGGTGTCTTAGAGGTGGTAAACAATATGATTTTCATTGTCAACAATACACTGATGGCATCCAGCTATATATAATTCTTCACAGGTACCAATATTAGATACCCCAATGCTTACAATAGAAGAATTTGAAGAACAACAGATGTCTCAAACTAAACCGGGCCAAGATCAAAATCATGATGGGAGAGGCAAAAGCTGTGAAGACCTACCTGGAACACTGGATTTCCCCTTCAATCTAGCTTCTCCTACCCCATCCCAATTAAATCAATTATGTAACAATCTTGGTTTCTAACATCCATTAATCCTGGATGACAATTTAGCAAGAGTATAAAGAATTTCTTTCCTCTCCACCTTAAATTTACGAGAGAAGAGTTGAAAATTTCTACAAGAATCTGGCAAGCAAACTCTCATTCGTAACTTCAGAGAAACAGAACATTAATCTACTGCATCTCCACGTTGATGAAACCTTTAGAGCAAGATACAATGGAAAACACAACTCTTCTACCTAAAAACTACCAACTTCCAAGTCATTTGCATCACCAGCATAAGATTTTGTTTCTGATTTTTCAAAGCCATCAATGTATGCCAACCCATGACCCAAGGCAGCCATGCTCATCTGGGATAATGCAGTTAACAGGACGGTCCTCTCTCAGGCATACACAATTGTGATGGGCATCACTAAATTTGGGGTACCGGTGATGCCCTATTCTGCATATGCTTAGGTACTGCATGTTAACCAGCTTCATATCCCCAGCCCACCTTCCCCCTCCGTAGGCTCAGCACAAGCTGCAGCAGCCTCCAGCCCCATCTCCCAGCACTCCCATCCATGTGGCAGCAAATGGTGCGAGTGAACACCAGAGGGCTCAGGGGGAACAGAGGGCAGCCACATAGACAGAAGCTGGAAAGAAGCAGCCATTTCCCCTCCAAAGAGCCTCTTCTCTCCGGCTGGAAGCGTGGCTGCCCTCGGCTACTCCTGAATTCTCTGGCCCACACTCATGCCACCTATGCCTGCAGGTGAGCCCTCCCTCCCTGCCATGATCCATCTGCTGCCAAGGCAATGGTCCATCCAGTCTGGGAAAGTTGGCAACCCCTGTCCACCCATATTTTTTGACACTGCAACTCTCCCCCGTGGAGGTGTGTGCATCGATGCTCAGCTGTGTAGGGTGCCAGCACTGCTGGGGACAGCCTTATTAGCAAAAGAAAACTCAGGCTATGATATCTAGTCTGGAGGTGAAGCGTAAGTAAGGTCTAAGAGTTAGTATTTTGCTTGAGGAAGTCTGGCAATGGAATGAGCTCCATAAGGAGACAAGATTAATTTAAAACCAGACTACCAATTACTGAATTTACTGCAAAAATAGTCTTTTAAACAAAATTTTCACCTATCTTTAATGCTTAAAAATACAAACAAAAATGCATACCCTCTAAAGAGAACTTGCTAGAATCTGAGATGGGCAGAGAACAGATTTCTCTGATTTTGATTATGGAACTAAATTACCTGTGCTGGGATTAAATACTACTGTGATGTAGAAAAAAAAAATCTATAGCACCTGGTACTCATATCCCAAGCAGTCAGATTATAACTACTTTAGTAACGACTGATCTGGGAACAAATCAAATCTATGACCTAAAGAATGAAATGCTTCATATTCCACTAGGTATATCCATGATCATTCAACTGGGGTATCTGACAAACTATACAGTGGTTATGCTCTGGATATACTCCAGCATAAGGTTCACCATGGTTAATTGGATTACCATAAGGCTATGATGCTCAACAGGATCTACGATGGGTTCCATGCTTACACTGCTATGGTGTCTGCATGGATAACCAGGGAAAAAAGGTCACAAAGACTGTTTGCTGTTGCTCTTTCAAGCGTCAGGGACCGGGAAGGAGGAGACGAGTGCCTTATGGGAAGCTCACAACACGTACCAAGAACCACCCACGGCCCAGTTTTGGTCCCAGCATGCACTGGGAGTATAATCCAGAATGCAAAGGGGTGCCGGAACTCTGGGATAGCTACCCACAGTGCACCAATCTCAAGTAGTCACCCTACTTTAAACTGTGTCAAATTCTTACGCACAGTGGGGACACACAACTTTGACTTTACAAAATCAGATGCTTTTAAAAAAAAATCAACCTTAATAAATTCAAACTTCTCAATGTGGACATGGCCTTACTGAACACTGGCAGCACTTGTAGAACAGGACTACCAACTTCTTCAGATTGATATCAAAAGAATTCCTTGCAATTTACATTAGTGTTTCCTACTGCTAATAAAAAAAATACTGCTAAGATTTCCAAAGCCATTGAAGGGAGTTAATCAGGCAATTCCCATTTGTACCAGAACTGAATATCAAACCAAAAGTCATTTTTGAAAACCTCAGCCTATGAATACAAGTCAGACACCTGATATACCAGATCTGTCTTGTGAAGGAGACCATGATTTCTACAAAGTCTCAAAAGGGAAAAGGGTAACCGTGTTAGTCTGTAACTTTAAAAACAACGAGTAGTCCTATGGCACCTTAGAGACTAAGAAAAATATATAGTATCATGAGCTTTTGTGGGTAAGATGCACTTCATCAGATGAACTGAAGTAGAAATAACAGAATCCAAGTGAAAATGTGGATGATAAAGGCAGGGGAAATTGGCTTTGTAATGAGATTTTAAAAAGTAGCCATTATTCTACAAAGGATTTTCACCACCCAATTACAGAGAAACTGCAGAACTGAAATTAATCTACAAATTTGACACTGTTACCCTGGGCTTGAACACACACATTGACAGGTTACCCCACTACAAAACCAATTTCCCCTGGCTTTAACATCTGCATTTCATATCAAAAGCTATGAATGGAACACATCAGCCCACTTAATTAGCTTCATTAACATGGGTCCCAAAATTGACAGCTACATCTTTTGCGGTTTATTTTCATTTATATGTATGCATCTCGGATTCTGTTATTTCCACTTCAACTCATCTGATGAGGTGAGTCTTGCCCACAAAAGCTCATGATACTATGTATTTTTGATGATTTCTACAGTTAATAAAAATGAAAATTTCTAAAACTGTTTATTAAAGATGTGATAAGTAGCACAAACAAAATTAATTCTCCTTACCTGAGATACATAACCAGGAGGCACAAATATTGGAGGCACAGAACCATTTGGTGACATCATAGGAACATGTGCAGGACCTGAAAAAGAGGAAGGGGGGGGGAAGTAACTGAAAAGTAATAGCACTTTTTACCACAATGGATATTCCAAATTTTACCTCCCATCCCTTTTATCTGATGGTTTAAGTACAAGCACTCGTTCCTTTTAAAAAAGACACACCAGATAAATTACTTATGCTACAAATCTGCATTTTTGCAACCATCTTTAGACAACACAATTTAAAACTGGACTTGTCAATTATGAAAACTGTAAGCAAGTCATACTATATTCTTTTTCTATTAAGACTCATTAAAATGTTTTCATTAGCAGATATGAAGTCACTGCTGTCTGGAGGAACAGGAGTGATTCACTGTCACTCAAAACAATTCATGGAATACAATTTTAATAGCTCACTAAGTCATTTTGTCATGCTACTCTGTAAGTTATCCACTTCTATGTATACTACTTCAATTTATTTAAAAAACTGTATATAAGAAATAATCATAACCTCTTTCTGCTCTCACATACCAGATATTATTTAAATACTTGTATAGGATAACACTTTTTAAAAAAAACTTCCTGATGAGTAAAATTAAAATATGTAGAAATATTACTCTATTGGCACTTGTAAAAAGCAGCAACTATTTTTGTTAAGAAAATACAATTATTTTCAGAAAGCTGATCTTATTAAGCTTTCCAGCGCTGTTAAGGAGGATGAAAGGCGCAGGGGAAGAGAGCATTCAATGGGAGCAGAGGGAAACCATCCCATAGTTGGGACCCTCCTTCCAAAGGATGTTATGGTATCCTCTCACACTGAGGATACCTCTCCGGGGGAGATAACGTCAGTGGTTAGGAAGAGGCAGGTGTTAGTAGTGGGTGATTTGATCGTTAGAAACATAGATAGTTGGGTTTGTGATGACCGGGAGAATTGTATGGTGACTTGCCTGCCTGGTGCGAAGATTGCAGATCTCTCAAGGCAAATAGATAGACTTATGTGTAGTGCTGGGGAGGAGCTGGTGGTCGTGGTACATGTGGATACCAATGACATAGGGAAGGGTAGGAGATATATCCTGGAGGCCAAATTTAGGCTGCTAGGAAGAAGACTGAAATCCAGGACCTCTATGGTAGCATTCTCAGAAATGCTTCCTGTTCCACGCGCAGTGCCAGGTAGGCAGGCAGAACTTCAGAGTCTCAATGCTTGGATGAGACGATGGTGGAGGGAGAGGGATTTAGATTTATTAGGAACTAAGGACAAAAGTGAGGAGGTTAGTTAAACAGAAATTAAAAGGTAGTGTGACACGAGTAAAATCCCTGCAAGCTGCATGGACACATTTCAAAAACACCATAATAGAGGCCCAACTTAAATGTATACCCCAAATTAAAAAACATAGTAAGAGACCTAAAAAAGTGGCACCATGGCTTAACCATGTAAAAGGAGCAGTGAGAGATAAAAAAGGCATCTTTTAAAAAGTGAAAGTCCAATCCTAGTGAGGTAAATAGAAAGGAACATAAACACTGCAAACTTAAGTGTAAAAATGTAATAAGAAAAGCAAAAAAAGATTGAGGAACAGCTAGCCAAAAACTCAAAGAAATAGCAAAATGTTTTTTTAAGTACATTAGAAGCAGGAATCCTGCTAGAAAAAAACAGTGGGGCCCCTGGACGATCGAGATACAAAAGGAGAAATCAAGGACAATAAAGCCATTGCGGAAAGACTAAATGATTTCTTTGCTTCAGCCTTCATGACTGAGGATGTTAGGCAGATTCCCCAATTGCACCGTCCTTTGTGGGTGATGAATCTGAGGAACTGTCCCGGATTGAAGTGTCATTAGAGGAGGTTTTGTAACAAATAGAAAAACTTAACAGTAACAAATCACCGGGACCGGATGGCATTCACCCAAGGGTTCTGAAAGAACAAATGTGAAATTGCGGAACTATTACCTATGGTTTGTAACCTATCCTTTAAATCAGCTTCTGTACCCAAGGACTGGAAGACAGCTAATATAATGCCAATATTTAAAAAGGGCTCTAGAGGCAACCCTGGCAATTATCAGTACTGGGCAAATAGTTGAAACAATAGTAAAGAATAAAATTGTCAGACACGTAGAAGAACATAATTTGTTGGGCAAAAGTCAACATGGTTTCTGTAAAGGGAAATCATGTCTTACTAATCTATTAGAGTTCTTTGAAGGGGTTAACAACCATGCGGACAAGGGGAAATCCAGTAGATATAGTATACTTAGAGTTCCAGAAAGCCTTTGACAAGGTCCCTCACCAAAGGCTCTTGTGTAAATTAGGTTGTCATGGGATAAGAGGGAAGATCCTTTCATGGATTAAAAACTGGTTAAAAGACAGGAAACAAAGGGTAGGAATAAATGGTAAATTTTCAGAATGAAGAGGTGTTCCCCAAGGGCCAGTCCTAGGTCCAATCCTATTCAACTTATTCATAAACAATCTAGAGAAAGAGGTAAACAGTGAGGTGGCAAAGTTTGCGGACGATACTAAACTGCTCAAGACAGTCGAGACCAAAGCAGACTGTGAAGAACTTCAAAAAGATCTCACCAAACTGAGTGACTGGGCAACAAAATGGCAAATGAAATTTAATGTGGATAAGTGTAAAGTAATGCACACTGGAAAAAATAACCCTAACTATACATACAATATGATGGGGGCTAATTTAACTACAACTAATGAGGAAAGATCTTGGAGTTATCATGAATAGTTCTCTGAAAACATCCACTCAGTGTGCAGCAGCAGTCAAAAAAGCCAATAGGATGCTAGGAATTATGAAAAAAAGAGATAGAAAGTAAGACGAAGAATATCTTACTGCCCCTATATAAAACTATAGTACGCTCACATCTTGAATATTGTGTACAGATGTGGTCTCCTCACCTCAAAAAAGATATTTTGGCATTAGAAAAGAGCAACTAAAATGATTAGGGGTTTGGAACAGGTCCCATATGAAGAGAGGCTAAAGAGACTGGGACTTTTCAGTTTAGAAAAGAGGAGACTGAGGGGGATAGGATAAAGGTATATAAAATCATGAGTGGTGTGGAGAGGATGAATAAAGAAAAGTTATTTACTTGTTCCCATAATATAAGAACTAGAGGACACCAAATGAAATTAATGGGTAGCAGGTTTAAAACTAATAAAGTTTGTCACACAGCGCACAGTCAACCTGTGGAACTCTTTGCCAGAGGAGGCTGTGAAGGCTAGGACTAGAACAGAGTTTTAAAAAAAAGAGCTAGATAAATTCATGGAGGTTAGGTCCATAAAAGGATTTTAGCAAGGGGGTAAGGAATGGTGCCCCTGGCCTGACCCAGTATGGCCAGTCTTGTGTTCTTAATAAAATGCTAAGAGAAAGAGAACAGACATTAGACAAACTTTATGGACTAATGTTCTGACATGCGAAAATAGTTATTTCAACTGTGCAATATAATCATATGAAGCAAATTTTGAAGCCACACTCAAATCTGCAGGCTTGTCATTAGCTGCTATGGAAGAAGTCCTTCATAAATATGCAGCTATCAGTATCTACTCTATAATAGCAACAGGCTACAAATGCCAGAGTGTTACACAGATTTTTGCCATACAATAGCTATTACAATAATTAAAGTAAAACCTCAGCAAATTAAAGTATTAAATCCTGACAAGATCATTACAAGTCAATCATGTCATCTAAGGGCTAGTCTACGCTACCGTGGGAGATTGATCTAAGTTACACAATATCAGCTATGTAATAACATAGCTGAAGTTGACATGCTTAGATCTACTTACCGCAGTGTCTTCACTGCGGTGTGTCCCTTAAAGACACCTTTCCATCGACTCCCATCTCGCTTCTCATTGAGGTGGAGTACCAGAGTCAATAAGAGAGCAATTGGTGGTCAATTTATCACATCTACACTAAACGTGATAAAAATCAACCCCCACTTGATTAATCAGTCATCTCAATCTAGCCCATTGTGAAAACATGCCCTAATTAAAGACACTTTGAAGCACTTGGAAGAGGGGAAGTGATCAGGAATAGTCAACATGGAGTCACGAAAGGCAAATCATGCCTGACCAATCTGATTAGCTTCTATGATGAGGTAACTGGCTCTGTGGATATGGGAAAGTCAATGGATGTGATATACCTTGACTTTAGCAAAGCTTTTCATACGGTCTCTCACAATATTCTTGCCAGCAAGTTAAAGGAATATGGATTGGATACATGGACTATAAGATGGATAGAAAGCTGGCTAGACTGTCAAGTCCAACAGGTAGTGATCAATGGCTTGATGTCAGGTTGGTTTCTAGTGGAGTGCCCCAAGCATCGAGCCTAGGACCGTTTTGTTCAACATCTTTATTAATGACCTGGATGAGGGGATGGATTGTACCTTCAGCAAGTTCACAGATGACACTAAACTAGGGGGAAAGGTAGATATGCTGGAGGGCAGCAATAGGGTCCAGAGTGATCTGGACAGATTAGAGGGCTGGGCCAAAAGAAATCTGACGAGGTTCAACAAGGAGAAGCGTAGAGTCCTGCACTTGGGATGAAAGAATCCCAAGCATTGTTACAGGCTGGGGACTGAATGGCTAAGTAGCCGTTCTGCAGAAAAGGACCTGGGGAATACAGTGGATGAGAAGCTGGATATGAGTCAACAGTGTGCTCTTGTAGCCAAGAGGGCTAATGGCATATTAGGGTATATTAGGAGAAACACTGCCAGCAGATCCAGAGAAGTGATTATTCCCCTTTATTCGGCTCTGGTGAGGCCACATCTGGAGTATTACGTCCAGTTCTGGGCCCGCCCACTATAGAAAGGATGTGGAAGCACTGGAGAGGGTCCAACGGAGAGCGACCAAAATGATTAGGGGGATGGAGTGCATGACCTATGAGGAGAGATTGAGGGATTTGGATTTGTTTAGTCTGCAGAAGAGAAGAGTGAGGGGGGGTTTGACAGCAGCCTTCAACTTCCTGAAGGAAGGTTCCAAAGACGATGGAGAAAGGCTGTTCACAGTAGTGACAGATGGCAGAATGAGGAGCAATGGTCTCAAGTTACAGTGGGAGAGCTCTAGGTTGGATATTAGGAAAAACTATTTCACTAGGAGGGTAAAGAAGTACTGGAACGGGTTACCTAGGGAGGTGGTGGAATCTCCATCCCTAGAGGTTTTTAAGTCTCGGCTTGACAAAGCCCTGGCTGTGTTGATCTAGTTGGGATTGGTCCTGCCTTGGGCAGGGGGCAGGACTTGATGGCCTCCTGAGGTCTCTTCCAGCTCAAGGATTCTACAAGAATCAAACTGACTGGCAATATATTTTATAAATAACAAGAAAAGTTTAAGATACAGTATATCCAAGATTTTTAACTTTTAACATTTATCTTCTAAAGGATTCCTATTCAAGCCTATGGAACAAATTCATTCACCGTATGATAAGTATAATTATATTTTAATGACTATGTAGTGAAAGTCTTATGGAAGTAGTTTTATGAAGAATCTTAAATATTTTTTCCTATTTAACACATCTGATTGAACTCACTGGAATTTTCTTTTACCTTGAATACACTGGATGTGTCCATCTTCAGTTCTAATTGTGAAAGTTTCTCCTGGGTTTACCTGCACAAGTATAACCTGAAAAACAAAAACAGAAACACACCCTTGTAATTTTAATAAACATTAAGTATTTTAGAGATTAGCTTTCCTTTCCAGTGTCATCTTACAAAATTTCTTAGAAGAAAATAGGGCAAGTTTAGAAATACCAATAATATGGGCTGAATTCCCAGTCTCAATAAATCATAGTTAGCTTTTATTCTGACACATCAAAATTGTTCCAATAATATCTACCAGTTATAGCTGAAAGGTTAGCTATACTTGAAACTTCCTTGTCAACTTTGTTTAAGCCACTTCCTTCTATTTGTACTAAAATACCACCAACACATGATTTAAGAACTAGATACTTTATGCAAAGTAAATACATTTTGCTTTATAGTCTTCCCTATGACACCACCTCATCAATCTCATAATTGAACTGACAAGAACAGGTATCTAAACAGAATATTTTATAAAGGATGTTTTATAACAGGAGAAAGTTTTATCCAAGATCTCCCACACTGAAAATAGGTTAAGGTTTGACAATGAGTTCTCTAAAGACCAAATTATTTTTTCTTCATGAAATTATTTCTGACCTTGGTAATAACAGTTTCCAGGTCTTGTCTTTTTCAGGATGAGAAGCCTAATTTCCTGAGACACTTTCAATCTACTTTAATTATACTTTATAATCAAATAGCTATAATATACTGACTGCTTGTATTTGACTATTTGAAATAGATAATGCCTCTGGTTGTAGTCAGTCAGGTTTTTTTTCCTGAAGATAAAACCCTTCTGCATTATAACACTGAACCTATTTTTATAAGCCATTCTTTGTATCAGTGTACAGCCAGAAAATTAAAAACTGCCTTAAGTTTTAAGTCAATTCTTGGTTTGTTTACAATTGTGCATTTGGCTCTATGGCTTGTAATAGTTTCTCTTTGAAGGAGCTGCAGCAGAAGGGATGGTGACAGCAAATAATGCAAACACTAGCAACTAGGGATGTAAAATCCCATTTAGTTAGTTAACTGGTTAAATGTTTAAGTTTAGTTTAACCAGTTAACCAATTAACTGGGAGTGGGGGAGGTGTAGGAGAATGACTTTCCCAGGAAGCTGGGCTTGACGGACAAAGGAGAAAAGCCATGGGAACCACTACCCTGCCCTGCCGAGAAGACTGGACTCCAGACCCTCCTCCGGCCCACAGGATCATGCCCAGGCAGGCCCCTTCCTATGTCCACCTCCAAACTGCTTAAGTCCAGATGTTCCCTTGAGAACTGTGTTGTATACCTGCAGTCCAGTGGCCACTTTAAAGTGTAGCTTTGGACTTTCATATTTCCACTGTCTCTAGAAAGATCTTCGCTGTATGTTAACAGATTAGATCTTTGGTTCCACAATGTATCTCTTATAATGCTTACCCTTGAAACTTGTTATTAACAGGAACAGCAAGGAATTTGCTGTGTACTCCCCCAGCTGTCCGGCTCGCACAAATTCGCATGCGAACATGGACAAGGGAAGACATGTTAATGGAGCAAAATGAGTGGTGGAATACGCTACTGGAGGAGAGGACAGAGGAATGGCAGGAGAGGACAGCGTGCAATCAACTGCAAATGAAGCACCAGGACAATGTGTTTTTATCCTTGACGGCTGTGATGGAGTGCATGGCAGCGTGCCTGAGGAGGCTTCCCTCTCAGCCCCTGAAAAACAATTTCCCCTTTTTGCCCAGTTCTGTAGCCTCCAGGGCCCGTTGGCATAAGACACCGGGGAGGGAGAGACAGGAGGCGGCGGCACCCTAGGGAACTCAAGGGCAACCTCACACTCAACCTCCAGTGCATCATAAAGCAAAAGTCTGTCCTCACATTTCTGATTCTCCCTCTCTTCTTTGGGACCCAAACCATGGACTCCTTTTCTGTCTCTGCTGTGTACTCTAAATAAAAACAATTTCTGAAAAATAGTCTCTTCATTGCTTGTATTACAGCGGTAGGGTCGGGGAATACACGCAAACACACTGAATGCAGGGGCACCTTGCTGAAAGCAACGTGCATGACTCTCAAAACTGACCATTCCTAAATCTTTCAAAGCCCCAACCTGTGCTCTTCTTATTGCCCTGGTGTCTGGCTGCTCAAAATCTCTGGCTAGGTGCTCTGCCTGAGCCCTCCACCCTGCAAGCCCACAGCAGGCTGCCACCAGAAACAGAATCTTGCATTTGCGGCGGTCTAACCTAGTCAGTAGGCTCCTACCTAAACTTTCCCTTTAATGCCCTAAAGCACATTCAATCCTCATTCTGTACTTGCTCAGCCTGTAGATGAACTGCTCCTTACTGCAGTCCAGGTTGCCTGTGTACAAGCTTCATAAGCGACAGGAGCAAGGGGTAGGCTCAGTCACCAAGGATCCCTATTGGAATTTCTACCTTTCCAATTCTAATTTTCCAGTCGGGGAAAAACGTTCCAGCTTGCAGCTTTCTGAAGAGGCACAAGTTCCTAAAGATGTGCACGTCATGCACCTTTCCTGACCATTCCACCTTATGTTGGTGAAATGGTCCTTCAGATCCACCAGTGCCTGCAGCACATTTAGTGAACTCTATCACGGCAAAGTCCTCCACTCTGGCATCCATGTTTCCCAGTCATTACCCCGTAGCAGAATGGCATTGATTGCTTTGGCTACTTGAATTACAGCAGCCCTATTGTAGATTTCCTCATTCCAAACTGATTCTCAACCGACCAGTAGCTGTCTGGTGTTGCAAGCTTCCATAGGGCGATTGCCACACACTTCTCCACTGTCAGAGCAGGTTTCATTCAGATACCCCTACACTTCAGAGCAGGGAAAGCCATTCACAAAGTTCCATGAAAGTGGCCTTGCACATTCAGAAGTTTTGCAGCCACTGCTCATCATCCCTCCTTCAGCACTATGTGGTCCCACCAGTCTGTGCTTATCTGACAGCACCAGAACCTGTGTTCCACTGATTTCAGGGGATCAACTACTGGCTGCATTTCTAATTAGCTCAACTCAATGACTTGCATCCCGAGATTCATCCTCACACTCTTCCTAGAGTGCTATGCATATGCTCTAGACATATTCCACTATTAGGTAGAATGGGATTCATGGGGGGGGGGGGGGGGGGGGGGGGGGAGACCATACTCATGCTTCTATGGCATCTGCATGTGTAACTAGGGCCAAAAAAGACACTCATCTCAAGCAAGGGGGGAGTGAGTAGACAAGTGCATTATGGGACACTGACGACATGAACCCAGAACCATCTGCTGCACAGTTTTGGTCCCAGTTAAGATGCAAGAACTGTGGGATAGCTACCTACAGTTCATCACTCTCAAAGTTGATAGTGCATCATCAGTAGTGAGATTACTTTGAACTAAGGATGCTAAGGACTAGTCAACTATCTGATAAACAAATGCGTATCGGATAGTCGAGTCAACTAGTCGCTTCTCTCCCCCCCCCCCCCCCCCC
>JANRFK010001158.1:27943169-27957631 GCA_030068395.1 Apalone spinifera
AAAGGATGTGGACCCATTGGCGAGGGTCCAGTGAAGGGCGACAAAAATGATTAGGGGGCTGGAGTGCATGATCTATGAGGACAGACTGAGGGATTTGGCTTTGTTTAGTCTGCAGAAGAGAAGAGTGAGGAGGGATTTGACAGCAGCCTTCAACTTCCTGAAGGGAGGTTTCAAAGAGGATGAAGAGCGACTGTTCACAGTAGTGATGGATGGCAGAATGAGGAGCAATGGTTTCAAGTTACAGTGGGAGAGGTCTAGGTTGGATATTAGGAAAAACTATTTCACTAGGAGGGTGGTGAAGCATTGGAATGGGTTACCTAGGGAGGTGGTGGAATCTCATCCCTAGAAGTTTTTAAGTCTCGGCTTGACAAAGCCCTAGCTGGGATTTAGTTGGGATTGGTCCTGCCTTGGGCAGGGGGCTGAACTTGACCTCCTGAGGTCTCTTCTAGCTCTATGATTACCCTTCATCTTAAATATTTCTCATGTTCCTCAGGACCACACAAGATGTTTTAGGCAGACTGGTTTATGGCAAAATTACAGCAGGTATTGAAAGTCAGGCTTTTAACAGAAGCCGAGTTACAATTTTAGTTCTGAAGAGACCACCATTTCCCCCCCCTCCCATAACATTAAACTACTAAACTGTTCAAAACTAAATATATGTTTTTACTAAATCTTTGGAAATAATTCAGCATGATACCAACTGAATTTTTCTACACCCTATCTTGTATAAAATGTGGTTTTTAGTCAAAAAAGGCACCACAAGTTGAAGTGACAAACACTGAAAATATTCTTCAGAGCTAATCCAACAAGTATGTGCAGTCTATACTTACAACTGGGAAAATACCATATAATTTAAGCCTGTGTTCAAGCTGGGAGACCTCAGCTTTAAGAAAATAGGACACAGTTAACTCCAGAGACAAAATACAAGATTTACAAAAGAGACTATGTTGCTTTACATTAAGTATGTTCCTGCAGTAATCCACTGTTTAAATTGTTCTTAAGAACATAAACATAAGAAAATGAGAATGGACTGGGTCAGACTAATGGTCCATCTAGCCCAGTATCCTGTCCACTGTCGACAAAAAATACTAGATGCTCCAGAGGGAGGGAACACAACAGGTAATCATCAGATGATCTCTCTGTCTGGAAATGGATGACAACAGAGAGGCTATGGACACCATTCCTACCTATCTTTGCTAATAAACATTGATGGACCTAACCTCCATTAATCAAAAATGAGTAGGGGCTTGGAACGAGTCCCATATGAAGAGATATTAAAAAACGTGGACTTTTCAGCTTAGAAAAGAGGAGATTAAGGGGGGATATAGTAGAGGTCTATAAAAATCATGACTGGTGTGGGAAAAAGTGAATAAGGAATGAGTTATTACTTATTCCTGCAATATAAGAACTAGGGGGTCACAAAATGAAGTTAATAGGCAACAGGTTTAAAACAAACAAAAAGAAGCTTTTCTTCACTCAGCACAGTCAACCTGTGGAATTCCTTGCCAGAAGATGTGGGGAAGACAAGAACTTTAACAGGGTTAAAAAAAAAAAAAAAGAGCTACACAATTCACTATTCTATGGACCTAACCTCCACAAATCTATATAGCTCTTTTTGTTTAAACTTAAAAAACAACAAATAGTCTATAAAGTTCTACCAGTCTAAACATATAGATGGTATCATAAGCTTTTGTGGGCACAGCCCACTTCTTCAGATGACTAGAGTTTTGAGTTTAGGATGTCCAGGACCAAAATAAATAGGGGAGAAGAAATAGGGGGAGAAGGAAAAAAAAAGTGGAAGGGGGCGGGAAACAAGAAACAGAGGGTATGTAAATATCAAAGGGAAAACCAAACAGGCACAACTGGTAATCTATAAGCATCTAAAAATTGGATAGTTAAAAGAAGCAGATAAGGGTCATAGGATAGCAATTAGAGAGGAAGAATACTAACACAAGTATCTATACAAAGAGCTCTAGGCATCTTCATTTTTTGTTTGGTCGCTAACGTCCCAGCCTCGATTGAGGCCATAGGTGTGAGAATTACATTTGTGGATAAATTGCAAATTTCAACTCTTTTCTGTGTATTTGGCTTGTAGAACTGGTCTGTAACAAGACAGCCACTTGTTTGTTTCTATTTCCACTTTGGTAAAGGTTGAGCACTATGAATCTACAGTATTGCACAGAAAAACTAGGGTTGCTCTGCTCCAAGATGGATGTTAATTGGTTACATAAAATCTTAAATCTTGTGTTTTAAAATCTTTTTGCTATTTCAGGCAAAGGTTACAGCTATTTGCTGTTGTACCCATACCAGAAAGTTAATTTTCATAGGCTAGGGATGTAAAATCCTGTTTAACTTGTTAACTGATTAAAAAGGGGGCAAGCAGGAGGGCCGTTCCCATGCCCTCCTGCTCAGGTCAGCCAGGATGCCCCATAGATAGGGGCTGCTCCCGTGTCCCAGCCAGAAGAGTCCCTGCCTCTGGGGTACCCTGGCCTGCTGCAGACAGGGGCTGCACAGGAGCAGTCTCTGTCCACAGCAGGCCTCCTGCAGGGCTGAAGCAGCCCTCCATCCATGACAGGCAGGGGACTGCTACAGCCCCACAAATTAACCTTAACCCATAAGCTTCACTCATTAAGGGTAAGGCTAACAGGTAAACATTCACATCCCTAACATAGATGTTCATTGTTTTAACTATTTCCATGGGTGGAGAAACCTTTTAGACAATATCATCAGTGTGCAACCATTTGAGACTACCAATAGGGAAAAAAGGAAAGAATTAGCAACATAAAATAGATTTGAGCAAACATTTTAAAATCCACTACTTCATATTTTGAATCCTTGGCTGGTAAACAAAAGTTAATACCTTCATATTCTTAAGTCTTTGTAAATATTCAATTCCTGTTCTCTCAAAAAACTACAGTATTACAGTTTGGCAATAATCCTAATTAGAGCCACACATTTACAATACAGATTAACCAAGTAGTTGACCGTCATGGAAACTTCCACACAGCAGAGCCAAATAAACAAAGCCCTTTTATAGAGTTATCAGTATTGAAGATATTTGCTGTAGGACATAAAATAGCAGTAGATATGCATAATCATTGCGTCACTTTATAACAGTCAATTTAATATGTGGTTTAACAAATATCTTTCATCTGACAAAGTAATAGCTACCTAGTCCAAGGATAGAACACCAAGGCATGGCTGATGATGTCTTGGAGCATATGAAATCTCATTTGTCAGTGTTTCAAGAAGGCCCACTCCCTACACAGCCAACTGCTCATTTTATGGAGGAAGTTAAACAGTCTCCAGAACAGAAGAAATACTTCTGTCCATGTATCTGTTTTTATTAGGGATATTAATAAATCCCTGTTTTTATTAGGTATATTTGTATAAATGTGTAATTGCTAATTTTTTTCATGCCTTCTTCCTCCTGAGATGTTACCTCTGTGGTAGCAAGCAGGGAGGGCCCCCCACATGCACCAGCTCGCCTCGCCCCACCCCTGCTGCCAGCAAGGGGAATATAGTCGTGTGTAGCGAGACGATTAACCCATGAGCACAAGCTCATGGGTAAAACCATGTACTTGGATACACGTTCACATGCCTTCTTTTTATTTAGTCTTCCAGTTTCCTGCAGCCTACCACTCTTCCTTCATGAGCCAACTTGCATTTTCCCAGGTTCTGTCTAATGTCTTGGAAGGAAATTAAACAAGTTATACCAATTGGGAAGATTCAAATAAGCAGAGTAGCACCCCTTCCAAAGATCAAAATAGCATGTTAAAGTATCAAGTGTGGGTTGATATGCAGCTGTTCTACAAGTCTCAAAAAAATACTACTCATTCAGCAAAAACACAAACATATCAAGGACTTAAAATGAGACAGACTACCATAACAGCAAGTAGTAGCTGTGATATGTTATTGAAAAATGCAAGTTCATTATATGCAAGAAAACGTGTGCGTCTGAAGCTGGGGAAGAAAAGGTAATCATACAACTGTAGTAGCCAAGAGAAAATGCATCACTGTAAACCAGGGATGGACAATTTTTAACCGGGGAGGGGAGGGGGGGCACTTCAGAAATTTTTGAAGGGGCAGGGCCTCAACACTTCCATGCTTCCCTGCCCACAGACCCTGATTGGTCTGGGGATGGGGGAGTGCTTGAAGTCTTTTCCCCTGACGTCCCCAGAGAGAACCACCCCCTGTTCTAAACAGCTGGCGGTTGCCTCTAGCTGCCCTTGCCCTTTGTGGGGGAGGAGACTTCTCCCACTCCCCCCAGCTTGATTAACCTGGGAGCGAGTGGGAAGCACGCAATGTCTCTCGCTCTTTGCCATCAGGCATGTGGCGCTTAGAAACAACTGCCAGGTTTGACTAAGCGCCACATGCTCCCTGGTCCCTAGTCCCTGACTGGCCTGGGGGCAGGGGAGCAACAGGACCTCCGCGGGTCAGATCAACCTGCCTGGCAGGCCAGATCCGATGCCTACCCATGCTTGTAAACTGTTTGCAGACAAATAGCACTTGGCAACATATCAAAAGACACTTAAGTGGCAATACATAGATGTAGACATGCTATACACACATACCTTTATCTCTCATCATTATCCATTTTTGTGCTTATACTAATTGGAACAATTAATTTGATTCAGACCCCACACAAGAATTAAATGATAGAGTCAAGACATACTCCTTTCAGCCTTCCAGCAAGAGATAAGAAATTGCATTGCAACTATCAAAAAGCCCTTTTGCTTTTCACAAAACTTTCTATGCTGCAGTCACTTATTTTCTACACATTAAACAAAAATTACTCTAGTTTACAGGTTTCCAAATTGGTGGCTCACACAGCTTATCTTCATTTAAAAAGGATATATAAAAAAAGAATTTCTAACTACTTTTTCTATTATAGCTATTTTTCATTAAAGAATTATAGTATTTACAGGGCTATTATGGAGTTATAAATAAGAGAGAAGACAATCCATAAGAATCTTATTAAAACAGTGAAGATATGGACAGGGAAGGTACGAAAACTAGAGAAGCCCTGCTGTAAGTAGAAATAAACTAGATAAACAAAATTCAGTTTACTCAGATTCACCTTCATTTTTAAACCTAAGTGGAAACCTCAATCTCATAGCAATATTTTTTTAAAACCTGAAATGTCATCTAGTTATTTTATCATTACTACTGATTAGGATTGAACATTTCCTTGCTGTTTCTCAGCACATCTTCTGTTGTAAGCAAGTAAATAGCTTCTGCTACCTATAGAAAACAAGTTAAAATAAATAAACTATTGAATCAAGATTTATATGGAAAAACATTTGAAATGAAAGGACATCATCTTCCCCATCTATCAGTTTATGTTCCCTCACCTGCATTTAGTCACTGGATCATAACTCTGCCAAGTTTTTCCCAAAGAAGAAATATTTCTAGTCCCAAGTTTTAAAATGTTGACACTCATTTCCATTCTTTCACTTTAAAATGTTACTAAACAACTGAAAAAGAACACTATCAGTTCCATATGTTCAGGAAGAGTAATATTCCTAGAACAAGGCATAAAACGAGGAGGGTTCTATTTCTGATTGCTGTTTACCCACTGCTGTCTTGATCTTATGCCTATTGATTTTAAAGGTAAAAATTCTGCACCTGAGAAACTTTGGCCAACTCAGAACCTAAGCTCCCTGTAAGATCCCAGGCCAGGGAGAGGCATTCTACTTCTGGTTCCAGACCCTGCCCAGACTTGCAGCAGCTGGGAGACAATTGCCCCTCTCTCATCCCCAACCCAGCCTCAACCTAAACACGCCATGCCGGGGAGGCACCTCTCAGCCCCAGTCCAGGTGCTGCTACAGGGGAGAGAGCTGCAGGAAGGCCTCTCTCCCTATACAGCCCCTGGGCAGCCTGCACCCCAGATCCAACATCCCCAAGATGGAGCCCTCATCCTAGTCCCACCCATAGCTGGAGCCTTCATACTCCTGCACCCCAACCCTCTGCACCAGTCCTAAGCCCCCCTCCTACACTCAAGAGCCTCTTAGCCCCACCCCCAACACTTGAATTTTGTCATGTGCACAGATATGGAGGTACTGTGTCCATATGGGTACATGTAACAAAATTCAATCCACACCTGTGTTCCCTGTAAGCTGTATGTTTGTGTGATTGCTCAGGAGAAATTCAAATGCTGCTAAGCTGATTTTAACAGAGTGCCCAAGCTAAGCTGTTTGTTTCTATTGGTGGTGCACGCGCACACACACACACGCATTGGTGTGCACAAAAATTGATTCTACACATGGATGGAAAAAATCCACACATGGATTAAAAGAGAATACTGAGCTACACATGTATGGGAAAAATTAGAGGGAATACTGCTCACAACTACAATAAACTAAGGAGAAACAAAGGTAAAAATTAAAGTGAAAGTAGCCCCCCTTTCTCTGAAGACTTCCTGAGACCAAAAAAACCCACATGGCACATTTGATTAAAACAGGTGAGAGATACCAGAGAGCAGCCCATAATCAACACCAGTAAGACATGTACATCAATTTCAAGGCCAGTCAAATTGTGTATGACTCTCAGTACCTATATGGTCTTAAGTTTACTTGAGGGAATTATGCACCACTGCACAAGAGCAGAATTCAAGTTCCCCTCAGATTTTACTCTCTCTCTACAAAATAATTGATTTATCTACCCTGCCTTGGTAGTGGTTCTGAGCATAGTTCCCTCAAGGGTGTATGCCAGCATGGGCGTGCACAAAGAATTTTGTTCCCACTCACCTCATCAGCAGAGTTGCACAGCAGCTCTCGGCTTCCATGATGTGGAAGGTAAGCTGGTGGCAGCGACCACGGCCTGTCCCAGGGCGAGGATCTGCATGGTGGCAGCCAGAACTGGGGGGGGCCACATGGTGGCCAGCAGAGCTGGAGCCACAGCGGGGGGCCACATAGACTTGCATGGCGCAAGGGAAGAGTGGGACTACTATCCACAACAATGTGCTTGTGGGGTAAAATGATTTACCCCCTCTTAGTGGGGGACAGTACTAGTGTGAGGTATGGGCTTGACTAATGCAGAATAAGTCAGAATGACATGATGAATAAGGAATTTGGTTGTGTGAGGGTGGGGGTAAAATGTATGTACAAAAGGAATGTACTAAAATGTAGCTCAGCTAATCAGAGGAATACTGTTTTCTTACTAGTGCTTAATTGCTCCTAAACACATTTTTAGTTTTATCATCTCTAATCATGATGGTATAGTGTGATGCAGAGATAGCAACACACTTTCTTGAAAACATTACATCCTTTATTTGTAAACATGTCTTAAAATAGTAAAACATACATAGCGTTCAGCAGGCCCGCTGCCATTACAAAACCAGACCAAAAAAAGCAAAACAGGAAATAGATTATATACAGTATAAATCTTCTACTGCTACATCACCAGTGGCCCCGCATTCCGTTTTCCCTTCTTTACACATTACTCACACACACTTGACAGCCTAAGAGGGGAGAGGAAGTTTCCACCTGAGAGAGTTTGAAGAAGAAAGGATTTAGTTGCCCTGCCCAGCCACTCATGAGTCCTGAACACACAGGCCACCCTGACAGAGCTGTCCAAGTTACTGCTGGACTGCCTGTGCACTCTGGCATAAAGCAAAGAATATTATTATTTTTATTAATACATATGTAAACTTTGAAGAATGTTTATGAGGTGATCAAATCAGACAAGGGAAGTCTGCATTGATTCATCAAAGAGCTTTAGCTCCAATTTATGTCTTGTGTGCAGAACAAGCATTCCAGATAGCCAATTTAGAAAATGTAGCTATTTATGTGTAATACATAAAAAAAAAAGTCTAAAAAACCTGAGCGCGGTGGTGGGGAGACACAGGATTGACTTCACCTCTGATCCAAAATAAAATATAGCCCTGAAACACGTTAATGGGGAGAAATATTCAGTAAGTCGTTGTCTAGGTGTACAACAGAGAGTGTATCCTACACAAGCTCAGAAATGTTAGACTGAAAGGCCAATTAACATAAATCTGGCTCTCTTTTCAGAGAGCTAATTGAGGAGGAAGTCCAGTTGGGGAAGGGTCTATATAGAGGGCTATAAACAGAGGAAGTTGGCTACTGAAAATTTTGCAATATTAAATTTTTGTATTTGATTTCATATTAAATAGACATTTGAAGTCATATACTGTGTTAATTATCCCTTGTTTTAGTATTCTTTCTTCCATAGAATTTTAAAAATATATACAAGATTTGTTAATAACTTGGGTGACACCACGGCACATAACCGAACAAGCGCACGTGGATAGAAAATCTTACAAGGGAACACTGGCCCTGAGTAGGCATATTAAGAGCAGCAGAGATAAATCTCCGCTTCAGGGGTGGAACTGGTCACGTGTGCAAGATTGTCCCTCTTGCTACCAAGGTGCATTTGGAGATGGGGACCTGCAGGACTGGGGACACCCACCTGCAGGTTTCTAACCTGTGCTTGAGCTGTTAGTCCCTGTTGGCCTGGAGGGGATGGTGCTTCCTATTCCTGGGCTGCATCCAAGTCAAGTTAAATTCACACCTAGGAACCCCCTTTAGGTGCAGGAAGCACCATGCACACACACCCCTTCCTGCCTCTATCATTCCCCAGCCACAAGAGGAGGGAATCACTGTGTATGGAGCTGTCTTCTTATCTAACCAATCCATATGCATCAAGACCTCCACACACACACAACCCCCCCCTACAGTTTCCACCCCCCTTTTAATCCAGACCACCCTCCACTGAGAAATGTGCAACCAAACTCCCATCTCACCAAGTCCTAAAACCCAAACTTTACGGGTTCCAGAGCTTTGACTCTATCCAACCCTAGAAGTCTTCACAGCAATGTATAGAGCATTATCAAATTCATGGTCATGTAAAACATGTCATGGGCTGTACTATACTATACCCAGGGCTCAACAAATAATGTAATCTACTCACCCGTGGCGAGTAGATTACAACCTGAAAAAAACAGCACAGAGCGATCTGCACTTGCGCAGAGCGCAGAACTGTGCGGCTGGCGAGCAGGGCTTGCCGCTGTTTTGCAAGCCCTGACTATACCCAGGAAGTCTTCTATGCTCACAGGGCAGACTACTGTTTCTCAAACTGGGGGGTCTTCACCCAAAGAAGGGGAGTTGTAGGGTTAGGGAGGCCACAAAGTTATTTTACGGTAGTCATGGAATTACCAGCCTTACTTCTATGCTGCCTTCAAAGCTAGGTGGACAGAGCGCAGTAGCTGCTGACTGAAGGCCCAGCTCTGCAGGCAACAGAGCAAAAGTAAGGATGGAAATACATACCAGGCCATCCTTAATTCTGCACTGCTGCTGGCAGTGGCTCTGCCTTCAGAACTGGTCTTCCAACCAACAGCTGCCACTGTCCATTCTGACATCAGCGCTGCCACCAAGACCAGTAGAGCAGAAGTAAGGGTTAGGGTACCATAACCCCACAGTGCAACGGCTTCTTTTTGGGTGAGGACTCCTGAAATTTCATGGCATTGTTATTAAAGATCTAAATAACTGAAATAATAAGATTTATTAAAGTCAGAGGACCATAAAATTGACTAAAATGGCCTGTGACACTCTAAACATTCCTGAACCCTAACCCAACCATCAGGGGCCAAAAATTACTTTCTTTGCTGTGTAGACATAAGCATAGAAGACTTCATGGGTGACATAATGGAAATATTAATATTACTATGTGCTCTATGGCAGTGTCTGTCAACCAGTGGTAAGAGTATCCTCAGGGGTTCGAGAGAAGTCTGGAGGGTACATCAACAACTTAAATTTGGAGAAAACTGAATTTTTGTTTAGTTTTAATAGCGCTTTATTATTTCTGTACTTTTTACACCCAAAAATTGTGTCACCCGCCCGGCTACAATTAAGTTGTTTAAATAAATGTGTTGCAATGGTAGAAAAAAAAAGTGTGTGTCTGAAAACTGTAGGTACTGGGGATACTTTATAAATAAATAAATAAAAGGGTTGAGTAACACTACTCTATGGAACCATACAGATGTGCTAATGCCCCTAGTAAGGAATTTATCAAACAACATTTCTTAAATCTTTGTTGTTATCTGTATTGTTAGAGGCATATTTGTGACAGTTATTTTGAAATGAATTACCAAGATAATGGAAAATGGCATGATTATATAGGGTTATTCTGATAAATAAAACATACAGAATTTTTAAATATTGGGCACATAATTCCCTCGGTAACATAATATTTAATGAGTACAGAGGATCCACTACAAATTTGTTTATTTTAAATATACACACAACAGATATGCTGTAGCATAGTGTCCATGTTAAGAACTCAGTTACGAAGTCAACAGCAGCTCTGTATTATGTAAGTATTGGAAAAATAACTTCAGCATAATCAAGACATTCTAGTATATAATGATTTTTTTTGGAAATTATGGCCCTAGTCATTAAAGATATTGCCAGATTATTAAAAAACTGGAAAAGATTAAAAATCAATTTATAAAAAGTTAGGCAAATATAAAATATTTTAAGATAAATCAAATTTGGAGATGTGATAGGGAATTTAAAGGGGAAAAACCAAACATTTTTCTACTTGCATGGCTTAGAAAATGTGTTGTTTGCGCTAGCTCTACAGCTATAAAATTAAAAATCTAACTCCAAAAATGTCTCTACTAAGAGCTTTCCAGTAGAAGGTACTGCATTCACTGAAGTTGTTAAAAGCAGATATTACATTCAAGATACGGGAAGAGTATTCAAGGAAAAACATATTTTCCCCTTCAGAATATTACAAAGAAAAATGAAGTACTATACCAAAGTTGGCAGTATCTAATTAAGTCTAATCAAGTCATTTTAACTTTAAAAGTCACCATAAACTCATATTAGTCTATAAAACAAGAAATTACATCTTACTTGAAATAAAATAGAGTGATGGATCTGGCACCAAGTTCTAACATCCAAACAGCATGTAAGTTAAAAGATTAAAACTTCCTTGCCCTTAAGTCAATGATGAGAGCCAAGCAAAGCACTTCAAGGTCTTTGCAAATGCTAGATATCCAATATGATCTGCTAAAGTAAGTCAATTTTAGTCACATATAGTGATTAAGATCCAGGTCTAAATATTGAAAAAAAAATGAACCTCCAGAAAACTGAGGAAGTTTCCATATCAAGAGAGACAGAACAATAGTAGATTTACATTAAGATGGGAAATAGACTAAGGGCTCTGAGCCAGTGGTCTGTCTATGCTGGTCGATACACAGAAAGGATTGTGTTAGCACCACAGAAAGAATAAATTATCGCTGCTTTTACAATAAGCTCTTCAAGAATGTAATAAAGAGTTCAGTGTGTGCTCCTCACTCAGGAATCCAAAACTTTTCAGTTTAGGTCTGGCTTGCAGTAAAGATAACAGCTGAAAACTAACCATCTTGACCTGGACAAACAATCAGAATTTGCCTTATGTTGCACACTAGAAAGCAGGTGAAATAAAAATGTAAAGTTACTTTGCTGGTATTAATAGGACATAGAATTCTGAAACAATTACATTATATTTTTGTAGCAATAATTTGATACCTAGACATAATAGTTTGGTATTCATAGTAATCTGAAATTTAGCAACAAGTCTACTTGTAATTAAAATAAAGATTATTCCCATCTGAAGTCTAAAACTACTTTTCACAACCTTATTAATATGAGGACACCTGATTTCAGAGGCATCTTTAAGGGAATTAAGTATTTGAATAAGAAAAGTATTCTCAGAACTTTTCATAACAAGTATATTTTTGTAGCTAAGTATTCAAAGTTCATGAATCACAGGGTCATTAAATAATGGTTGTATTAGGATTAAAGTTCCAACTTTCTGAACTTAAATTTGTTTACATACAATATAATTCATTAAGAAGAATTCCAAAATATTTTTGTAAAGGATGCATATATAAAACCATAGAAACACACAGTACAAGTGAAATACAGTGACTGTACAAAATTGGTGGGAGTTTGCAGGTGGGGTGAAAAAGAGAATTGCTAAGGCCAACAGCACAAAATATTTATGAAAAGTAAAGATGTAAATGGTTAACCGGTTACCCAGTAATCCTTAGGTTAACGAGGCTGGGTGGTGGAACCCTGACCTGGTCACGCAGCAGCCCCAGTCCCATAGTGGCAGGCGGGACCCCAGCTGGCCACTGCTGCGGAAGCAACCCCAGTCCCACACCCCAGGAGGGGGCAGGAAGGTAGGACACAGGCTGGGTACTCCCCTTGCAGGATCACAATTAACTGGTTAAACATTTTGTTTAAGTGGTTAACTGTTTAACCACTATTTTACATCCCTAAAAAGGGCACTGGAATTTTTACTATCTACATAGTGCAGAAAGTTTTTTAGTTTTAAAGGTCTCACCAAAATTTCCAAACAAGCACAAAAAGATTGTTATTAGTATTGACAGACCAACACATATAGTTAGAATACAAAATGTTACCCTCCCCCAAAACAACAAAACCCCAAACCACTTTAAAATGTCCTACTGAAATATTGTGCTTGACTTTGTTGCAAAATTGGTTTCAACTTAACCTCAAGAAGGACATAGCGTGTGATCAAGGACTGTGGCAGGAAACACATTTGTGTAGACAGAGTTATCTTTATTCTCTCTACAAGTGTGCATATAAGTTATTGTTCCAAATAAATTCAACCTTCAATTCTTTGGAAATTTTGGTAGGTATAATCTTTAGTACAATTAATTGCTAAGTTTTTAAAGAAATAAGTGATCTTCATATTACTTTAAAAGTGAAAACTACTTGAAATATGCATGTCTACAGATATTATACTAGAAATTATAATTATTCAGATTCATTATCAAGGTACTGCCTAACTGCAGCCCAGGCCAAGTTTTTGAAAAATAAAAACATATTGTAAAAATCCTGAACCTACGAGTGATCTACTTATAAGAGCTTGTACCAAAAACACTTTAAGATGGTCAATACAGAGGATCTTTTCACATAATCTTGTAATTAAAAATTACAAGTCAGAATATAAGGAAAAAGGTTCACCACATTTTTTCCTTAACATACTGGAAAGATGGAACTGCTTGAAGACCTTTCAACTCTTTATTATAAAAGAGACTAATTTGATCTAATCTAGTGTCAAGAGATCCCAATGCAATGCAAAGATCTCACAGATTGCAAGACTTAGAACACAGTACGATTAGTCTTGGAAAGAGAGCACGTCAGCTAGCCATTTTTCAATAGGCACAAAGATCCATATATTATAAATTTAGATCTCAAATTATTTTTTCCCCTGTTATTCATATTTATCTCTTTTCACATATTTCCTTTTTGCCTTTTACTTGAGGAATTTGGAAGGCAGGGATAGAGTTTTTTTTTTTTTAAAGACACTAGACAGCATATAAACTACCACACTTTTGTTGGATTTATGTATTCATTTTAAGTTCTTATTGGCTTAAAATACAGAAAGGATGGTCCAATTATTAGAACACTACTCTGGGACTCGGGAAATCTGGATTTGATTCCATGCTCCACCACAGAATTAAGGTGTAATCTTGGGACAGTATCTCTGCTTCATGCCCCCATACATCTGTTAAATAGGACTAACAGCACTTGCTTACCTCATAGACTGTAGTGTGGATAAATACAATAAAAGATTGTAAGGCACTATGATATTGCAGACTATATAAATACCTAACACAGCTAGCCCTTATGACTAGGATAGGCATGACCCTGTAGTTCTACTGCCCATGTAGTTGTTTTGTCAATGTTAATACCTAGGCTTTTGGCAAAGCTTGCAATTATTTCTGATATAAGCAAAATTTCAATGCCATGGAAAGAAATGGACTTTTAAACAAAAAACTACTGGCTTCAAGTTGGAAAATTCTAGTCCTTATTTAAAAAAAATTAAAGATTTCATATAATGCTGCCATCATTCAGAATCTATATAGCAATTTTAAAAACAAATTAACCCATTTTCAGTTTTAAAGCTATTCAAGAATAAGTAGTTAGATAAGAAAAGAACAGTCATAAATAGGAAATAAATAGTGAGAATTTGAACTAAATACACCTGCTGTGCCACCTATGTACCACCCAGGGCTAGTTGAAGAGATTATAGCTACACACTATCCATAATTGTTAAGAAGGAAAATTATCAAAGGGCATACTGTGGAACAGGGATCCTTGGAACCCCCTCAATCTCAAACACCAGCCCTACACACCAAAGTAACGGAAACAGCCTTTTGTCAGAAGCCAATAATAGGTTCAGACCCAAAAGTTATCACAGTAGGATACCCACCTTCACAGCTCCCCCTAGCTGGAGAGGCACAGGGCAGGGTAAATACAGTGGCTAACCATAGCTCAGATGGCAGAACCAACCTACCCACCTCCCACCTGGAGGGGAGAGGCCGAAGGAGTTGTTGAATCTCTATTTGCTGATCACTCCAGTCAAGGGGAACAAGTAGAAGGCTACGTGGCATTTGCAGGCAGCAGCGCCGGCTGCCG
>JANRFK010001158.1:27957731-27976266 GCA_030068395.1 Apalone spinifera
CCAAAACATGAGCCAGCAAGCTACTGGCAGCCAGCCCTCCACCGCTCCCCAGGAACAGTCTGCCAGCTCACAGGAGCCTGACAGGGGCTGGAGAAGGTGTGCACCTTCCTGGTCCAGGGTGGAAATCATGGACTTTATTCAGGTTTGGGGGGGATGGCCCCAACTTCCATGATCTCCGCACTAGATGGAGGAATGTGACCGTCTATGGCAGGATAGTTGCCAGCCTGGCCACCAATGGCCACATGCGAACCCAGAAGCAGGTTTGCATGAAAGTCAGGTTGGTCTGGCGAGACCCCCAACCCTGAGCCCTGAGCTTTCCCTCCCCCTTCTTCCCCTTGCTTCCCCCTTCCAGCTCCCTCCTCCCAGGTTTTCCCCTCCCCTCTCCCACCCTTTCTCTTCCTCTCTCCCACCTCCTTTTCCCAGTCTCCCCAGAGGTTCATTCCCCCCCCTCAGTTTTGTTCAATAAACCCAGTTTCTATTTTTGAACATATATGTCTTTTATTTGACATCAGGAAGGGGGGCTAGGGAGGGGTAAGTGGAAGGATGTGAGGGAAGAATGGGGCACGAGCCCCCAGTGGGGAGGACCAGGGAGGCTCTGAGGGCTCCTCAGGGTGGATGCTCTCCCTCAGGGTCTTCTGGATCCTGACAGCTCCCCCAATGGACCCCCCGGACGGCAGCCTCTAGCAAGTGCAGCTGGGCTGATAGCAACAGCCCCATGAGATGCACCGGCATGCCCAGGGGCAGCTCTGGCTCCATGTAGCCGAGTGCTGTGGTGTACCGAGTGCAGGCACTCAGGGCACTCCAAGACAGGACTGCTTGGCTGTCCCTCATCGAGGTAGACAAGCAAGCGGGGAACCCTGAGAACTGTCTGTCCGGGGTGGGGGCAGGGTTCCTTTAAGCATGGAGCTCAGTTAACCCCAGGCAGCAGCCCCACACACTAAGTCCTAACGTGATGCCCTGCCGGCACTGGTTCCGGCCAGCCTTAATTTCGGTTCAGGGTCCACTCAGTGTGGACATGCTATTTCGAAATAGCAAAACGCTATTTCGAAATAGTTTTTGTGTATAGATGCATTATTTTGTATTAGCTTAATTCAAATTAACTATTTCAAATTAAGTTAATTCGAAATAGCGCTGTAGTGTAGACATACCTAAACAGAAGGATTTTCCTTACAGACTGAAGTGATTGGCTTGATGTTCTAAGCTCTCAACACTAAAATAAACTACCTGACCTAGCTAGATGCCTTTTGAACAGCCAGTCAGGGCAAAGGACAGTCAGAAGTGGCCTTATTGTTTGCTGAACTTGTAATTAATTAATTCATTCATTGATTAATTAATTAATTCATCATGTAGACTCCACTAGAAAAAACAGCATTACAAATAGTTTTAGTCATATTGGTCCTTTGACTAATAACTAACACTTTCCACTAAAGACTGCATTTGAAAAAACCTAGAAAGCAATAAAAGAATGGGCACAATCTTCTGTAAATTATGCATGATGATGGGGCACATTGGAAAGTTGTTAAAGTATTATCCTTTTCTCTGTATGTGTCTGCATGTATAAAAGTACATACTGAAAGACTTTGGTACAAGTTTGGAGTGAATTTGTGACTTCTTTTTAATTATCTATGCTATTTTTAAATTCCTTAACATCGAGAAACTGCAGCTAGGTCAGAATGAGGCTGCCTACATGTTAAAAGGGTGATTCTTGCAAGAAACTCATTACTCAAGGAATACTCTGTGATCTTTGTTGGCCTTTCTATTCATTTTGGGTTGTAATTTAAGGTGTTGATTCCTTAGAACTTGATTATACAGAATTACCTCTCTCCCAGTGATGATGGCTCTGGCCTCTGGTGGATGTCCTGGCTTCTGATGGATGCCAAGAAACCGACTGCATTTGGCAGCACATTCTACACGGGGAAGAAATGGGGAAAATGTCGCCTTTTGGTAGAACAATGTGGGAGAAATCTCATGCAGTGTTTTCTTTCCATTTACACCATCTCTGTGTGTTTGACTCTCTCCCAACATCTAACTGAATGGCCCAATCCTGAGAGATGCTGAGCACTAGATGTTCCTATTTTTGTCATCTGGAGTTGCAGTTTTCAGAGGTGTCTTCAGCACCTCTCACTATAATACCATTTAAAATTTACTTACATTTAATTTTTATTAAATAGATTAAAATCACAATTAAAAAGATATGGAGGGAAAGTTAAAGTACTATTAAACGTTGAATCATATTGTATGTAGAACTTGTTCATTTCACTGGCATTTCTAATATCCAGAAAAGGAGCCATAAATCTATACCAAATTTCAGCCCTTCATATACTTCAGAAAGATAGTGAGAGAGTGCAGCACAGCATTCAGTCAAAACAGCCTTGCTTACATGATATGTTTGTTGACTAGGAACAAAAGGCGGGTTAATCATTTCACCTTTGAGAGAATTTCTGGAATCTTCAGCTCTCGGCCTCAGGAATCTTATTACTCCACAAGCTCTAACAAATCTACAGTGTAGCATAGTCACTGCCCTATGAAATTTATTTTCTAAGTGAAAGATGCCCCTTACATTTTAGGAGTCTCTCTGAAACAGGTATATCAAAAGATTTTAAATTTTTGAGATTGTTAGTGAGAAAGTATTAATACACTTTTCAATTTCAAGCCAGAACCTACAATACTTTGTTTTGAATGCATAGTATTCCCCCAAGATTCAACTTTTTAATTATTACCCGCTTGACATTAAAAGGTAGTGCTGTGTCTTATATTCCTCATCTTTAGCAAAAAGATATTATAAGCTGAGTACAAAAGTTCTCTTGAAGTGAATATTTGACATTCTTTGCACTGTTGGCCTCTTGGGCTTCCACAGTGATCATGAAAAAGAATTGGATCCCCCTGTCAATAATATACCTCTTCTTTAGGAGGGGTTGGAGATTTCCTTTTCTTTTTTGCTATTGCTGGGTTAAATTATTTTGCCTTAATTTACCTCTTTAAATATATTTTATGTGAATTGTAGCCATAGCAAGGTGTTCCTTGATAATGCAAACTCTAGCAAACAACATAGGGTTTGGAACTGGTCCCATATGAAGAGAGATTAAAAAGACTTGGACTTTTTACCTTAGAAAAGAGGGGACTAAAGGGGGATATGATAGAGGTCTATAAATCATGACTTGAGTGGAAAAAGTGAATAAGGAAAAGTTATTTACTTATTCCCACAATATAAGAACTAGGGGTCACCAAATGAAATTAATAGTCAACAGATTTAAAACAAACAAAAGGAAGATTTCCTTTACAAGCACACAGTCAACCTGTGGAACTCCTTGCCAGAGGATGTGGTGAAGGCTAGAACTTTAAAAGGGTTAAAAAAAAAGATAGATAGATTCATGGAGGTGAGGTCCATTATGGCTATTAGCCAGGACAGGTAGGAATGGTGTCCCTAGCCTCTGTTTCTCTGGAGGTGGGTGACAGGCGAGGGATCACATGAGGATTATCTGTTGTGATCCCTCCCTCTGGGGCATCTGGTATTGGCCACTGTTGGCAGACAGGATACTGGGATACATGGACCTTGGGACTGACCCAGTATGGCTGTTCTTATGTTCTTATTTCTCACAAAAAAGCTTACAAAAATCACTGCCATTTGCCGGTGAGCCTTAGAATGAAAGGCCTAAAATCTGCCAATATTCCACAAGCTCCTGACTGCCTCTAGAATAAAAATTGCTTCAAGTATGAAAGTTAACAGAGTTATTCCTAACCTTCAGAAATGAAATGATTGCATATTTGCTGCCTAGCATCTTATACACAAACTGTTACGGGGTAATGGCAAGGGAAAAAAGACAGCTTTTCAGCAGTGTTTGAAATGATACCAAGAACAAGTGATGCTGAACTACACAGGAAGTCTGTTCCAGATGGCAAGAGCTGCACAGAAGCAAGATTGGCACGTCTGTGGGTGCATTTACACTGCAGCATTTTCCCGGAAAAACAGTTTTTTTTCCAGAAAAACAATACTTGCGTCCACACTGCTAGTGTGTTCTTTCGACAGAAAGTCGAAAAACGGGGCGTTTTTGACAGCGGTAAACCTCTTTCTCCAAGGAAGAAACCTTTTTTCTGAAAAAGCTTTTTCGAAAAAAGGTGTGTGTGGACGTGGAAAGGGTGTTTTTTCAAAAGAAGAGGCCTCCAGGAAATAACGAAGGTGCCCTGGTGGCCATTCCATCCAAACTAATCAGAACTCTATAGTTCCTGTCTCCTGGCAGCTCTTAAAGCTACAGGCACCCAGGACAAGCCTTGTGGCAGGAAGCCGGGCCTGGGAGCTGTACCTCATCATGCAGCTCTGACTGCCACCCACTTTTGTACCTAAGGCTCAGCCACAAGTCCCCCCAAGAGCTCCCTGGCCCTCACAGGGAGCACCACCAGGGCTCCCAGGATCCAGCCAGGGGCACCAAATGGCGTGCATCCTCCTGGTCTGGGGCGGAGATCCTGTCCCTCTTCAAGCTGTGGGGGGAAGGAGGAGACCCTACAGGATCTCCACTCCTGGAGGCAAAACGCCAACATATACAGCTGGATGGCCGAGGCTTTGGCTGAGAGGGCCCACCTGCCCCCTTCCAGACATTAGAACAGGTATGGAGCAAGGTTAAAGAGCTCTGCCAGGGTACGCCAGGGCCAGGGAGCGCAGCTCTCACTCCCGGGCAGAACTGCACTACTGCCCCCAGTACCAGGAGCTCCACCAAATCCTAGGGGGTGGTGAAGCCCTTTACCCACCTGTGGCAGTGGACTTGGGGCTACAGACGCCCGTCGTCGCCCACCTGGAGCTCCCTGCTGAAGAGGAGGAGGAAGATCACCAGCTGCAGGAGCAGGAGGAGGACATGGCCAGCACGGTCACCTTGACCCTGGAGCCCAGGCCCTGGCTGTCTCGCAGGCATCCTCTGAGGGTGGTGAGGGATCATCAGGCGAGTGCTCTCAGTTTTCCATATGCACTGGGCAGAGGAGGTGGGTGCAGGGGGGATGGGGTGCGATCGTCGCTCAACCTGGACATCGTGCTGCAGTCCATGCACGTGGAACCATGTGCGGCACCAGTCTGTGCCACGCAGCCTCAGGAAGCAACCCCGGAGTACCTCTGGGGTCCTGCTCGCAGGCTCAGACCCCTGACCCCGGGGGGGTACGCCCTTCCACCACCAGCCACCACTGGAAGCAGGCTGGGCACAAGGGTGCACGCATGACCCCACACATACCGAGGAGTGCCGCACAAAGCAAACGGGCATGCCGGGCTGCGAGAGGCACCAGCCGCTCCCATGGACAGCGCTGCCAGATGCAGGTGTGTGCGTGGGCCCCATGGAAGGCCAGGCTGCTCCAGGCCCCTCTCCCACTCATGGGATCCCACTGTGGATGGACGCTTCCCTTGCCTGCTAATCCGTGGGAGTGTGGGTGGGAAGAGGGAAGCATGGTGCCCTGGGCACCTCAGGGCCCATGTGAGGCAGGACCAACTGTGCAGGCTACTAATGGCCTTGCTCCTGGGAGCCCGGGGCAGCCCGTGGCTGTAGGTGGACTTGGCCGCCGCCTGGGGTGCCAGATGATGATGTTACGGGGGCACCCGGGGCGCCCACCGATTACATCAGTCCATTGCCGGCCCTGCAGGCGGGGGCGCCGATTGCGCATTCCACCTGGGGCGCCAGCTGCTGCAGCCGGCCTCGGGCCGCTTCTGACCCTCTCCATCATCTAGCCCAAGGACTGTTGGTCGCAGCTTACAGTGGAGGGCACAGCCTCAGGTACAGTGTCTGCATGGATGGCTGACCATCTCTCCCTCTTTATTCTCCGCAGTTGGACCAGCCATCACAGAGGGGCAATCAATGCCATGGGAGGCAGCTGCCCGACCCTGAGGGAGCCACAAGAGCAAGAGGGTCCAGGAGGACCTCATGAGACAGCATGTGAGTGTCCTGTGCAACATGCAGCAAACTCTGGCCCAGAAGGCCCAGGATGATGCTGAGTGGTGGACCCACACGTGGGACCAGTGAGTGCAGCAGGGTGAGAACATGTGTGCTACCATCCGGGAAATGATGGCACACCCGGCTCCTGTCCCTGCTCCTGCGCCCCTGCTATGTCCATGCTCCCTTCCCCTGCTCCTCAAGCTATGCCTATGCCTCCTCCTCTGCCCCACACCATACATGACCCTGCTCCAGCCCCCACTCCTGCGAACCCCCTCTCTTGTCCCAGGTCCCACCCAACCCCAAGTTTGCCAAGGTCCCCGGACCCGAAGTGGCACTTCTAGCTGCACCATGCACCACTCCCAGCCCTGATCCCCTCTCCCCCATCCAAATTCTCAACCCCTAGTTACTTTTATTAAAAAAATATATACAAAGTTTTGTGGTTCAACTCAAAACAGGTGTGTTTTTTGAGAGTACAGGGAAGGAGGGAAGGGAGGGGTTATTGTGGGAAAGGCATAGGAGGGCAAGGCATAGGCCCCTAGTGGGGAGGCCCTGGGGAGAGTTACTGGGGTCCTTCAGAGAAACTCCCCCTCAGGGCCTCCCAGATGCACACCGCCACCTGATGGGCCTAGCGGATGGCAGCTGTCCAAAGCTGCTCAAAGGCACTTCCTTCCCTGACGGCCTCTGCCCCTCACCCCAGTAGGAAGGCCTCCCCCTTCCTCTCCATGATGTTGTAGAGAACACAACACGCCAACACCACTTTAGGGATCTGTTGCTCCCCCACACTGAGGTGGGTCAGGAGGCACCTGAACCGCGCCTTCAGGCATCTGAAGGTGCACTCGACCTGGATTCGGGCCCAGCTGAGGTGAGCATTGAATTGGTCTCTGTTGGGGTACAGGTGGCTGGTGTGGGACATCGTGAGCCAAGGCATTAGTGGGTAGGCTACATCCCTGACAATGCACAGTGGCATCTGCACACCACCATCTGCACATCACACTAGGGGAAAAATGTGCCAGGCTCCAGCCTCCCGTAGAGCATGGAGTTTCAAAATGCACAAGTGTTGTGCATCATAGAATCATAAAGCTGGACGAGACCTCAGGAAGGCATCAAGTCCAGCCCCCTGCCCAAGGCAGGACCAATCCCAACTATAGGCATCCTGCCCAACCACCCAACAAAAATGTCTGTGAACTGTCCACGATGGTCGACCAGGGACTGCAGCACCATTGAGAAGTAGCCCTTCCTGTTGATGTATTGGGCCACTTGATGACTTGGTGCGCAGATTGGGATGTGAGTTCCATCTATGGCTCCCCTGCAATTGGGGAATCCCAAGCTGGCAAATACTTTGACAATTGGGTCCAGGTAACCCAAGCAGATGACCCTGCGCAGCAGGATGGAGTTGATGGCCCTCACAACCTGCAGAGGAGACAAAGCAACACACAAAACAGAAAATGAGAGGGAGTGCCTGAGCCCTTGGGAGGTGCCTGCTCCCTTCTTCCCCCCCGCCCCAAACATCCCAGGAGCAACCCCCTATGAGGCTGCCCCCCCCAGCAGAAGGGCTGTGTGAGGGCGGGATGGCATAACCCCCTGGGTACAGGGTTTCCCCCCTATTCCCCAGACCACCCTCGCACCCTCACCCTCCCTTTCCCTAGGGTCCCCTTTTCCAGGATTCCCCCCCACCCACCACAGGGATTGCAGCCCGAGAGTGCCTTACCTCCATGAAGAGAGCCCTGATGGTGGACTTTCCTGTGCCAAACTGGTTGCCCACCGACCGGTAGCTGTCTGGCGTGGCAAGCTTCCAGACGGCGATGGCAACCCCCTTCTCCAGGGGGATGCAGGCTGCAGGTGTGTGTCCTCTCGACAGAGGGCAGGGGGAAGCCAGGCACACAGCTTCATGAAGGTAGCCTTCTACATATGGAAGTTTTGGAGCCACTGCTGGTCGTCCCACCACTCCATGACCAGCCCGTCCCACCAGTTGGAAGTGGTGTCCAGCCTCCAGAACTGTCTCTCCACTGTGAAGTACAGTTGCAAGGGCCTTGCTCCCGCATACTGGGAGAGAGTATCAATGGTGAGCTCAGTGTCGAGCTCGTGCAGGACCATGAAGGCAGCCTGCAGAAACTTCTGCAGAAACTGCAGCATGGCAGTGTGCAGCCATTGCATGCCCAGAGGCAGCTCTGGTTCCATGGCAGGAAGTGTGCTGTGGCTTCCAAAAGCTGGGCAACCAGAGCACCCACTGTGAAAGCTTTGCTGTTCCTCGGAGAGGTAGGCAAGCAAGCAGCAGAATCAGAGAAACAGCTGTCCAGGGGGGTCCCTTTAAACACGTGTCTCAGCTAGCCTGAAGCAACAGCACCCAGAAGCAACTGCTGACCTAATGCCCTGCCTGAACTGGTTCCAGATGGCCTTAAATGCGAGATAGCGTTCAAGCAACATGGACGCTCTCCTTCGAAAAAGCAGATTGCTTTTTCATTGCACTTTTGCTATGTGGATGCTCTCTTTCGAAAATAGTTTTCCTGGAAGATCTCATCCAGAAAAGCTTCTTCTGAAAGAAGCCTGCAGTCTAGCCATAGCCTGCATGAATGGTTTGAGAGGAGCCCAGGGTTAGCTATAAAGTAGATGGGACAAGCATCATGAGATAGGACAGAAAAGTATATATGGAAGGCTTTGAAAAAAAGAAAAGAGAACTGGATTTTGAAATTAATGGGGAGCCAGTGGTGTTGTATGAGGACAGGACTGATGAGCAGGTTTCTTTGATTATGAGAAGGCAGATGACACCAGTCTATGTCTGTTGGAACCTGAAGAGCTGGAATTTAGGGAAATTATAGCCAAAGAAATTGGTTTTAGTAAAGGTGAGAGGAGATGGAAGTATGTATAAGAATCTGATGGTTATTGACATGCTGTACTTGAGCATCAAAGACTTAGATTACAGGAGCAGGAGTGACACCCATTTCTTTTCATCTGGTTTGAATGCAACCACTCCAATTTAAAGAACGGCAATTCTTTCACTTCTTCATCCATAAGCCACGCAACACCTCTTGATGCTAATAACTTGACTCTTATATCCTTCTTACAGCCTGATACTCTGATGCCTAGTGTAACTGTAATTCTTCCATGGCATATTTCTAAAGTTTCAAAGATGTATTTAAGGTGCACAGAGAATTCTCAGGTACTTCATAATGAAGGCAAAACCAAAGAGAGAGCACTAAAATTGGTATATTGGATCCAGAAGTGGCTCTGTGGATGGGAGGAGCATTAGAATTAAGATCAGAACAATGATGGGAGAAATATAACGCGGAAAAGATGAAGGAGAAGAAGGAGAAAACAATAAATGGGGGGAATAGGAAAAGGGCTTGGGAAGAAAACAAAGCAGCAGGAGGGCTGGGCCTGTAAAAGGAGGAAGGTGGTGGGTGGGAAGCGTGGATGTTATTTACAGTCAGTCAAAAATGAAAAAGAGATTTTGAAAAAAAATGCCCTTTTTTCAACAGCAATTTTTGAAAACATCTCATCAGCTGTAGTATTAATGTTTGATGAAAGAGTAAAGGTGTGTTAAAAACAATCAGAACAGAAAGAAGAATATGCAAAAAGAGTGAAAATAAAATTAAAACATGAAAAAGGGAAAAAAGTGTGATTTGCATGTTGTAAATTATTAATGCATTTTTCTTTCTGCAAGTCTTAGTATTTTCTTGGAAGCCAGGACTCAACTCTGTATTTCTGGGAAAGAAAGGGGAACCATAAGGCACAGCAAGATATTGTGCTGATGGGACTTGATTAAAAACCACTACTTTCATTCATTCTTGGGCGTAACTAACTGGGTTTGCAGGGCACACATTTACAAAAAATCACTTGTTATGCTGTCTAGTATCGTCTTTGAATTTCAAGCCTTAGGAAACAGGCACATGGCATTAGCATTGTTCAGCCCCTACACAGCTTCCGTGTTTCAGAGTGATGCCACTATTTTAAAAAGGATCTTGAACACAATTTCCTCCTCACTTGAGTCTGAGATAGAACTTGTGTACCAGGGCTGTGTGCAGTGCTCGAAAGAAGAGTAGTGAGAAGTGAGAACACCACTTATTTTCTCACCTACACAAAAATACATATCCCTAAGCCATAAGAAAGGTAGTTGGCAACAATCCTGGAAAACACACTTATATAAATGCCTACTGTGGATGTTTGGATCCTTGAAAGAAACTGAGTGTATATACTGGGTCAGATCATCAGCAAGTATCCCTCAGCGTTGTTCCATTGATCTCAATGGCATTAACATGTTTACACCAGCTGAGAATCTAGCTTAGTTAAACAAAAAAGAAAAACAACAACAATGTTCACCTTGTATAAATTGAAAGAGGCACAAGAGAGGCGAAAGACCTGGAAGAATGCCTGGGAGTTTGCTTCACAGCTAAATTATTTTTTAAACATGCCTTTTATTGAGTGCAAACTGATCTGTTCCAAAGACAAACAATTTTCTGTTTACATATTAATGGACCCCAGAGGTAAGTCACCTCTGCACTATTTAACACTATCCAGGGAAAAAGAGATGACTGCATTAGAGGCCTAGCAATCATTCCAACTATCTTAGTGCATCACTTTCCAGTAATAAAATCTTCAGTGAAATGGTTATGAGAAAGTACAGTAATGATCTGTCTGAGGTGAGGAACTGACATGTAACATTCACTACCCTTCCTAGCTCTATAAGCTCTACTTTCGGTTACATCAGAGTGATGTCACATCTTGATAGAGCTGGCAATTATTTTTATTGATAAGGGAAAAGGAGAAGATTCATAAGGAGATGTAATGTCAGCCATTGTCTTCAATATGGGTAGAAGAGTGCAAATGGAGTCAGAAGCAGGGCAGGAAGCAGAGTTGCAGATCAATGTTCCCTCTAATCCAAGGGTGGGCAAATATTGGCCCGCATGCTGCATCTGGTCTGCCAGGGTAAGCTCTTGGGGGGCTCCCACGGCTATATTTGCCTGCATGCCCACGGGTACCAGCAATCATAGCTTCCATTGGCCACAGATTGCCATTCCTGGCCAATGGGCTCTGCCACGCCACTTCCCACTGCTCTCATTGGCCAGGAATGGGGATCCACAGCCAATGGGACCTGCAATCGCCAGTATCTGTGGCCATGCTGATAAATGTAGCGGCAGCGGCCTGCTAGAAGCTAACCCTGACGAACTGCCACAGTTTTATTGCTCACCCTGTTCTAATCTATTCCATCCATGTATGGATGTTTTCCATCCATGTGTAGAATAAATTTTGATGTGCACCAAGGCGCGTGGAAATGTGCACCACCAGTAGAAACAAAAAACCTATCTGCGTGCGCTCTGTTAATCAGCTCAGTGGCATCTGAATTTCTCCTGAGTGGCTGCACAAGCACTTAGTTTACAGGGAACAATGGCTCAGCTGCCTGACTGCCCCTCTGTGGTAGGGTCCAGAAAAGCATTTACAGCACATCCCCCTGTATAGCCAACTATTTGGAGTAGAAATCTGACTGGAAATGAATGTGCCTAGGAGCGGTGCTAACTCATATTGGCTGCTGTTTCCTGGCATGGGGCAGGGGGAGAATGCCAGTGGCAGTGTACCTCTTCAGGGACTCTGGGTCTGAGGTAGAGTGGGCTACATGGAATAATACATAGGTACAGCCCCTCCAGTGGGTTAGAGCTTCCTTTCACTGAAAATCCCCAGAGGGCTGCAGGGCTGCGGGCACAGTTCCACAGCTCCAAAGCTCTGCCTGTGATGCAACACTTGCAGAAACTCCACAAGGTTCAGCTCATAGGGTATCTTGCTCCCTCTCTCATGCTTTGGAGGGTTTCCCCAGGAGAGTTCTCTGTGAAGCTCCTATAACTATGGCCCTACTGAATTCACAGCCATGAAAAACATGTCAAGGACTGTGAAATCTGATCTTTTGTGGGCTTTTGCCCTATACTTAATGTGTGCGTCAAGGGAAGCAGCAGCATTTCTCAAAGTGGGGATCCTGACCCCAAAGGGAGTTCCAGGGGTGTCACAAGGTTATTTTAGGGAGGGGTCATGGTATTGCCAATCTTATTTTTCCACGGACTTCAGAGCTGGGCAGCCAGAGAGTAGCAGCTGTGGCTGGAAGCCCAGCTCTGAAGGTAGTGCCCCATAGCAGCAGTGCAGATAAGGGTGGCAATACCATACCATACCATACCACCCTTACTTATGCACTGCTGCCTTCAAAGAAGGACAATTGGACAATGGTAGCTGCTGATTGAGGGCCCAGACCAGCAGGCAGCAGTACAGAAATAAGGGTAGCATGGTAGAGTATTGCAATCCTTACTTCTGCACTGCTGCTGGTGGTGGCTGCGTATTCCGAGCTGGGCTCCTGGCCAGCAGCCACACTTTTCAGCTGCTCAGCTCTAAAGGTGGCATCATGGCAACCAGCAGTGTAGGAGTAAGAGTAACATTACTGCAACCTCAACAAATCATAGTCTTGTCCCCAAAAAGATTTGTAGGGGTTGCAGTAATGCTACTCTTACTCCTGCACTGCTGGTTGCCATGATGCCACCTTTAGAGCTGAGCAGCTGAAAAGTGTGGCTGCTGGCCAGGGGCCCACCTCTGAAGACAGAACCACCACCATCAGCAGTGCAGAAGTAAGATTTGCCTCTGAAGTCCTTATTCTACAACAGTGTAATATTAACTACCTTCCAATTGCCTGGTACAGAGGCTGGTTTCAGCAAAAGCTTCATACTACAGTAGTTCTGCAATTTCATTTTTGAGTTCCTTCAGAACTCTTGGATGAATACCATCTGGTGCTTGTGACTTAGTACTGTTCAATTTATTCATTTGTTCTAGCCTTTGACTGCACTAAGGCTAGCCACCCAGTGAATGACACATTCATACATTTATGACTATCATAAATGGAAAAGAACAAAGTTCAGCATTTGACATGGCATACAACATCTGCTTTATTGTTCTTTAACTAGTTTATTATTATAGATGAAACTTTAAATCTATATGCTGCAAATAGTTTTAAAATATAAATACACCCCCAATATTGTTTATTTTGGAACTTCAAGCTTAAATGAATCCCATTGAAAAGCTGTCATTTATCCAAGCTCTATCCAAGAAAGCCATTTGGTGACATCAGCTTTGGCTCTTTGCAGCAGCTTCATCCTTGCCTGCAAAGAAGCCTGAGAGGCAAAAGCTAAAAGTTTAACCTTGTAATTTTGTTAGGGCATGTCTGCACTGCACGCTTATTTCGGAATAAACTATTTTGGAGGAAAAACTCTGAAATAGCTTATTTTGAAATAGCACGTCTCCACAGCAAATGCCCATTGAAATAGAGCATCCACACTCATTGGACATTGAATCACATTTAAGATTATCCAGAAGCACGTCAGGTAGGGCATCAGGACAGCACTTACTTCCCATAGCTGCTACCTGAGACTATCTGGGGCTCGTGCTTAAAGGGACCTCCCCCGTACAGTCGTGTCTCAGGCTTTTCAGCTTTGCCTACCTCCTTGGGGGACAGCAAAGCCTTTTCTCTGCCTGCTGTGGTTGCCCTTGCGGACACCTCAGCACTCCTGCCAGGAATCCAGACCTGCCTCCAAGCAGTCAATGGCTCTTGTATCCTATGCTGCACCTCCTGCTGCGGGTACTGCAGGCTGCCCTCGTGGCCCTGCAGGAGGAGGACCCCCAGCTCATTGCGAGGGCACCTCCTCACCTCTCTCCAGGTGCTGCTCATGCAGCTCTGCTCCACCTGCTCTCCCCTGCATACCGTGCACCGCCACTTCTGACAACTAGACACCAGTTCCAACCAAATGGGACTGGATCATCCCGGAGTGGTGGGATGACCAGCAGTAGCTCTAGAATTTCTGCATGCAGAAGGACACCATCATGGAGCTATGTGAGTGCCTTGCCCCTGCCCTCAGGCAACGGGACACCCACAAGAGACCTGCCATCCCCCTCCAGAAGTGGATAGCCATCGCCCTCTGGAAGCTCTCCACATAGGATAGCTACTGCTCTGTTGCAAACAGAGCGTGGGGAGATCGACTGTTGAGGCCAAAGGCATGCAAGTATGACACTTGTGCTTTTATCCCAGGAGGATGTTGAATTCCTCAAATGAGGTTCTCTAGGTAAAGGGGTTGTTGTTGTTGGTGGTGGTGGTGGAAGCCCCTTCCCCTAGGAGGTTTTTCAGTCCCACCTTCACAAAGCCTTGCTGGGGAATGAGGCAAGTTAGGGTTGCACCTGGTGTGTGTGTGTGTGAGGGATTAGGGGAGTTGGGCTCCAGGAACTCCCGAGGTCTTTGACAACCCTGTGATTCTCTGTGGGTATGTCTACACTGTCACCATAGTTCGAACTAGGGCGGCTAATGTAGGCATTCGAACTTGCAAATAAAGCCCGGGATTTAAATATCCCGGGCTTTATTTGCATGTTCCCGGGCGCCTCCATTTTTAAATGCCCTGTAGTTCGAACTACCTGCCCGTGGCAACACGCAGCACGGACTAGGTAGTTCGAATTAAAGCTCCTAATTCGAACTACCATTACTTCTCCTGCAACCCAGGCCCCAGACCACTGAGCATCTGAATACATCAACCACAAGGGATACTTTTCGATGGTCCTGCAGACCCTTGTCGACCACTGTGACCAGTTCATGGACATCTATGTCAGGTGGTGGGGGAAGGTGCATGATGCCTGCATCTTCTGAAACTCCAGCCTCTTCCAGAAGCTGCACACTGGCACTTTTTCCCCTGACTGTACCATCAGAGTCAGGGACATGGACATGCCAATGTGCATTGTAGGGGATGCAGCCTACCCTCTGCTCCCCTGGCTGATGAAGCCCTACACTGGACACCTTGACCCCACCAAGGAACACTTTAACGCCAGGCTAAGCAGGGCCTGCATTGTTGTGGAGGACGCCTTTGGTTGTCTGAAGGGGAGGTTCTGTTGCCACCTCAGGAAGTGGAACGTCTCCCATGTGGTGGCTGCGTGCTGTGTCCTCCACAACGTTTGTAAACATAAGGGGGAGACATTCCTGCCAGGGTGGGGGGCAGAGGCTCAGCAGGGCCTTGAAGTAGCCATGCACACCTGCCATCAGGCAGGCCTATCAGCAGGCTATATGCATCTGGGGGGCCCTGAGGCAGAGTTTCAACCAGGGCCAGCTATGAGACTCTCCCCTGGGCCTCCCCACAAGGGGCCTCTGCTGTGGCCCGATATGCCTTGCCTTCCCCACCCCTCCTTTTCCCTGCCCTCCATTCCCACCTTTCCTCCTGCAGACACAATAAACCACCCTTTTGTTTTGAAAGAATAAACTGGTTTTCTTTAATTGGGGGTGAATGTAACTGGGGAGGGACTGGAGAAAGAACCTGGGAGGGGGAATGGGTAGGAGGAGCAGGGAGTAGAGGCTCACGGATGGGGCTGGGACTGGCATCTGCCTGAATGGTTCCACTGCCTCTTGTGTGGGGCTCTCGGTGACCATGCAGGGGGGTGGGGTAGGGTGGGGAGAGAAGGTGGAAAGCAGGATCAGGAGCGGCATCAGAAGCGACCACCAGGTGGTCAAGGGCAGTGGTGAAAGCCACACACATGGTCTGGTCCTGCTGCAGCAGCTCCTGCCAGGTGTCGTGATGCAGCTGCAGGTCCTCCTGCAGTCTCAGGTCCTGCCGGTTCCAGGAGCACTGAAGGGCTTCCAGGGCAGCAATGTGCTCTCTCTGGAGGTCCTCATGGGTTCGCTTGCATCTGTGCGTCATGCGGGGTCAAAAGAATGGCACGGGAGATTGTCAGCCGACTGGTCAGGGCAGTGCGTGTGTGTGTGTTATACACCCGAGTCTTCAACTGCTGGGACACAAGGTCCTGTCATAGTGGGCGGTCTTACGGGAGACCGACAGGTGCCCCGAGGAGTTTAACGTCCGTGTCTTTGACCGCTAGGACCAGGTCCCTTCGCGGTGGGCAGCCAACAGGCTGACAGATGCCCCAGAGTTTACAGAGAAAGCTTATTACACCTCAGACTTCAACTGCTAGGATACAGGATCCCTTCGCAGCGGGCAGCCTAGGGAAGGCTGAGAGATGCCCCACGGATCTGTCTTCTGGAAGCGACACGATCCAAACGCCCAGCTCTGCCTGTCTCTGTCCCTTATGACCGGCTGGAGTTCTTTTAAATTGTGCTTGGTTCTGTTACAGCAACTGAAGGAGTCAGGTTAAAGCTTAAACAGTTACAGGTTTATTAAGGAGACTTATAAAGCATGTGGTTACAATGGCTATTGCTCTATTTCTTAATTATTGACAAATATAGATCTTAAAAATGACACATACAGGTACAATTTTTACCCCCTTCTGTGCCTCTCAACTCCAGCGTATCAGGCCAGAGCCGGTCCCTCAATTTCTAGGAAAGATGAATACGAGGTGGGTGTCCCCATGGAACCTCGGGAGGCCAATCACCTAACCTGACCAGCAGATAGATGGTAGATTGATGCTTAAAGTGAGTGTGCTGCTGGACCATCTTTATACCCATAGGGGCCCATATCCTCTTTCTTATCTAAGATGCCAAATTGTGTTGGTCCGTCTTTGTGACGCCAGTTCTTATAAGGGAGTTTCAACTTAATTTACACTTGCAAGAGAGATAACTAAATTGTGAGTACTGGGTATTCTTTACTGCGCGGGAGATTCCTCCCCCCCAGACGAGTGTGTGTGTTCGTATCAATATGGTATTTCAGTCAAAGGCTCTCCTCGGCAGTCTCTTGGTCAGCAATTAGCTCGATCACCCTCATATTTCTGCTTACAGTTGTCCAGGGTCAGATGAGCCAGCATATCCAGGCCTCCTGTCAAGGCTTCAAAGACTATGCTGATTTTACTGCTCTGTGTGTGCCCTGTGTGCTCCAGGCAAGCAAAAATGGATGTTACAGGGGGGTTCCTGTCTGGCTACAGAAATGTAGAGCACATCCCTCTCATAGCTGGTGCAGCTGTGTAGAAGAAAGCGGTCAGTCATCCTGGGAGACACTGTGCATGAAACCTAGCCCTCATCTCTGAGCTGAGACCGAAAGGTCTCCGGTCAGATGAAGGTGATGTGTTTCATCTGTGGCCTAGACCAGTATTTCCCAACCAGGGTTCCGCAAACCATCATTAGGGGTTCCGCGAGAAATCGTGGAAAAAATAAATAAAATTGAAATACCGCAAACAATTCCAAATATTCCTCAAAATATCACGGGAAGTTTTGTCCGGCAATTGGCAATTGTTTCTAACAATACTATTAGTAGGCATGTGGTTGACATGTCACATGACATTGAAGATGTCTTGTCTGAAATACTAAAAAATACTAACTTTGCTCTCCAAGTCGACGAGTCAACAGACATAACAAGTAAAGCTCAGCTGTTGGCATTCGTACAATTTGAAAACGAAGGTGAACTAATGGAAAATGTGTGTTGTTGTAAAGAGCTGCCAGAAACGACCAAAGCTTAAGACATTTTCAACATCTTGTCTTCTTATTTGGAATCCTGTGGTTTGTCATGGAGCCAGTGTATTGGAATTTGCATTGATGATGCCCCCTCAATGATCGGCTCAATAAAAGGCTTTGTTACACTCGTCAAAGAAAAAAACCCTGATGTCATAACGACCTACTGCTTCCTCCACCAGGAAATTCTTGTTTCAAAAACTATTGGGGAGGATTTAAAACAAGTCCTTGATGTAGCTGTGAACATGGTCAATTTTATAAAGCAGCGCCCTCTTAAGTCACGCATGTTTGCAAAGCTGTGTGAAAATATGCAAAAAGACCATGTGACTCTCTTTCTACACACCGATGTTAGATGGCTTTCAAGAGGGAAAGTTTTAACAAGGGTATTTGGCTGTGAGAGGAACTACTGCTTTTCTTCAAAGATAATAAAGCCATTTTTTCTGACTTTCTTGAAGATACAAAATGGCTGCTGAAATTAGCCTACTTAGCAGATATTTGTCAGCATTTAAACACCTTGAACACCGCTAGGGCCCAAAAGGAAACATTCTAACTTCCACAGACAAACTTCTTGCATTCAAGAATAAGCTCAAGGTTTGGAAAAGACACCTTTCAAGCGGAAATATTAAAACGTTTCCGCTCCTACTTCAGTTTCAGAGTCAGACAGATTATAAAGAAGTCATCCCATTAATTACTAGTCATTTGGAATCCCTGACAGAAAAGCTTGACCAATACTTTTCTTCTTTGTCATCAGAAATGTATGACTGGGTTAGGAACCCTTTTGTTGAGTTCTCACAAAATTTACTTAGTTTGCAAGAAGAAGAAGAACTGACTGAACTACAGTGCAATTGAAATTTGAAGATAAAATTCAATGAAGTACCACTTGATGTGTTTTGGATTTCAATAAGAAGAGAGTATCCTGTGATCTCAGCAAAAGAAAGTGAACATCTTACTCCAGTTTTCAACTTCTTACCTCTGTGAACACGCTTTCTCACGTCTTACAAACATTAAAAGCAAAGAAAAAAATCATCTCCTGTCTGTTGAGGAAGAACTGTGAGTGTGTTTGTCAAAAATTTGGCCAAGAATTCAACATTTGTGCAAAAAGAAACAAGCCCAAGTGTCACACTGAAAGTAAACTTTATATTGACTTTGGATGTGAACTTTATTTTGATGTTTAAATAAACTGTATTTTGATTTGATATTTTGATATTTGAAAAAAAAAGATTAGATAATACAAAAA
>JANRFK010001158.1:27976366-27994654 GCA_030068395.1 Apalone spinifera
AAGTTTGACTACATTTATTTCAGAAGCATTTTGGCTGTAGAGCAGTGTAACAGCTCTTTACAAATAAATGTTCTTGACAATAATTTAGCAATAATTGAATTGCGTTCTCTGCTGTCAACTTTTTCTGGCCAAGCAAACGTTTTCATAGGTAGGGGTTCCTCAGGATATAAAAAATTATTTGAGAGGTTCCTTCATGGGAAAAAGGTTGGGAATCACTGGCCTAGACAGTGGACTCTTTCCCGCTGGAGGAGAGGGAGGCAGGGGGCGAGGTGTGGGTGAGCAGCAGATGCCCCTCCTTCTTGCCACGCTGTCCCAAGGAGCAGATGCTGCCCCGAGAGTGCAGGCATGTCTGTGTGCAGCAGTGCTGTGTGTGTGTGTGTGTGTGTGTGTGTGTGTGTGTGTGTGTCTCCATGTCCCCAGCCATGTCTGTGTGCAGCAGTGCTGTGTGTGTGTGTGTGTGTGTGTGTGTGTGTGTGTGTGTGTGTGTCTCCATGTCCCCAGCCTTCTTCTAGTGATGGCTTGTGGTGGGAGGATAGGGTATCCCACCCTGATGTCAGGAGTAAGACAGGCCTCTCCAGACACCCTGTGAGCAAGATCACAAGGGTGCTCTGTTGCAGCCTCCTGGGGTTGTGTGCCCCGTACTGGAAGACCATGAGTACCCACGTACACAGGCTGCTATGCAATCCACAGGCCAAGAAGGCTGAGGGAGGAGCATAAAACAGCCTCTCGCCGCCCGCCACCTCCACCCACATGTGTCTAGGGAAAGCAATGGCACTCACCTGATGGGCTTTCCCCAGCTTTGGACAATGCCTGGGTTAGGGGGGTAGGGGTACCAGTTCCAGGACAAGCATGACCTCCTGGCTGGCAGGCATCAAAATGCTCCTACTCCTCTGTACTGGCTCCGCCCCCCGGGAGGGCGACGACAGGTGTCTCCAGCCCTGAGTCCACAATGGAGATGGGGAGACTGACCCACCCCTTAGGATGTGGTGGAGCTGGGCATAATGTGGGCAGGCCTGCAGTGGCGCCCTGGAGTGGGAGCTGTGCTCCCTGGCCTTGGCATAGGCCTGCCTAAGTTCTTTAACGTTCATGTGCATGTGCTCCTGGGTGCGCATGTGGCTCTTGTTGCTCAGGCTGCCAGCCATCCGGCCGTAGACATCAGCATTTCTGCACCTGGTGCGGAGATCCTGGAGGTTTGCCTCTTCTCCCGAGACCTCAGTGAGGTCCAGGATCTCCACACCAGACCATGAAGACGCACACCTCTTTCATCCCCAGGCAGGGTCCTGGGAGCTGGCTGCTGGCTTCTTTGCAGCCACGGAGGGCTCTCTGTGGAAGCAATGGGGTTGCTCATGGCTACTGCCAAGGCTGTGCAGGCTGCTGCTCTGTGGCTCATGGCTGTCAGGGCCTGCTGTGAACCACAAGCCCTTTCTCCTGTGGCTGCACCTTTAAAGCTTGCAGGGATAGGGGAACTATAGAGATCTGATGAGTGTGCACAGAGTAGCCAGCAAGGCACCTGTGGGATTTCCTGGAGATCTCTTATTTTGAAATAACTCCAGCTGTCCTGTGTAAACACACCCTATTCCCAAACAGCTATCTCGGAATAGGCATTATTCCTAGTAAAACGAAGGTTACAGAATCTAAAATAAGATGCCTATAATTTCGATATTATTTCAAAATAACAGGCTTGCTGTGTAGACACTCGCATAATTATTTTGGAATAAGATCTGTTATTCTGAAATCCTGTTGTTGTGTAGACATGCCCTCACAGACCTCTAAAACTATGGAAGCTTTGTCAATTCCAGCTTCTCTCTCACATATGGAATATGCCTCTTTAGTACCAATTGACAACCTTTTGGCCAACTAGAATGACCTAGCCTAGAGTAATGTTGGTTGGGGAAGTTTCAATTAAATGTTCTTTCATCAGAAAATACTTATTTATTGAAACTGAAACTTTTTAGGTTTGGTTTTGATGAATTTCACAACTTAAAAGCAGGTCTTAAGTTTTGAAGCAGAATGAAAAATTCCTGGTTTGTTTGTTTTGAAATGTAAGCCATTTTTAGTTAAAAAAAAACCTAAAATAAAAATGGTTGACATTAAATGAACTATTTTGAAATTAATGGAATGAAAAATGATGGTTAACCCAAATTGATTTCCTCCCCTGACTTTTGGTTTGGGAAAATGTTTGACATTTCAACATTCAACATTTTTGGCAGGACAGAAAACCCAGATCCCAAGGTGTCAGGCAACAACCGCCCCACATTGGAGTCAGATACAACTTAGTTCCAACAGTCAGTGTTTACTGGTTATTTTACAGCAAAGAAAAATAAGACAAATGAAAACAGACTTGCCTAGGGCACATCCTCTGGAAAGCATGGCTAACTTTGCAGAGAACTTTGGCACAGAGTAAAACCATACCTCACAGACCTCCTTCCAGCTTGCTACAGCATGCCAGTGTCAGTCGTACTTATTTTTGTAACTCCATTAAAGGCACTGCATTTTAGTTTTACAAGGGTACAAATGACCTCAGAATCAGGCCCAGAATGTTTGACACGTCATCACTGGCATAAATAGGTGCAATATACTGAAATCAATATATTCTCACTTGCTTACTCCAGCACTAAATTTAGCTCAGTGGGCCAAACTCAAAAGTGATATGCAGTGTTCACTCTATGCTGCAGACAGCACAGCTTCACACGTGATTAATCAGCCCCACCCAGTCAGTCAGCTCCCTACAGGGAGCCCTGATCCTCTGACTGGGAGGGGCTTAGAGGGAACCCTGGTGATATGTAAATTACATGTTGGTCATTAGTTTTGAGTTTAAAGGTACCTATGTGGCTGTTATGTAGGTACAGAGGAGCTGAAAGTCAGTGATATACATGGCTGATGAGAGTCTTCACTGGGCCCTGGAAGGAAGGGGCAGGGCTGGGGGAGGCTCTTCAGCGTCTCCAGGGCTGCAGGATGCATGTGGCGGTGGTGGGGCCTCTGGCAGCAATTTAAAGTGCGGAGGGCTGCAGCTGCTGCCATGGTGACTGGGAATGCAAGGCTCTTTTAAATCACCAGGCCCAGTTTACTCCCCCCACACCTCTGCCAGCAGCCCTGGTGATATCAGAGGAAAAAACAAGCAACTGAGAGGGTAAGAAAGATACAACTATAAAATTAAAGCAGGTACCTCAACTCTGACTTATACCCTGTTCCTCATGAAGGTGAATGAACAGATTACCTTACACCCAATTACTCATATGAAACTACCATTTGAATCACCCCTAAGTTGATCCTGTGGGTAGCCTCTCATCTTAAAATATAAAGCCTGTACTCAACAGTAGAGTTGGCTGCTTTTTGGTAACAACAAAACTTGTTTCAGGTGTTGGTTTGATATGCACAGGGATATTAAGTAGTATTTTCTGAGTGTTCATTTCACCAGCATCCATCAACACTCTATTTCCTTGCTCTGGACGCCTGACTCATTGACAAATGACCCATTTTTCTGTGGGCTTTTTCAGATACAAATTTCTTCCAAACTAGTGATAGTTTTCTCTCCCCAGGACTTGCATACACGTTTGCATGTTACTGCTCTCCCAGCACATCCCTGCACTGTGAACAGTCAGGAGGTATTATAGAGATGGCTATGTTGGTTTTATACAACCTGGGAAAGTTCCTTATACAAATTTCTGGGAAGCTGGTTAGACCACCTTCTTTCTGCTTATTCCACCAGAGTGGCATTGAACAAGAGGAATGAAAGTCAGAACGGGCACCTTTATCCCTAGACTTAAGTAAAATCAGGCCCTTTGAAATACTCTGGAGAGTAAAGTCATTTATATATATGCAAAGTGGGAATCAAATACTACTGAACTGGTTGCGTTTTACACACTTTTTATTCACTTTGTACAGCTACACAAATAGCAAGATAGTGAAAAATCAGACCCTCTGTATCTCCAATTTGGATAATGAGAATTTTGAAAGAGCAGGTTTCTTCTAGTCAAAATAAACAGAGCCCAGTGGCAGGGAGGGATCGAAGCTAGTTTTCTGTCACATACTTTTATGTGAAGCTCAGCTGCAACACACTTGTGAAGAACTGGAGTCAACTACTGCCGCTGATTCTGAACCGAGGGAAAGAGAAACTAAGGAGAAATTTACCACAAAAATTTCAACATTTGAATTTGACAAGAAAGAGGTCAATTGTAATAAAAACTTGTGGAATGTGTCCTTTTTAAAAAACCAGCTCTAAATCTCACATCTAGATGAACTGTCAGTGAAATTGCATCAGTAATACATTGCCGAAAGAAATATGATGCTCAGTCTTCCCTTTGTGTTCTTTTCATTCTCTGTTTTGTGTATTTTTGAAGTTTTCCTGCCTTCTCAAGTGACTCGGGTTTCTCCTAATTTTCTGGACACTTCTTAAATTTAAATGAGAAAAGATTCAGAACAAAGGGAGAAAAACTGCTTCCTGTGTCATTTCAATTAAAACTGCACTCTAACTGCCATAGTAACTTAAACACCTACCCAACAGGAAGAGAAGGGAAAAAATTTGATTTTATGCCCCTACAACTCCACTCCTCAGAACTCTAGGGAGGACACATTAATGCAGTGGTCTCCAACCTTTTTAACCACAAGATCACTTTTTCAATTTAAGCATAATGTAAGATCTACCTCAAACCCAAATACCTTTGCCCTGATTCCTTCTCGCCTTTTCTCTGAAGCCCTGTCCCTGCTCCAACCCTTCTCTGAGGCCTCACCCTGCTCACTCCTTCCCCCTTCCTCCCCCATCCTCACTCACTTGCACCAGCCTGGGGTGGTGAGTTGGAAGTATAGGCTCTGGTCTTGAGCCAAGGGGTTCAGAGTGTGGGAGGAGCTCTGGGCTTAGCCCTGGGTGGGAGATTGGGGTGTAGGAGGGGTTTCAGGGTGCAAGCTCTGGGGAGGAGTTTCGGTGCAGAAGGACACCTGTCTAGGGCAGGAGGTTCAGGGCTGGGACAGAGATTCAGGAAATGGCTCTGGCTGGGCTCCATTTAACTGAGACAGCTTCTGGGTAGTAGAGCAGTGGAGTTAAGACAGGCTTACTCCTGCCCTAGCCCTGCACCACTCCTGAAAGCAGCTATGGCTCCATGGCGCCATGTGCTGCCCCTCATCTACAGGAACTGGGCCCACAGCTTCTACTCGTCACGGTTCCCTATTATTGATCAATGGGAGCTGCAGAAGTGATGTCTGCAGGCAAGGACAGCATGTGGAGAGCCCCATCTCTGCCTTTCTCAGGGGCTGCAGGGCCAAGCCAGCCACATCTAAAAGCAGCAATTATCACAGGGATAATGATGCCAGCCACGACCGGTTAGGCGTTTTAGAACTCACTCCTCAAAGAATTAAATTTAAGCGTAAGGGAGAAATGAAAATTATGAAATGCAGAGACCAGTCAAAAACCGAAAAATAACACAGTTTGCGAGCAGTAAAAGAAGTAACAACAACACCGTTCCCCCTCCCCCCACGTATGTGTTGGGTCAGGAGATGAGAGTGAAGGACAGTGTGTGTTGTGAGAATGACAGAGCCCTCAAGCCCTCTGATGGGGTGAAAAAAGCACAATACAGCATAAAGAGTCTGGGAGCACTTCAGGCTAAAAGGTAGAACTGAATAACACAAATAAAGAAACCCACACTAGGAGGAAGGCTGTATGGGAATGGGATCACCTTCACCACAGTGGTATGGGGGAAATGTACAAGAGTGCTGCTGCGTTTAGCCCCATTATGTTCTGTGTGCCCATTATAGCCATCCTACTCATTTCTTTAGACCTCACCAGTATGAGAATGATAATCATGAATCTGGCTTACATTGCTCAAATGCAGCTGAAAAAGTCCAGTGATATGCCGCATGAGGAATCTGCACAGTCTGCCTCCACTGTCTGGCTGATAGAGTTGATTGCTATGTGAGAGAACCTGTTATTAACATGAATAAGGACCCTTTTGTGTGTGGGAAAGAAAAGGAGGGGGGAATCTGGCATTCCCTATCTTCGTTTGCTATGAAAACATTCGAACTACCTTCCTACTAGTCTCTCTAGTGAGCATATTGCAACTGCTGCTGCAGGAAACAAATCTGATACACACTGTATAAAGTTTCTCTAGACAATGCACAATTTTTTCACTTTTCTTACGCTCACTGGACTTTAGTGCTCATGAAGTGATTGTCCTGTAGATTGAGGGCTAGCACCTCAGCTGGTGTAAACTGATGTAATTCCATTTAAGTCAAGGGATTCACACCAGTTTGTGCTAATTCAGGCTCTGACATAGTAAAAGTTAAAATAAAGCAAAGCATGAGAAACACAAGTGAAACCTTTCCCCACAGAGCCTGTCCAGTGTGCCTCAACTCTGACCAGAGGGCTTCTCCAAAGGGCTGAGGAGGTATTTATTCTCCAGAGCCTTTGCTAAGACTGCCAAATAGGTACCAGTTTGGAAGATGGTTTTGAGAAGTACGTTTCAAAGGTTTCATGGACCAGCTTAGAATTAGGGAGATCCAGGGTCAATAATCTGCTCTGCCTTCAACACAGACTTTCAGTGTTGGGCCAGTCACTATGGCCATGTCTTGACTTGCTGCGCCAGAGATCGATCTTCTGGAGTTCAGTTTAGTGGATCTACTTAAGACCTGCCTGCTAAATCAAGTGCTGAAAGTGGCCTGGTTGGTGCCAGTGCTCATGGAAGTTGCTAGGATTAAGGGAAGATGATGGGAGATGGCGCCAAGCTCATTTTAAAGTAAGCCAACTCAAGTTACGTACTTAGCATAGCTGGAGTTGCGTACCTTAACTGGACTTTCCAGGTCTGGTGTAGACCTGGCCTTAGGCTCAATTTTTTTAAAGGTACTTAGGTATTGCTGAGCTCAGTTTTGTACCAGATTAGTGCCTAAATCCCTTTTGAAATTTAGATTTAGGATCCTAACTCAGAAGTTGCAACATTAAGCACTTAGCCTCTATGCCTCACTTTCCATCTGTAAAATTGATGCTCTTCTGTGCCTCACATGGGGTTGTGAGGACAACTATATTCAAGGCTGAAATGCTCAGACGCCACAGGAATGGGATCCATACAAGTACCTGAGCTTAGGTGGTTAGATTTGTGATATAGATGCTACTTACAATGAGATTGAGATGCTAGATATTGGCTGTCACCAAAGTGTGGGGGAATCATTCAGCCCTGCACCCACCATCCACAGTTAGCAGTGACACAGCCAGCACATAGACCAAAGAGGTTTATTAGTTGACAGGGACATGGGGTAGAACAGACTTGTCAACACAAAAAACTGGAATATTCAGTAAAATCCATCTTTGGGAAAGGGGAGTCCAGAGCTAGGGCCTGGCCCTCCCCTTGGTGCCCAAGTCCTCTGAGATTGACCCCCTTCCAACTGCCTGGTCCCAGTCCCACAGCCAGATTCCTCCTCTGGTCTTTGTCTCACTTCCTGGGCAAAAGATATCATCTAGTTGCATCCCCTTGTGGGATCAGGTTACAAAGGGCAGGCAGATGGGCAGCTTCCCTCAATGGAAGTCACACCTGAAATTCCCATCACTCTCTAAGCATTGGTGCAGTGGTCTGAGACACACCCACAGGGTTACTATAGGACAGAAGACCTCACATGCAACTTAACAAGGTGAATAGCACCGCCCCCGACACATTGGCACACTAGAACTTCAGCATTGGGCATAGCTTTAATGAAATACACCACATTCAACAGCTATCAGAAGGTGACAAATTTTGGTCAGGAACAATAAGGGCCAAATTTAAACTTACACCGTAGTGATTAGAAGCTTGATTGCATATTGTACTCCCGATCCCTGAGCCTTCTATTCCCTGCATTGTTTAAAGTGCAGATGGACAAATCAATGATTCATTTAATGAGCTGAGTAAGGAAGAGAAACAGAAAGCAGATAGGCAAGGTATGTCTACACTGCAATTAAAAACCTGCAGTTGGCCCATACCAGCTGCTCGGGTTCATGGCGCTCAGGCTATGAGGCTGTTTTATTGCCGTATTATTCAGACTCTGGCTGCAGCCTGAGTTCTGAGACCCTCCCACCTTGCAAGGCACTAGAGCCCAAGCTCCCCTGAATCCCTGCAGTACAATTAGCCCCTCAGCCTGAGTCCTGCAAACTCAAGTCTATGAGCATTGGCCAGCCAAGGGTTTTTATTTGCAGTGTAGACACACCCTCAGCAGCACCACTCATGGGCTAACCTGAGCCTTAGCAATGTTTGAAGAGAGAAGAGAGATAACGCCCTTTCCCTGCTGCTATCCTGTTTTCAAGGAGAGAAAGCTTAAGAGAATTAGGCTACATCTAGACTGAAAAAACTTCTTGTGCAAGAGTGTGTCCACACTGCAAAAGCGCATCAAAATAGTGATGCGCTTTTGTGAAAGATAGTGTCCAGACTGCATGGATGCTCTCCAAAGGAAACTCTGATTGCTATTTACAGAATGGCCAGCAAGGCACCTGTGCTTTTTTTCAATTGCCTCTTTTTGTGCAAAAAAACCCTGTTCCCCATCCACACACACCATTTTGTGCAAGAACTCTTGCACAAAACAGAGTTATTCCTCATAGAAGGAGGAATAGCTACACTGGAAAACCCCCTCTGTTCTTTCATTTTACTTGCGCAAAAACACGCTTGTGGTGTGGATGCTCCGTGAGTTTTTGCACAAAAACTCTGTAGAGTAGACCTAGCCTTACAGAGTTGCCCACTCATGATTTTGTTCTGAGCCTCTTTATAATTGTTTTTCTTAAAGCCCCAGCTCCTGGAGCTAAGTAGATATATAAGAATAAATGCTGAAATGAAAGAAAAATGGTGACTGTGGAAAAAGCTTCAAAATGTGGACCTCCAGTGTACCCTAAATGCTCAAAAAGCAGAAGGCAAAGAAAGAGAACACCAAGCCTATTATTATTGCATAATCTCATGGTTTTAAAGTCACACATGATTTTTTGGGGAGCCTGACTCATGAGTTTTAAACCTTTGGGATTGGAAATACTGAATTAAACTGCTTCCGAGACAGAATATGTTTGGTATATTTTGGGGGACCATTAGGATGCCTGTCCTATGTGGCAACAAAATTTGAATAACATTTTTAATGGTGGACCTGATCCTGCAAATATTTACACATATCAATGGGTTCAATGGGGTTCATATGCATAAAGTTACTCATGTGGCACAGTGAGTCCTGCAGGGGTGGGAACTTTCTTGGGGTTGGTGGCCATTGACCCACAGAAAAATCAGTCTAGGGCCACACACAAAAAACCCTCACTGATGTGGTACCTGACTAAGAAGGAGAAAAACACTCCCCACATTCCACTTGCACATCAGAGCCTAGGGGGGTCCAGCCTAGTAGATTTTTGTGTGCTCCATCCCCAGGGTGTGGCATCAGGTGGGCTGGAGCATCAGCACAGGCTCCCCAATACGGGCGGGGGGGGGGAACTCTGAGCCTTGGGGGCCACATCCAGGCAAGTCAGGGGCCGCATCCGGCCCCCAGGCCTGAGGTTGGCTTTCACTGCAGCAAAAGCCAGTGACAAAAGTGATCAGTGGAAGCAGGATCAGCCCCTTAATGTTTATTCCAGACACTCTGCAAAAGCAAAACAAAACTAAACAAACTCATGGAATGTATTTTGCAAAAGATATGCAGAATTTTGTTTAACTGAACCAACTTAAACTAATTAAACTACTCTATTTGTTGTTACTTGGGTTACTCCACCAGAATTTTACTTGTCTTTGTGGCATCTCACTGCAGCATCATTCATCAGGCTAAGATGATATGTTATCTAGCAAAGAATACGATCGGTGGGGAGGGGTAAAAATGTGAGAGTCTGGCCTTTTTTCACAATGTCATTCAACAGGAAATGTTAATCCCTGGCTTTATTGAAAGGTTACACTGGAGATATTTTTAAAGTCTCCTTCTGATAGAGAAAATGCCCGTAATTCCTAAGTAGGAGAATCCGTTGTGAAATGAACACTGACCTTTTGTGTATATGGAAAGGATGAAAAAGAAAACATAACTTGCCAACATTGTATCTGAACAATAGAAGCCAATGTAGCTGTTTTTGCCCTACTATCCTTGGATAAATATGTCTGTATTTATATATAAAATTTTGTAGCAAAACAGCTTAATGCCTTGATTATTTAAATATAGAATCCTTCATTTAGAAGGCCCTTAAACTGTGTGTTTATATTAACTAGGATATTAAAGGTAACACTACACCACAGTGTTTAAAGAGAAAAAACCCCACCAAGGTGTAACATGCAAAACCAGATGCCAGTAGCGTACCAAGTTTAAAACAACTCCAAGATAAGTACTGAAAGTGCTTCAGGAACTATGCCTTGTAGGCACTAGTCTTGGCGGGTCCTAATAACCACTCATGGTATGTCTACACTGCAATAAAAACCCTCAGCTGAGTTAGGCATGCAGGGCATGGCTTCCAGGAGGGCGAAAAACTGGGCTAGGGCTGAAGGCCCTGAAATCCTGCAAGGGAAATGGGTCTGAAGAGTCCAAACCTGAATGCCTACAAGGTTCCACCCTGCAAACCCAAGTCATCTGACCCAGGATCTGAGATTCAGTGTCACACTTCTATTGCAACGTAGACATACTTTAAGACACATGTCTAAGTGATCAGCCTCACCTCAGCCCCCAGAAAAATCATGGAGGGGATCCTTAAGGAATCCATTTTGAAGCACTTGGAAGAGAGGAAAGTGATCAGGAATAGTCAACATGGATTCACCAAGGGCAAGTCATGCCTGACCAACCTGTTTGCCTTCTACAATGAGGTAACTGGCTCTGGGGACATGGGGAAGTCAGTGGATGTGATATACCTTGGCTTTAGCAAAGCTTTTGATACGGTCTCCCTCATAGTTCTTGCCAGCAAGTTAAGGAAGTATGGATTGGGTAAATGGACTGTAAGCTGGATAGAAAGCTGGCTAGATTGTTGGGCTCAACGGATCATGATCAACAGCTTGATGGCGGTTGGTTTCAAGTGGGGTGCCCCGAATATCGGTTCAAGGGCCGGTTTTGTTCAACATCTTTATTAATGACCTGGATGAGGGGATAGATTGCACCCTCAGCAAGTTTGCAGATGACACTAAGCTCGGGGAGAAGTAGATATTATGGAAGGTAGGGAAAGGGTACAGAGTGACTTAGAGAAATTGGAAGATTGGGCCAAAGAAATCTAATGAGGTTCAACAAGGACAAGTGTAGAATCCTGCACTTGGGACAGAAGAATCCCAAGCATTGTTACAGGCTGGGGACTGACTGGCTAAGCAGCAGTTCAGCAGAAAAGGACCTGGGGATTACAGTGGATGAAAAGGTGGATATGAGTCAACAGTGCGCCCTTGTAGCCAAGAAGGCGAATGGCATATTAGGGTGCATTAGGAGCAGCATTTCCAGCAGATCTAGGGAAGTGATTATTCCATTTTATTTGGCACTAGTAAGGCCACATCTAGAGTATTGTGTCCAGTTCTGGGCTCCCACATTACAGAAAGGATGTGGACGGATTGGAGAGGAGTCCAGCGGAGGGCAACCAAAATGATTAGGGAGCTGTAGCACATGACCTACAAGGAGAGGCTGAAGGATTTGGGCTTATTTAGTCTACAGAAGAGAGAGGGGATATGATAGCAGCCTTCAACTACCTGAAGGAGGATGGAAAGAGGCTGTTCACAGTAGTGACAGATGGCAGAACAAGGAGCAATGGTCTCATGTTGCAGTGGGAGAAATCTAGGTTGGATATTAGGAAAAGCCATTTCTGTAGGAGGGTGGTGAAGCACTGGAATGGGTTATCTAGGGAGCTGGTGGAATCTCCACTTATAGAGGTTTCTAAGTCCTGGCTGGACAAAGCCCTGGCTGGGATCATGTAGTTGGGGTTGGTCCTGCCTTGGGCAGGGGGCTGGATTTGAACTCCTGAGGCCTCTTCCAGCCCTAGGATTCTAGGATTTTATGAAAGGGTGTTTTACTAGTGCTACCAGAAAGGAAAAGGTTGTATATACGGTAGGCACAGAAGCTTAAATGGTTACAGTTCAAAGTGAGCAATGATGAAAAATATTGAGGTCTGGGGTATTTAGTGCCTGAGGTTCCCTCTCCAATCCAGCCTCTATTTGAGCAATGAGGAGTCTGCAAGTGTCCTAGCCAGGCTTACTGCAGCCCTATGTACTTGTTTCCTGTCAGCCACTATTGCTCCCCTGTAACTTCTGCACAGACCTGCACCCAGCTGTGATGTCCAACTGTCACAGGCTGCTCCATTTATGGTTTGTGGAGCTTTTCTCCTGGTCCCTGTTTCCCCTGTGCTGCTGCTTCAGTTTCCCTGAAGCTTCTAGCTTGCCATGCAGCCACAGTCTCAAACAGAGCCCAGCTACTTCCTGGTTCAGGACCTTTCCCTGAGCAGGGAACGTGAAGTGCACTGGGAGGAGACTGATCAGAGCTGTAGCTCCATTCTTGGTAGATCCACCATAAAATAATTGGAAAGGCTTAAAAAAACAGGAAATTTCCAAATACAAGTGTGACAGGGTGTGAGTTTGTGCGTGTGGGGGGGTCTCCATCCAGGACAGGGTGAGTTCACCCCATCCCTCAAGCAATCATTTACTTTGAGGCAGTGAGAACTAAGGACCAAGGGGTCAGTGTATTCTGGTCAGTAGCGCTGAGTGGCCAGAGTCAGTGGAATTATCATGATTCAAGGGCAGTGGGTCACCATGAGGGAGATAGGTGGCAGCCAGGGTTGGGGACCCAGGTCTTCACTGCTACTTTGGGTCCCAGCCCGGGGTTTTGGCAGCAGCAAGTGAGGTTGTCACTGATTCAGCAGGTCTTGAGCTGCAACATGCTGACTGCTTGGAACTATGGCTGCTTCCTAGCATGACTCCTGTGTCCATGGTCTGGACAGCTTCAGAGCTCCTCTGCCTGGGCTGTCTCCAGTAGCTCCAAAATCCCTGAGGTATCCACAGATATCGGGGTATCTGCCACAGCTCTGAGGCTGGAACCTTCAGCGGACGTCCTTCTACTCCAACAGTCAATCCTGCCTGAGCTGCTCACTTTTATACAGTTAGGCTGCGTCTAGACTGGCATACGCTTTTGCGCAAAAACTTGCCAGCTGTCTACACTGGCCGCTTGAATTTGCGCAAGAGCACTGACTTTGTAATGCACAAAATCAGTGCTTCTTGCGCAAATACAATGACGCTCCCGCTCGGGCAAAAGCCCTCTTGTGCAAATGCAAAACCCAGAACCATTTTGTGCAAAAAAGCCCCGATGACGAAAATAGCGATTGGGGCTTTCTTGTGCAAAACCGCATCTAGATTGGCACGGACGCTTTTCCGCAAAAAGTGCTTTTGCGCAAAAGCGTCCGTGCCAATCTAGACGCTCTTTTCTGCAAATGCTTTTAACGGAAAAACTTTTCAGTTAAAAACATTTGCGGAAAATCATGCCAATCTAGATGCAGCCTTACTGCACTTGGGGCATGCTCATCAGGAACATGGGGGCAGGGCTTCCTCAGCCCACAAGGAGGAGTTAACCCTTTCTTGTCCAGTGCAGCTTGAGTTCACCGTGTCACCGTAAGATTCATATTGACACAGCATTTCTCGCTGTGGTCACTATGGGTACATGCAGCTACCAGGGACTTTTCTTGTGTCCACAGCCTCCTGGTCAGTGATTGGGGTGGGGGCAAAGCAGCAGCCCTCTTTTTCAGATCTGCAAACAGTGGTTGGGCCCTGCCCACTTCCAGAGACATAAAAACTGAAGGAACGTGTAGTCAGTGAGTTCCCTACCTTCCTATTGCTGGCAGAAAGGGTGCAGGGGGGCTGTCAGGCTTCAGCCCTTGAGTGACGAATGGCAGGTCCCAGCTATATGGTGGCACACTCTGACCCCAGGATCACTCCTGTCCCTCACTGCATCCCTCAGTGTCTCTGGCCCATGCTGCCTCCCCATCCAGAACTTAATTTGTCCCCAGATTTGCTGTGGCTCGATAAGTCTGCTTTGAACAGAGATATTTGTATGTTTGTTAATACAGTAGAACCTCAGAGAGAGAAACCACATGGGAATGGAGATTGTTTGTAACCCTGAAATGTTCTTAACTGTGTGTGAACAAACCATTATGGTTGTTCTTTCAGTGGAACATTGACTAAATAAAGCTTTGAAACTTTGCAGAAGAAAAATAAAAAAAATTCTGCTCTCTCTCTTTTTAAGTAGTTTACATTTAATACAGTATTTGTTCACCTTTTTTTTGGGGGGGGGGTTGGTTTTTTTTTTTTGGTCTCTGCTGCTGTACTTCCTTTCCAAATGAGGTTTGTGTTTGACTTGTCAGTTCATAATTCTGGTGTTTGTAACTCTAAGTTCTACTGTATCATTTTTCACAGCATACTTAATAACTAGGAAGCCTTAAAAATAAAAAGCAAAGACAAAGAATGTGCAAATACTGTTTAGATCCAGTAAAAAAGAGATAATTGCACATTATTTTTATTATTCAGTCTGTGAAAAAATCCGACATAAATAAATTATAATGAGTTGGACAGGTATATATGCATATTTATTTCTTTTTCCTAAAGTTAATTACGTATTTTAAGAAAAATTATCAGCTCGACCACCAATGAGAGTTGGTGGCCACAATTTGAGGCCACCAAAAAATTGCTGTGGGAACCACCTCTAGATTAAGGAGCTAATAATGTGTAAAGTTTTAAATGTAACAAGTAAACTAGTGATAGATGAAAATATTACATATGTTCCATGCAATTGTATTACTTCTGTAATTGAAACCTTAATTCTAGGGTTTTCCTGATTTGTCTTGTTCTCATACTCAATTTTCCATTAACATTAGTTACATTTCCCTATATTTGGTAGTAAAGGAATGTTTTAAGACATCAAGAGATACATGAGCACAAATCAAGACATATTTTTGTATATGGGTCTTACAAAGCAAAGCTGGAATATTTGTTCCATTGTGGTCATCTTGATATAAAGTATTACAGAGCAGGGATTTCAACTTCTTCTACAAGCAGTTCCTCACACTTCTTTACATTTTCCATCGCAGAATCTCAAAGCCCTTTTTACAAATATTAACAAATTAAGCCTTTATTTTAGGAAGGAAAGACATGAAAAAGGATCACTTTACTCATGAACTAAATGCAGCTTTCTCTGGAGTGGAATACCATCAATGTCCCCTTAGTAGTGTAGAATATAGCAACAATTTAAGATGAAGTGTTCAAGTGAAACAGTAATGGGAGAAGGCAATTCAGGTAGACAAAATAGCCACTACGTGAATAGATCTACCAATGCAACTCCTGTAGGATCAGATCTATTAATCAGAATTTGCCCATGACACACCATTTGTCAACATCTCTATTTTCTACAAAAGTTTGATATGCTCTCGAATGACTCCAAGGACATTCTGAATCTCTCCCAAAAGGACAGCATGCCCTATCACTTTGGTGGGATGTGCTTCTCGATAGATTCAAGATAGAAATATGCCACCTACTGAATTATCAATCCCGCTTTCTGGGAGCACTAAGGATTTTCTTAATCTTTCATCCAATCTGACCTGGTCCAGTCTTGCTTTCCCAGTGGGAAAACTGATAGTATAGAGTCTGCAGATTCATACCAAAAAGCCCAGTGACCATTTCTGGTATCAGGAACACCCTTATCTACCTGAATAGAAACAAGTAGAATGTAACATTTTCTTTGATCTCTAATTGCAGTGCACTCCAAAATAGCTGTTTCTTTTATTATTTAAAGCTATGTCAAATTGTCATGAAAAGATTCTGTCCCAGGCATAAAATCTGTTTGTCCCTCTTTACCATGATTATTGGTAATAAAGAAAATTAATGATTTTTCATCTACTAGTCAAAATTACAACTCACAGTAGGTGAAATTTTGTGAGCTTGTTATTAATATTAAAAATCATACAATATAAATGGGGGCAAGAAACTGAGAATGAGAAACAGGCTCCCTGAAGGACATAAGATAAAAGCATCCTAAACCCCAGGAAATGCAGAACTGTGTACACAGAAATGGTTTCAGTTCATATTAGTTTTGGCATCTGTCCATTTATTATTGGTTTCAATTTGCGTGTAGATTCATCCCCTCTGGCCCTGTTCTTCCACAGCAGGATATGAATAATGTCCTTTCAAATCAATGGGTTTTACTCACATCCTGAGGCAGGAGAATGACTTCCATTTAAGTCTCATGTTCCTTCTGACTCAACATTGTGTAGGTGAAACTCTGAGCAGAATATGTACATTTTGTTAAACTGTGCATTGTGTGCTTATTGGTTTCTCTGAAAGCAGAACTACTGGACAGCCGCAATTTGGGGCTGCATTAGGTCAGATAGGACTGACACACAATACTGATTCTACTATCATGTACACTGTATTTACTTTAACTCCACCAGTTTACCTGGGAGAAGAATGAGGCCCAGTGTTTTATACTCTGCATTTGTCTGGGTATTCTGAGCTGGGGTTAGCAGGTTACTAATATTGAGCATCAATTTTAGGCTGTTACATATTGGCATTGCTTTCCTTCTCTTTGTGGGAAGGAATATGCTGGAGATGTGAGGTGTGTTGGGTGTAGTGCTTGCCCCTATGGCTCCTACTACAAAATAGGACAGATACAAATCTCAGGATTGATTCTGCATCAACGCTGGGAGCCAATACAACACTTGTAGTCAGTACAACAGGAAGGTCAGGCTGGTCTCGTGGGGATGAAATTTATACAGAGGCTGTGTGTAATCAGCTCCAGATCACATGTACTCCTGCTGATGAAGAGTAGTTTTATCTCCAGAGGAGAACAGATCACTTTTAAAGGCTGCTGCATTGCTGGTGCATCTGCTGGAGGAGACAAAGGTCATAGATATATATGGGAGAAGGCTCTGGCCAAGACTAGATGGAGGCTCAAGGTCAATAAAATGGAGCTTGAGGGGCAATATTCTTTTGAAAAATGATCACAAAGGGATGAAGTGAGATTTTCCAACCTATGCTGTTGCTGAGTGTCATGCACTGTGACTCCTGGCATGAGTGCTGCTAAACATGAATAAGGGTGGATAGTTTACGCCTTCAGTCATTTAAGAAACTTAGGCCACATCTATACTATGGGCGATACAGAGAGAAACTCACAGTGCTATATCAATACTGCAGTAACACTCAGTCCAGATGCATCCTACAGCTCCATTAGCTAGGTTGGCAGAAGCATTCTTCCATCAGCCTAGGTGCATCTATACTGGAGGTTTGGTCTGCATAGCTACAGCACTCAGAGGTGTGGATTATATACACCTCAATGCATTGTTGCTACGCCAATCTAAGTTTTACAAGTAGACCAGATCTTAGTTGTTCAGAAATAGGAAAGAAATAAGGTCAGAAGTCTCTGGAAAAGAATAGATTCTACAGGCCTATTTGAGCTTGTGTAAAATAAAAAAGCCTGAGGGTGTGAATTAATTTAGGAAGAGTCAGGACCCAAGAAAGGAATTTAGGTGGAATCTCTTTAGAAAAATAATAGTTAATACATGCACTCGACCATCCAAGGCAGTAATAGAAACAATTGAGCAAATATGTTTTTGGTTTTCTGTTTAAATGATTCAGGCAGTGCTGCATTTGGAAGGCAGTATCTTGAGAGGTACAATGGCTACCTCAGCTGGGAAAACAGACTAACAGAGCCAAGATTTGCTATTTATTTGATCTGTTTGCATCTTGATAACTTTCTGTGGTTCCTGTCTGAGTTAACTGCCATTCTTTCCATATACAATGTATACTGACATTTGAAACCTCGCTGTATCAGCTGGACTTTTGTTAGACATTTTGAATTTATTTAAAAAAATCCCCTCATATCTTTCTGATTTAAAAATTTTTCCAGGATATTTCTAAGTGCCAGATCCTAAGTGGGCATATACAGGTGGAGCCATACTGAAGTCAGCTGAGCTTTAACAGTTTACACTAGATGAGAATTGGACTCCAAATTCTATCCTGTGTGACACTACATGCAATTTCTTTGATGTCAATGGATTTTCAGCACATAACTGGAAGCAAACTTTGTCTTTTATTATTTGTCTGTGTATTATTACTTGATAGTGTATCCAGCACTGAAGGGATACGTCTACACAGCAGGGCTAAAGTTGAATTAAGCTATGCAACTTCAGCTACCGCAATTGCGTAGCTGAAGTCGAAATAGCTTAATTTGGCTTTTGGCACTGCCTACACAGCAGGAAGTCAAAGGAAGAACACTCTTCCTTCAACTTCCCTTACTCCTCGTGAAATGAATCAGAGTAAGAAGTCGTCCAGCTTGACATTATTTCAAAATAAAGGCTTGTAGTTATTCCCAAGTAATGCTGCTGTGTAGATG
>JANRFK010001158.1:28018150-28028844 GCA_030068395.1 Apalone spinifera
CCTGGCTTCATTGAATATCTTTTTACATTTACTTAAATGACAACAAATTTAAAATTGAAGAAAGGAAACTTTTTTACCCAATTCATCTATGGAACTCACTGCCATTAAATAGCAGTGAGTTCAAAAGTTTGTAAGTTTTTTTTAAAAGGATAAAGGCTTATTGATAATGAGAACATCTAAAATACCATAGGTAGGATAAATAACAGATTAAAACCCACTCATGTTTCAGGTCATAAGCCAGCCACAAAATGATGGGAGTGAAGAAACAACATTCCCTATTCAGGGATAACTGTTCACTATAGTTTTTTGTGGACATATGGGAACATACTCATACCTCATCCTGTGACACATCTTGTATTGGCCACTTTGTAGCTAGAATACTGGACTAGAGTATAGGCTCCCATTGGCTGATTTGGCAATGCCTACACTCCAAGGAAATCATATGACAAATATTAACACAGTAGTACAGTTAGGTTCTTAAAACTCAGGACATATGAAAATTAAACTGGGAACCAAAGATCAGACCCTTGCGTGTGTGTATATTATAGTACTCTTGATTCCATTCTGTTTGGTGGGAAAAAACTGTATGCTATCATTATTTGAGAAGCAGTATGTGACATCATGCAAATAACACTTAATTGTATGCTTGTACAAGGGGAAGAGCGAAAGAGCTGTGGTCCAATGCTTTCCCTCCCTCAGAGCCAAGGACTTCCAGCCCACTCCTAACCTAATGTCTCCTCCCTCCTTCCTTCCCCCAGAGCCAGGCACTCCCAGCCCTGCCCCAACATAAAGCCTCCCCCCTCCCCCAGAGGCAGGGACATCTAACCCCTCCAACCTAATGCCTCTCCCCGTCCCCCAGAGGCAGGGACTTCCAGCCCGCCCCCCCCCCCAACCTAATGCCTCCCTCCTCTCCCAGAGGCAGGCACCCCCCAGCTCCCTCTCTAACCTAATACCTGGCTTCCAGAGCCACCGTCGTTGCATTGCCGCCGCCACCACACTTCCTTAGGCGCTGGAGTGGTGTGAGTACAGTGGCCAGCCAGCTGTGACCACATGCTGGGGGCCTTGCACAGAGTGGCTGGCTGGCTGTGACCATGTGCTGGGTGTTGTGCGCAGAGCTGCCCAACTTGCTGGCCTTGAGTAGTTGCTGCTGGCGGCATGCACAGAGTGGCCATCCAGCATGACCTGCACTCGGCCATGTGTTCCAAGCAGCCAGCGGGCCACATTTCAGTCTTTCTGAAAATGTACTGGCGGGCCACAAAAAACTTCGATGGGCCACATGTGGCCCTCCAGATGCCAGTTTGACATGCTTGATCTAGATCCCTGATAGATACCTATCTAACTTGCTCTTAAATATCTGCAGAGAAGGAGATTCCACAATCTCCCTAGGCAATTTATTCCAGTGTTTAACCACCCTGACAGTTAGGAACTTTTTCCTAACGTCCAACCTAACCCTCATTTATTGCAATTTAAGTCCATTGCTTCTTGTCCTATCCTATCAGAGGCCAAGGAAAACAATTTTTCTCCCTCCTCCTTGTGACACCTTTTTAGATACCTGAAAACTGCTATCATGTCCCGTCTCAGCCTTCTCCTTTCCAAACTAAACAAGCCCAATTATTTCAGTCTTCCTTCATGGGTCATGTTCTCTAGACCTTATTGCTCTTCTCTGGACCTTCTCCAATTTCTCCCCATCTTTTCTGAAATGTGGCCCAGAACTGGACACAATACTCCAATTGAGGCCTCAACAGAGCAGAATAGAGAGGAAGAATGACTTCTCATGTACTACTCACAACACTCGATGCATCCCAAAATCATGTTTTCTTTTTTTGCAACAGTGTCACATTGTTGACTCATATTTAGCTTGTGGTCCACTATGACCCCTAGATACTTTTCTGTAGTACTCCTTCCTAGACGGTCGCTTCCCATTCTGTATGTGTGAGACTGATTGTTCCTTACTAAATGGAGTACTTTGCATTTGTCCTTATTAAAATTCATCCTATTTACCTCAAACCATTTCTCCAGTTTGTCCAGATAATTTTGATTTATGACCCTATACTCCAAAGCAGTTGCAACCCTCCCAGCTTTGTATCATCTGCAAACTTAATAAGCATACTCTCTATGCCAATATCTAAATCGTTGTTGAAGATATTGAACAGAACTGGTCCCAAAACAGACCCCTGTGGAATCCCACTTGTTATACTTTTCCAGCAGGATTGTGAATTGTTAACTGTTCTCAGAGAGTAGTTATTATCCAGCCAGTTATGCATCCACCTTATAGTAGCCCCATCTAAGTTGTATTTGCCTAATTTATTGATAAGAATATCATGTAAGACAGTATCAAATGCCTCATCCATAGTACGTCGTCTTGACTCTGTGCCAGTTCAGCCTTGGGGCTTGTGAGAGGGTCCTGTCCCCTCCCCGGGGCTCCCTGCCCCTTTTCCTTTGTTTTAGTCCATTACATCCCACTTGGGCTGTGTCCAACGTGTTTATTGTTCACCATACCAGTCCCTCCTGGACGTCACTTAGGCCCTAGCACCTCTCGGAGCACTCTTCGCCTTTTCAACACGTGGGAAGTAGGGGGACCTGGGCCCGCCCTCACCTCCGGGTCCCAGCCCAGGGCCCTACGGAGGGGGAGAGCTCTTTCTCTCTGCCTCCTGTGGTCTGTGGGGACGCCGCCCGAAACGCACTGACCCGCGGGCTTAAAACCCTGCCCTGGGCTTCTTCCTACTCACCCCGTCTCACTCTGTGGCTAACACATTACATCTCGATTGTGTCCCGCCCCAGACTCTTTTCCCCGGAGGCGTTCAGCCCCCTTGGAACCCAGACACTCCCCGAGCTCCCTCCTCCCACCTGGGGTTTGGCCCATTTTAACGCTCGCGCCCACAGGGTTGCACCACCCCGAGGGTGCGTCTCCACTGGTGCCTACGCCCCCGCCCCTTTCCACGATAGGCGGGTTCTCCGCGCAGGTACCTGCAGGCGCTAATGTGCCTGCGCCGGCATCTGGCTGTGGTGCCATTCCCCTGCCGGCTTCTTCCCCAGATGCCAGTGCGTCTGTGTGCCAAGGCACCCTGTCCCCGCCGGCTCCTGCCTCCGGCAGCACGTCCCAGACCACCTCTCCCAAGTGCGCGGCCCTGGCCCCGCCGCCGCTGGAGCTCCCCGAGGAAGTTGGCGTTCCCGGGCGCTCACCGCTGTGGGGGACCAGCGGTTTGGGGATGAGGAGCCCGCCAGTTCTGTCACACACCTCCCCCTTTAAGTCAGAGTCTACTCTTCCCGGCGATTCTGCACCCTCCTCCCCTAGTCGTATGAGAAAATTGGTGTTTAAGTGGGTTTTACCGGGTCAGTGTCGAATGTCAAAGCAGTAAGGCTGTAAGGCCAAATACCATCACATTACCCTGGGATTTGAGTCTTTCATTGTCTGTAGCCATTGGAGAGGGGCATGGTCCGTTACCAGATGGAAGCGGGTTCCTATGAGATAATAACGTAATGAGTCCACCGCCCACTTAATGGCTAATCCTCTTTCTCTATGGTGGAGTAGTGTTGTTCCCTTGCGAACAGTTTCCGGCTTACATATAACACGGGGTGTTCAGCTCCCTCGATTTCTTTGGACAATACCGCCCCAACCCCACTTCAGAGGTGTCCGTGTGTAGGATAAAGGGTTTCTCAAAGTCAGGTTGTACTAACACTGGCGCTTGAGTCAGTCGCTTTTGTAATGTCTGAAAGGCCTGTTCGGTATGCTCTGTCCTTACGACTCTTTTTGGGTGGTTGTTTCTGGTCAACTCAGTCAAGGGAGTCGCCAACGTCACAAAGTCTGGTACAAAACGACGGTAGTAGCCCACTAAGCCCAGAAACCGTTGCACCTGCTTCTTCGTAGTGGGGCGTAGGGCCTCCTGTACTGCTTGTACCTTCCCTACCAGCGGTCGTAGCTGCCCCCGGCCCACCGTATATCCTAAATAGGTTACTTCCCGTTGCCCGATGTGGCATTTACGGGGATTAGCTTTGACACCAGTTGCCTTTAGGGCAGAGAGCACTGCGTTTAGATGCCCCAAGTGCTCAGGCCACGTCTTACTGTACACCACAATATCATCGATATAGGCAGCCACATACTGTTGGTGCTGGCCGCCTATATTCCATCAAACTTTGGAATGTTGCAGCGGCCCCCTGGAGTCCAAAGGGCATCATTACAAATTCAAATGAGCTGAAGGGGGTGGAGAAGGCCGTCTTTTTATGCGAAGACGGGATGAGGGGTATCTGCCAATACCCCTTCGTAAGGTCCAGGGTGGAGATGTACTGGGCTTAGTCCAACCGTTCTAAAAGTTCATCCACCCTGGGCATGTGATACACGTCAAAACGTGATATTGCGTTCACCTTGAGAAAGTTGATACAGAAGTGAATGGCCCCATCTGGTTTTGGCACTAATACAATGGGGCTCCGCCACTCACTGTGGGATTCCTCCACTATGCCCCAGCAAATCATGGTGTCTAATTCTTCCCTCACTGTATCCCACAACTTCCGTGGGAGGGGCCTTACCACGTCCCGAACAGGTTTACCTTGCTTTGTTTCAATATGGTGGTGCATGAGGGTCGTGTGTCCGGGATCGGCCGAAAGGACGTGCCCGAATTGTCGTAATACCTGCGAGACCTCCTCTCTCTGTTGTGCGGTCAGTTCTTCCCCCAGTGGTATGGTTTCGTCTGTTTCCTTCTGGTCACCAGTCCAAGGGCCCAGCTTCAAGTCGGGTGGTCGGGATTCTATCAGCAAGCTCTCCCGGGGGTTCCACTTTTTTAACAGGATGACATGATAAATTTGGGTGTCCTTTCATTTTCCCGATAACCTGATTTCATAATGCACAGGGTGGGAAATGTGGAACACCTCGAACGGTTCCTATCACTTTGCTAAGAGCTTAGATTCCCACATTGACAAGAGCAACAGGACCCGATAGCTGGGCTCAAATGTGAGTACCCGAGCAGTCTGGTTGTAGTACTGGGCCTGTCACCCTTGGGCCCTGCACAAGTTATCTCATGCTAAGGCGTCCAGGGTACGTAATTTTTTGCGTAGCTGCATAATGTACTGGACTGAGCCTTGGGCCCGGGTTGCCTGTTCCTCCCATCCTTCCTTTACAATATCCAATATGCCCCCCGGATGCCGCCCATACAATAGTTCGAACGGGGAGAATCCCATTGACAATTGGGGGACCTCCCTGACTGCGAATAGTAGGGCGGGCAGCAATTTGTCCCAGTCCTATGGTTCCTGGCCTATGAAGTGGTGTAACATCGCCTTCAAGGTCTTATTAAATTGCTCAACTAACCTGTCGGTTTGGGGATGGTATGCCGATGTTCTCAGTGTCTTAATATGCAGGAGCCGACATCACTCAGCCATCAACAGTGAGGTCACATTGGTCCCCTGATCCGTAAAAACAGTCTGGGGGAATCCTACCCGTGAGAAAATTTTTAGGAGTTCGGCGGCCAGTACAGGCGCGGTCGTGCCCTTAAGTGGAATCGCCTCCGGGTACCGGGTTGTGCAGTCAATCACAACCAAGATATACTGATGGCTGGCCCTTGAACGCTCCAATGGGCCGACCAGGTCAAAAGCCACTCATTCAAAGGGCACTCCCACTATGGGGAGGGGGACTAAGGGTGCTCGTGCCACCCCGCCCGGAGCCATTTTCTGACACTCAGGGCATGAGTCACAAAAGTCCCATACCTCCCAATATATTCCTGGCCAGTAGAAGCATTGCAGAATCTGTTGCAACGTCTTCTCACGCCTGAGGTGCCCAGCCCAGGGGTTCTCGTGGGCGAGCTCTAAAACGTGTCGCCGGTAGCACTGCGATACCAGCAATTGGCGGGCGTCCCCCTGTCCTTAGGTACCCTTAACCACGCAGTATAAGCGGTCTCCAAATACCTCAAAATAGGGGCCCCCTCTCGTCGCTTCCGTCTGGTCAGCTGGGTTGTCCGTCCTCCCTGCTTGTTCCCATGCGTGTTGGAGTGTCATATCCTCTCTCTGCTCCTGCATGAAGTCCTCCTCCTTCACATTCAAGGTTATCGTGGCGACGACGTTAGATCTCTCCTCTGTAGGATGCCCTGGTGGTAGCGTCTGACTCATGTTGACCAGGGCCTCCCTTGTCACTGGGCACCCTGCCCGTGCGCCCATCTCCAGGAGTCGTTTAAATCCTACCCAATCGTGTCCGAGGAGCACGGGGTATGGCAACGTCAGTGCTAGGGCCACTCGACAGCACCCGACCTGGTGCCCGTCATTGATTTGCACCCAGGCGGTGGGATATGGCCTCACCTCCCCGTGCACACACCGAATCCACATTTTGGCCCCCTCCGTGGGTTTACTCATCAACAGGTCAGCCCTCACTATGGTCTGTCCACATCCAGAGTAGATCAGAGCGCGTGTGGGCGTACTCTCGACCCACACCATTTTTAGGATGCGGTCCGTCATGGTCGGATCTTCCGCCAGGGTGGTGTCGACTCTCCAGACCAGCGTGCAGTCCATTACTGGGCAGTTGCGGCGGAAATGCCCCTCCTGGCCGCACTAATAACAGACTACCCGTGGTCGCCCGGAGGGCGTCTCCCCAATGTTTCGTCCTTTCTCTTTCGCCGGGGACCGTGGGGCCTCCGATGGCCGCCTTTCTGGGTGCGACCAGACGGGTGCTATCCGTCGGCCATTCGGGCATCCTCTAAATGCCCCGCCCATGTGGGTCGCGGTCGGCCGTGCCGGTGGAGGTCGTTCTGCTGCCATCTTCCCCCCTGTGATGGCCTTTGCATCTCTCCCTTTGTCCCCCAGGGTTTCTGCAGCGAGGAAATGTTCAAGTAGAGTCGCCGCTTCGCCCATCGTGGTTGGGTGATTTAGGCGTACCCATCTTTGTTCTTCTGTGGGTAGTACTTGGATGAACTGCTCCACCACTATGGTCTCTGCTACCTGCAGCCCCCTCTTTTGTTCCGGCTCTAGCCACCTCCACGCCAGCTCTCGCAGCTTTTGTAGCATCATCCGGGGGCACTCATCTGCCTGGTAACGTATTTGTCTGAACCAGAGGCGATAGGTCTCAGGGGTAATCCCCAGCTGATCCAATATCGCCTCCTTTACCTTGTAGTAATGGGTGGCACCATGGGCGGAGAGACTCCGGTATGCGAGTTGGGCCGCGCCTGTCAGGTAAGGGGCCAAGAGGGTCGCCCAATGGTCCTCCGGTCACCTTTCCACTGTGGCCACCCTCTCAAATGTCGTTAAAAATGCTTCTGGGTTATCTTTGGGGCCCATCTTTGTCAATCGCAAGGGGAGGCAGGGTACGGGTTCTCCGTCAGCGTCTTCCGTTGCAGTAAAACGGCCGTCTCCAGGGCCCACCATCCTGGCCTGCTGCCACCATTTGTCTTGCTATTGTTCTCCCAGCTCCCGGATCAACTGCCTCTGCTGCTCTTGCTGCTGGGCCGCTAGCTGTTGGAGTAGCTGGGTCTGTTGCTGGTGACTGTCTTTGTTGCTCCACGAGTAACTCCCAAATTTTACCGGCCTCCATTCGTCCACATTTGTTTGGACTTTCCGTTGGCCTACTAGGGAATAAGAAGCAAGTCTCGTTGCCCTGAATTCCCTACTTTGCGCAATGCGTCACCCCTAGGTACCGGGGTGTAGGATCGACATCCACATTCTCCACCACCTGTGAGAGGGTCCTGTCCCCTCCCCGGGGCTCCCTGCCCCTTTTCCTTTGTTTTAGACCATTACACCCCACTTGGGCTGTGTCCAACGTGTTTATTGCTCACCATACCAGTTCCTCCCGGACTTCACTTAGGCCCTAGCACCTCTCAAAGCACTCTTCGCCTTTTCAACACGTGGCAGGAAGTAGGGGGACCTGGGCCCGCCCTCACCTCCGGGTCCCAGCCCAGGGCCCTACAGAGGGGGAGAGCTCTTTCTCTCTGCCTCCTGTGGTCAGTGGGGACGCACTGACCTGCGGGCTTAAAACCCTGCCCTGGGCTACTTCCTACTCACCCCATCTCACTCTGTGGCTAACACATTACATCTCGATTGTGTCCCGCCCCGGACTCTTTTCCCCGGAGGCGTTCAGCCCCTTTGGAACCCGGACACTCCCCGAGCTCCCTCATCGCACCTGGGGTTTGGCCCATTTTAACGCCCGCGCCCACGGGGTTGCACCAACCCCAGAGCGCGTCCCCCCCGGTGCCTACGCTCCCGCCCCTTTCCACGATAGGCGGGTTCCCCCCCCGGGTACCTGCGGGAGCTAATGCGACTGCGCTGGCATCTGGCCAAGGCACCCTGTCCCTGCCGGCTCCTGTCTCCAGCGGTGCGTCCCGGCCCGCCTCTCCCAAGTGCGCGGCCCCGGCCCCGCCGCTGCCGGAGCTCCCCGAGGAAGTCGGCATTCCTGGGCGCTCACCGCTGTGGGGGGCCGGCAGTTTGGGGGTGAAGAGCCCGCCAGCTCCATCACAGGGCTGCTCTAAACTGTGCCCAGCTACAGCAGCCTGCAAAGGCACAGTTCACCATATTATCTTTTAGTATCACATCTTAATTAAGAACAAGTCTCAAATTATAACTTGCAACATTTTATTTTATGTCCTGCCTTGTGTTGTAAGAACAAAACCTTCCTCTTATACAAATAAAGACCTATCTGCCTCTTCTTACTATTCTTATTGTGTTATCAAAACCAGAAACAAGAAATAAGAAATTGTATAAATAAATCTTTACTGTAGAATACATTGCATAGAACATTTTATCAGATATATTTATAATACGTATTTTGAAATACACTCTTGAAATAGGTCAATGCAAACACACTTATTCAATGACATCATTGAAACACTATAAATAGCTTGAACCACAGTATTATCACTTTCCATCACACTTAAAGAACATGTTCTGCAGAACAATTTATCTCACTCTTGATTTACAATATTAAAGCAATTTCCCTCATACAGAATGATGCCAGACTACATTAAGACCACAAAACTAAACAGTTTTTGCATTAACTACTTGTTTTCAGATAAGATGCTCACTCTTTGGGCATATCTGCACTTGCCATTTAAGTGCCAATAGTCCCCTTTTTTACATAAAAGCCACAAGGATATCTGCATTTGCCAATGACTTTTTAAGGTGAAACTTGGGAGTTTTACAAACAAAAAATCACTTCCACAAGAGATGCTCAGTGCTTACTGATTATACTATGCAGTGATGTACATGTGAAGACATGGGGAAAGTGGGAGCCTATACAGGAAAGATGGGCTCCACCTAAACCAAAATGGAACTTATCTTATGTTCTTATGGAACCAGATGGCTGGCATTCTACATTAAAAAGATTGTAGAGCAGATTTTAAACTAAGGGCCCTAAGTCCAGCGCCTGCAACATTCCACGAAAAGGGAGACTGCTGCTGTGTTTCTCCCTATTCAGAGCACTTCTTCCCTCTTGGTTAAAAAGCACAAACTGCTTTCTTACATACAGGATAAATGACAAAAATCTAGCCCCAATATATCTTTTAAAGGCAACAGTTGGCCTAGCCTTCATTTGTACTGTTCCCTAAACATATAGATTGTAAACAAATTGAGTCTTTCTTTCTTTCTTTGCCAGAAACTGGCCCTTTCAGAATACCTTGCATTCTGCAGAGCTCATTGTGGGATCAGGAACACAGGGTCTCATGCTACAGCAATTATTTACAGGACTAGTCCCATTGAAATAAAGCCTATAGAGTGAGCCACATTTCAAAAGTTTTCATTATATGAGCATTATATGACTGGTAGCTTTACTTTAGGTTATAATTTAACTTCTATTTGTGCTGGTATTATTTTAAATTATACCAAAAACATATTTAAAAATCATACCAGCACAAATAGAAAATTGTAAATGTACATTTCTATTTACAGTAGCAGCACAAACAGAAGTTACCATCAGCTAAAACAAAAGTTTCCTTTGTGAATTACAAGCAAACAGATTTCTGCTTGAGGGAGGCGGGGATATCTGTGTGAGCATATCCCACCTATAAATCAGAATATTTGCTTGGTGTTTTTCAGATTGGTTTCTTTAGGACTTGGTTTTTCTGGTCCTGGAATGCTTAGCCTCTCTTTTTGACACAGCAAAAAAGGAAGTTGCTCAGAAAGCAGGACAGTGACAGGAGGTTTGTCATCTCTGAAGCAAAGCGCAACTGGTGAGCAATAACTGCAGCTCCGCTCAGCCTGCTTATAAAAATTGCTTACTGGGAGCATAGAGAAGAACAGTATTAATAGTGGTCGTGTCTGGAGATGCAGTCTCTCTTTTAGAATCTTTTTATTCTGTCTAGTAGAGGAACTTCCTTGTAGAATGTTTTTTCAAAGGATTTCAGTTGCTTAATTCTCATTCAGTTTGCTGAATCTGGGAACCATTTGTTAGCCTGGAATAAACATTCCAGCACAGAATGCTTCCAGCCTTGAGACTACCTAATTTACTAACCTGCAATGTGCTGCCAACATTTTAATAAGCAGCTTTCTCTGGGGCTGTGGTAAATGATAAGTACTAGAACTGTGTGCTTGCAAGGAAGGGCAGGAGGGATTGCAGAATCTGTTCATTAGTTTTCCCTTTTAACCATTAGCTCATCATCTGATCCAGGAAGATAGCGGTATCATTTGGCAAAACATTTTCTCTTCTCAATTACAGGTGAAATCCTATCCGATCACAGGGCATGTCTACACTACAGCGTTAATTTGAGTTATCTTAATTCGAAATAGTTAATTCG
>JANRFK010001158.1:28037847-28055580 GCA_030068395.1 Apalone spinifera
GACTCGATGACCTCTCGAGGTCCCTTCCAGTCCTAGTTATTCTATGATTCTATGATATACAGTTACAATTAAAAAAAAATCTTATTACATGAAAAGAACGTGAAGGAGCACTATACTTCAAGATTATACAAACAACTTGGTCTCTGAGGACATCACAAATCACTTGATCTCATAAAAGGATTGTATTTATCAACATAGTCATGCACCTAATGATACTTTTGGAGTAGCAGGATATTTTTCATTTGCATAAAGAGAATAGTAACAATTTACAATGTTTAACAACATGGAGATCTTATTTTAAGTGCCATCATTTTTTCTTGCCTATGTCACTTGCTATATGGGCAATACCAGGTCTCCAATAAGCAAAGGGTTAATTCTGGCTTCCACTGTCTTCCTGTGCACGTCATAGAGCAAGGTGACATGAAAATGGCTGCTAGGGAAGTGACTATCTCTGGGAAGGCAGGGTGACATGTTCAGGTTCCGAGGGTTGTTTTGAAGTTTTTTGTTCAGTTTAGTTTTACTTACACTTAATTTTTTATTTATGCTTATTGGGATAGATATTCTAAAACCCCTATAATCAAGACCAGATTTTCAGGATTATACACTTCTCACTTCACACATATTATTGCTATGCTCAAAAACTTAGTTATGGTGGCAAATGCTTCAATCAACAAAAATACCCTATTAGAAGTATGGTGCTCGGGGTTTCCAAATTTCCTTATGGGATCCATTTCTTTAAGATCAATCTTACTTATCATCTCCCTTTGGTAACTCAGCATTTCTGCTGTTGGAAGACAGTAGCCTTATTCACCAGGCTGGGGAAACACCCTATGCCCAAATCAGATTTTAGCCTCTCAGGCTCCATTCATTGCACAAACGTACAACAAATGCACAAAAGAAAAACAGAACTTCCATTTGGGGCTTTTCTATCCAGCCACAACTCCTAGGGCTTTCCTCCTGGAGTCTTCCTTTCCTATGAACTACGGTAGGAAACTGCCCCTTCTGCAGTATCTCTCTACTGTCCCTCACATTTCCTGTACTGTCCTGCAGCTTTTTATAAGGAACAACTATCCCCTTCTCAGTGCATTTAATCAGTGTAGAGGGTTGGCTGGTCCCAGATCCCTGGCCTTTAAACAGATGGACTACCTTATTACATATGTAAATAGTTAAGATGCTAAAAAGATTACTAGTTTCTGATGGGGACCATTGAAAGAAGCACTAAGAAGATAAAGATTTACTTCTCCAAACAAAGAAAAAATAAGTGTCCTGTGCAGTGCTATTTAGGAAGTGCACATTAATGTGGTGCAAGGGGGCATATAAAGTCATTCTTCTGAAATCATTAAGGGAAGTGCTGAGCTCAGGCATTTAATCACTTTTGGTTTCTTTTATACTCAACAACTTTTCTATCTAATAAGTATTTCTTGGGGAAAATAGCATTAGCAGTATTCAGCAGCAGCCTCTGGAAGACATGCTAGCTATCACAATGGGGGTGATTTGTAAAGAACCCACTTGTATGTCTGTAGCAGGGCCAATGAGATTTGGAGATAGATAAGGAAATCTTATAATGGTTTGTTCAGAGCTACTTCCCAACAGTGGGTAAGATCACATACTCTCTCACTCCGAGCAGAGTAGGCAAACCCACCATCCTTGCCTGAGTTTAGTTTCCATACAGAGATCCTGTTCCCTTTTGTGGGTTTCGTTCAGTTCCATTCCTTTATGTAGAACATCGGGCTGCCTGATTTGATCTCTCTTAAATTGGTTAACATTTTATAGTGTTTTTGTAGATAAATGAAAACAAAGAGATATGTCAGTCACTTTAAAAAGTTTAGTGTCTTCACCCCCAAGCAAGATGTTTGAGAGGACATATGTGTGAGAGAATGAATACATTATGGCGTAGTAAGGGTTTATCTGCACAAACTCTTTGGAGGCAATTACTGTTTCTGTTCTGTGTTTGTGCAATACCTAGTACAATGGGGTCCTAGGCACTACAGAAATACACACCTAATTATATATTTGAGAGAGTTTGTGCATCTGTATGTCCGTCCATCTGCCTGTGTCATTTTATTCAAGAATTCCTTCTACACAGTAAGAGTTAGGACTACTAAATTTGGCATGCAGCTTCCTCTTATCATAACTTATAGTAAGGAAGGGTTTGGTTGTGCCAGGACAGTGTGCTGTGCTTGGAATATGAATAGTTCTCATAAAATAGAAAGGGAGGGGTATGCTAGCAGGGGCAATTATAGCATATAATGACCACAGAAGGACAGCAGAGGCCCAGAGATGGGGACTGGGATAGCTATAACCCCTTTGGGACAGCAGGTGATAGGGGTGGAAAAATGTACAGGTATTTACTACATATTTCAGAGAGTTATCTGCTTGTGTGTTTGTCTGTCTGTCCTCCAGCTGGGAGACATGCACCCCTCCCATGGCTCTGCAGCAGCCATGACAGGTACTTGTCACCTAGCCCAAAGCTGCTGCAGTGGCAGATGGCTGGGGTTTATGGCCAGTGGGTATAATAGGTGGGAAAAGGCAATGCCTTCCCAAATGGCCAGGCATGGCCCTGCCCACATTCTGCCCCTAGAACACCTACTGCTTCTGTAGGGCTCCTGCCAGGAGCTGTGCTGAAGCAGTAGGCCTTCTGGGGGTGGAGTACTGCTGCCCCCGCTGAGGCTGCAGATGCTTGGGCCATGTGCCACCTGCCTTCCCTGTGGTGCTCTGGCACTGGGGAGGTTCCTGGGGGGGGGGGGAAGGGGAAGGGGGAATTGAAGGCTTGCCCCTGTGGTGACGGTGGGGTGGCTCCCATGGGGGTCAGGGCCTTTGGAAGAAGGTCCCAGCCTTATGTTCATCCATCACCCATGCTGGGGTTGTCCAGCCTGCCTACGGAACCCCTCATCCTCAGCCCCACCCCAGAGCAATGACTTAAATGAAGAAAAATAAAATCAGAGTAAACCCTCTACTACTAAATAAATAATAGTAAGTTGGGATGGGTCAGGTTACTTAGGAGTGGGAAAGGCATCGGGGGTTATCTAAATATATAGAATCCCACCCTAATAAGCACTTTGTGGGTACAGTAGACTTTATTTCGGGATACTGGAGGCCTTTTGACTAGATTTAGAAATAACAGATTTTGACTAGATTTAGAAATAACAAGTGCGCTATTCTAGCATCCCTGTAACCCTCGTACCATGAGAGTTAAGGAATGTCTCGAAATAGTGCGTTATTTTGAAATACATTTGAAATAAGCTGTGCAATTTGCATAGCACAAATTACATAGCTTATTCTGAGATAAGGGTACTGAGTAGATGCACCCTATATGCCAAATATTTTACAGTAAATCTATTTTTAAAAATATACCGGGGGTGGGGTGTTTAAAATGTCATTGGGACTGCTTTTTGTTTTCCTCCATTTCTGAAACTAGATGCTCTAGCTACCATGTGCCCAAGAAAAAACTCTGAAAGTGACTTAAAATAGTTTTCCATACATAAAAGTATCATGAGTGTAAAGTCAGATAGCTCAGATCTCCTTTAGTCTACAGGAGATGGTCTTTGGGGAAGAGGCTTCAGGGGATAGCTGAGTTAGTCTGTACAGGATAAACTTAAAAAACAACAAATTGTCTGGAAGCACTTTATAGACTAACAAAACATGTAGAGGGTATCATAAGCTTTCATGGGCACAGCCCACTTCTTGGGGAAGTGGTGAGGCTGCAGTGGTGGGAGAGGCTGTGGCTGGAAGAAAGCTACAACATGCAAACTTAAATAAGCTAGGGGCATGATCCTTTCACAGACCCAAGAGGATGTTCACAGTTGCCTTTGGATGCCAAACTCATCCTGGTTTTGGTTGAGTTCAGGATCATACATGAACACTTTGCACAGCCATGCCCTCATCTGGGACAAATTCAACTACCTCCTGTGGGAAGGATTTCCCTGAGGACCCAATCTCCCCCAGGTGTTGGCTATTATACATTAATTACTATTTCAGTTATTATGCTTAAGAACACAGTCAATTAATAAACACCTGCTTCAGATCATGCTTTTCTTCAGGGCTGTGCCAGCCACGTAGAGCACCATAAATTTGGGCTGCCCTATGCTCGTATGCCGAGGGATAAAATATTAAGTAGTTGTGGGCAGTGTCATTCCCCTACTGCCCCTACCGCCCAGCTCCAGCAGTTCCCAGCCCCACACCCAGGTGTCCCCTCCCACTTGCTGTGCCCAGCCCCCACGCACCATGCAGCGGTGGGCAGTGTAAACATGGGTCAGGTGACTCAGGAGGAGCAGAGGGTAGCCACGCAGCCAGTGCCTGGAGAGAAGTGGTAGTTTCCTTTTCAAATCACCACTTCTCTCTGGCTGGAAGTGCGGCTGTCTGCTGCTCCTCTTAAGTCTCCAGCCTGCGCTAACGCCACTGCCTGCTGCCTTGAAGCTGCAGGGGTGCCTCCTTCCCTGCACTGCTCTAGGGTTGCCAACTTTCCTGGACTGCACTCCATTTGCTGCAATGGTGTCTGGTCCAGGAAGCTGGCAGCCCTCTGTCCTCCTCACTCCCAGCCCCACCCATGGAGCAAGAGCAGCTACTCCTCCTGCAGCATGGGTGGATGCCAGTGCTGTGTTGCGTAGGACACCAGCACTGGTAGAGACAGCCCTGCTCTTCCTTTAAAAGAGCTGAGCACTGACATTTGTCAGGTTTCTAAATATGATTAAAGATTTCCTTTTAAAATCACAAGTGATTTGTAAGCAGAACTAAAAGCCACTGACGAAAACATGCTGCATTCAAACAAGTAAGCTGGTTATAAGAACCAAAATATGTGACAATTCTTGTGTTTATCTGTTCAAAGAACGTATCTGATAGCTGATGATTTAGATTAGTTTTGCGTCATATGAAAATAGGTATATGGAAAGTCTAATTTGCAAACACGACCAAATACCTCTATTGTTGTAGGCATAATCAACAGGCCTTTTTAACTAAATCAGTTTCTGTCTATGCTTGATGGGATCCTGAATCAAAACCTTAGATCGGAACAAATCTCAGTTGTGGAAGTGTTCCAAATCTGAGTCCAGATCCAGACATATTTACAAATAGTCTCTTAAAAAAAATAGTGGCCTAACCAAAACCCTGGATCCAAACATCCAACCCTCGATAGAAACTGGACTGAACGTTGAGACTTGGACCTACTGCTTGTTCATGTATTGAAGGTATAACAAAGATCTCTTTGTTTTGATGTTCTTTGCATAACTGCAGGGCTTTGAGCCATTTATCTAAGTACAGTTGCCACTAATGTGGGAGAAATGTAGGCAACCAGAAGGTGGCAGCCATGATTAATCAAAATCTAATATAACCCAAATTAAAATAACTACCAAGCAGTTCAGAGATGATTTAGTTTTTGTTATTCTTAATAATTCTTCATATATTGTATCTGAGATTCTAGTAGATTTTAAATAAATTACACTGGGAGATTACACTAAAGAATTACATATTCAAGAGACAGATCCAAGTATACAATGCCAAAATGGCTGTTTTTTTAAATAATAGTTAAAACAGAAAACCTAGGTGTCAATTCTAGTATTCTTAATTATGTGAGCCTGATTCAGTTTTCCCTGAGGAAGGTACATGAACTACCTCCTGCAGTTACTGAACTCAGACAGCTATTTTGAAAGTATTTAAAAAATCCTTATGGTTATATTTTAAGTTCAAGGAGTGAGTGAGGAGTAGCCAGAACTTACAGGACAAACAGACACTCTTGATGATTTCTATTGCACAGGTTTGAGCCACATTGCAAAATCAGTGAGATGATTTGTATAGTTTTTCTTTCAGTCAGAGCACACATCATAACAGTCATATACAGACAGGCCCGCCAACACGGCAATTCAAAAGAACCTGGGACTCCCTGCCACCACTACTGCAAGGCTCTTGCCCCAGGTCCTTTAAATCCCCACTGGAGCCTCAGGCAGTGTTTCAGGCAGCACTGAGAGCTGGGAGGTGGAGTGGAGGAGCGTTGAAGTTCAGGCAGCGCTGAGGGCTGGTTGCCCAGACGCTACCCCTTCTGGAAGTGTGGAGCTGTCCCTCCCTCCCCACCGTGCCCAAGTGCCTGGTGAGACTGTCAGCTCCCCTGTATTCAGATCCCAGTGCTATAATTTAGTGTGTGTTTAATTTTGCTTGCACAAGTAGTCCCAGTCGCACTTAATCCGGTGAGACTGTGTGGAAGTGTTTGCAGGAGCTGGTCCAGAGTGTATCAGGTATATTTTATAGTCTATAACAATCCCTGGAGAGATTGTCGCGATCAGGGATTCCCAATTTACCATTCTATAAGTAATGACCCCAGCTGGAATCACACCATCAGTGGACAGGGTTGTGATCCTGTGTGCATTGGGCACCACTTTGCTCTACCATGCTGTATGGGGTTGCAGGAAGCAATAAAGTCTGAAAATGGGGACATGCAGGCAAAAAGTTTGGACACCACCAGTCTAGAACCGGATAGCTGCCTCTCTGAGGTCTAAGGGAGCTTTGCTATTGACAGGGTCAACTCTCATGGTCTTGTTTCTAGTGTCACCTTATTTGGTGTAATTCTTGAAGCCTCAGCTGGTGGAGATTGTGTGAGAAACTCACCTTCCATGAAAAAAGCTGGGAGTTTCTAGCTCTCATGGATTGCAGAGAAAAGGTTGAAAATGTGAAACTAGAGAACCCTAAAGTCTCAGGAATCAGAAGGCAAAAAATCCAAAGGTGGTATTTTTTTTTTACATCATGATTTTTGGAAGCCTCAGATCATGATTTCTGAGGTTGGCAATAATGCACTGACTTCACTTTGCAAAGGATCAAGCCCCTAGTTCCTCTAGTCTTCAGCTCTGAACCTGCAACCACTTAAACACATGCAAAACCTTTCTCAGGGGAGTTCAATGGGACTATTTGTGTGCAAATTTATTTGTGTGCAAGTGATTGCAGGGTGGCAGCAGAGAAGAATTTCCATTTTGGTTACATGGGAATTTTGGCTATTCAATTTTTAAATAAGTATCTTTCTTTTGCCCATGGGCTGGGTCGAAGCTGAGGGACTCAAATATAAGACTATTTGGTTTTTGTGGATTGTGTGTTCTCCCTTAGTAATTTCCTCTCCTGATCATTTCATTGCAGGGGTGGCCAACCTGCAGCTCTTGAGCCTCATGCGGCTCTTTGCTTAAAGAAATGAGGCTCTTGTTAGTTCTGAGCCATGCACCTGGACTGTTCACGCCGGCTGCTCTGCGCGTGCGCACCCCAGCACCTACAGGGAGAAACTCATGACAGTGGCAGCTCCAGGACCTAGGCATTGAATTAAAGTGGGGAAAGGGGGTCTGGGAGTGCCTGGCTCTCGGAGGGCATTGGCTTGGTGGGGGGAGGGGCTGGGAATGCCTGGCTCTGGGGGAGAGGTGGGTGCATTGGGTTAAAGCAGCGGGGCTGGGAGTGCCTGGCTCTGGGGGAGTGGAGGAGGATTGGGTTAGAGCAGGGGGAGAGGGCACAAAGCACCTTAAACTCAAAGTCGTCATGGATGCAGAATAAGGCAGCCAAAACAGATGTCATATTTAAATTCCAGGGCAAAAAAAGAATCAGCATATTAGTTTACACTGTGTTTCTTTAAAGAAAATTCAAAGACTATTGTTTGCCAGGCTGAAACAATTATTCTGAGATATGAGTCTCTCCCGTATTGTTTTTGAATCTCTCATATTTGCAGTCTGGGACAGACCTGAATTTTTAGAATTATAAAAAAGCCATAATCTTTATAAGTAAGAAAAACGAGAAAAACATTATCAGAGATCAACAAGCTGGAGTGAAATAGGCACTTCAAATTGTGCTAATTTACTTCTCAGTTCAGTTTAATTTTAAAAAACTCTCAGGACATAATAGGGCAGTAAATAGTGTTAAATTTAAAATACATGTTGGGATGCTTTTTTTTTTTTTACTGAATTTTTAAAGGGTTTTTTTTTTTTTTAATTTGATGTTTGTTCCTTGTCAAGTTCTCTGAAGATATATGGACTGGCTGTGAATTTTTTTAAGTGACTAGAGACTTTTTTATTGTTTTTTGTTCAAAATGTCCTGTAATGTTATTTTTATCACTACATTTGGTATGCTATATCTATCTATAGATATATAAAAATAAATATATAATACGTGGCTCTTCACACTCTGTCCAAAGCTATTTTGGCTCTTTGTCTCTAACTGGTTGGCAACCCCTGTTTTATTGTATCATGTAGTTACTAAGCAGAACTGTGTCAGTCCCCAGCGTCTGTGATTAAGTTTGATGCCTGCAGCAGAACAGAGAAAAAGACAGTGAAATGTTAGGTGAACTGTAGTGCCTGTGAAAGGTGCTGGACTTGAAGTGCTGGAGGTCAAGGTTATCTGTTAACCCCAAAACAGACACACAAAGGCAACAGGGTCCGCACACTTCCCTATCAATTTGCTTATTCTGAAACAGAGGGACCAGCCCTAAGCTTAAAATAGCAATTTATTTTCTATTCTCATTGACTGCTTGAGCTCTCCACTATGACCTTGTTTACACTGGAGATTCACCTTGATTCCAGCTCCTGGTGTAGCTACACCAGTGCAAGCCTCCTAATGCAGACAGGCAAAGACTCTATAAGCCATAATTTGCACCTGTGTGTTTTGCAACCATTTCAGCTGGGGAAAGTTCTCTTAGTGCAAATAAACATTTTGTGGTCTGCTGCAGCTACATCAGGGCTGGCCACCAATGGCTGAAATTAGGGCAAATTCCCACTGTGGACAAGGCATGTGCCATCAAAACTTTCAAATGATGGTGGCAGCATTCTGAGGAGGAAACCGGTTTACTAAAAAACTGTTAAATGACGGCTCTTAGTCATAACTATTCTGGGGCTAAATTCATGTAGATGTGAAATGCTTCATCATCTGTATTACCAATCCCATGGATCATCTAGTCTGCCTGCATCTGTTCTTTCTGTTAGAGTCCAAATTACATGTTATAGGATTTTCTTTAATCGATTAGGAATATTATATCAGCTAAGAGTTATTTTTAAAAGGCAGGGAAAATTTTATGTTGAAGTATACTTTTGTTATGATTCTGTACTATTTTTAGGTAAATCTGTATGCTATGTTTTTGTGTGGAGATGTTAAATTTTAAGGAAATATGGTTTGAAAAGGTCACTGATGTTCTTTATATTATGTGTTTTGTAATTTCTGTGCAAATAAAGATATGTGGAACTGCAGAATGATAGAAGTGTAGGGTTGAAAGGCACCTCAATAGCCAGGTCATCTAGTCCTGTCTCCTGCACTCTAGGCAGGACTACATGATAACTAGACCATGATTGACAGGTGTTTTTCTAACCTGTTGATTAAAACCTCCATTGACAGACATTCTACCACCTCCCTAGGCAATTTGTTCCAGTACTTCACTACTCTGACAGGAAGATTTTCTTAATGTCCAACCTAAACCTTTCTTGCTGCAATTTAAACCATTTGTTTTTTGTCCTATCCTCAGAAGTTATCAAGAACAATTTTTCATCCTCTTTCTTATAATAACTATTTATGCACTTATAGAGAATTGTTATCAGTTTCCCCCACCAGTTTTCTCTTCTTCAGAGTAAGCAAATCTGATTTTTTCAATCTTTCTGCCTAGCTCTTGTTTTCTTTAAGTCATTTTTGTTGCTCTCTTTTGGACTTTCTCCAATTTAGCCACCTTTCCTGACATGTGGTGCAATATTCCAGCTGAAGCCTTATCAACATGTAATAGAACAGAAGAAATGTCTTATTTTTTTTGCTTAGAACACTCCTTCTAATATATCCCCAAATGATATTTGCTATTTTTGCAATAGCATTACATTGTTGACTTAGAATAGTGATAGAGATGCAGCCGTGTTAGTCTGGTGTAGCTGAAACAAAAGACAGAACTATGTAGCACTTTAAAGACTTTAAAGTTAGTCTTTAAAGTGCTACATAGTTCTATCTATTGTTGACTTAGGGTTCCTTTGAGCAGCCTATTAAACAAAAAGTAATTTTCAGATTCTGAGAGAAATATTTGTTTCCCAAATAATATTAATTATTACTAAGAACAATAAAACTTCATTATCGGTCTGATCCTGATATATCAATATTTTATTAGAAGGTAATCAATTTCTTTTGTGTTTGATTAATACCAGTTTGCAATATGATAGCATGGTATTTTTATTCAAGAGAACACTAAAGAAACTCAAAGAATTAATGTGATACCATTCAAGTGCTCTCAAAGGTCTTATCTACACTAGCTGTTTTCTTGTTCATTTCCTGCTCTTGATACCCCCCAGTTCAGCATCTCTACTAATAACAAAGCTGAGAGCACTAGTATAGAGCACCGGTGCTTTAATTCCATGCTCTGAAGTGGTGTAGATGACACACCAGTCAGATGGCTGGTGTTTACTCACTGCCTATATCTTATACAAGAGTTTAAATGACATCAAATATAGGTTTTTGGTTTCTTTAAAATTTGTTTTCAAATTACCAGCCTTATTCAAGATTTTTGTTATGACTTGAATATCTTGCAGCAGGTTGTTTGGGGTATTGTCGGTCATTGTGAAACATTTTCAGTCAACATATAGAAGTTCTTGCCAGATCAAAAGATATGAGCTATGTTCATCCACCCTAATAGTAATATATCTATTTTTGAAGGCATTTTCTGGAATTACAGTGAACATTAAATGAGAATAGGTAAGGCTTTGGCTGTGGATAAGTTTTAATATTAGTGGTGGAGGGCTTAATGTCCTTGCCTACTTCTGACCATTTTGAAAAAACAGTATGCAGTGTTTACTTCCAGGGTGGGGTAATGTGTCTCAGGCCAGAGACTAACATTTCCTAATGTAGATTTCTCAAGTGATGTTCCTAAATCCATAGTTAGGCATCTGAATAAAAGTGACTTAATGTTCAGACACTAACTGGATTTAAGGAACCCCTCTTGTAGACACCAAGGCTTGAAAGTTTTCTTCCACATTTCCAAAATTCTACAAATCATCACAAAGTCTGGCTTTACATCTGAGGGAATGGAAAAGAAACCCTTCAATTGCTGTAGAGGAGGAAATCAGCAATTGCTGCAGTTTGGAAATAATATCATGTTTTCGCCTAACTGAATCTGCAGAAATAGCCTTCCCCCAGCCTAGGAACCCCCCAAAAAACTCCCCCTTCCACACTATTGAGGAATCCACAGAAATCTCTACAATGGTCCTTATCGAAGCCTTGCAAGAAGTATGCCTCATGCATACTTCTCCCATTATGTCACTATAGTTGTATTTTACAGCAAAAACATGCAATTTTCTAAACTATTTGTGAAAAAAGCCTAACTACAGCTTGCAAAATCAGGCAAAGGAAAGGAGATAAGATTGCCCTGCCGCTTCTGCAGCTCTCACAATACCTAGCAATTTGCACTATTACAACAATGGAAAGAATCTTTGCAACCAGCATTTAAACAGCAGATTAACTTACCTTTCAAATCGCCAACTTGAGACACTGGTTCTTCTCACCGTTTACACCCTTAGAAATAAGTGAAAGATTCTGAGAAAGTCTGAGCTAAAGAGTTAAATAGTTTCTTTCCAGATCTTTTGGGGTCAGCTTTGGTACAAGCTGGTTACACCAGAGTGTATTCTATATTAGCACACAGGCTATTTGCATTTTCTTTGGTCGTTTAAAAAAAAAAAAAGCCTCAGTAGAGATCCTCCATTAAGGCAGCCTGCTCAAACTTAATCAAAACAGCTCCTGGCTGTAAAAGGAGGCAGCGTGTGGCTAGGCTAATGCTCAGAGGGGAAGAAGAGAACAGCCCACAAATAATTAAATATCTGTAGTTAAGAGAAAGTCAGTTCATAACACTTTTCTGGTGCAAGGGGAGGAACCAAAAACAAAAAGAGAGAAGGAGCGAGCAAGTGCATCTGGCTCTTGTAGGCTCCAGCCTCCCAGCTGCAGGAACTATGTGCAGTCCAGATTTCTCCTGCTTTAAAAGAAAAACTTGTGTCCCTCCCCAATTCCTGTGGCTAGGGAGTGGCTTAGCCCTACCACCAGTGTAAAAAAAAATAGATAACTTTCCCACAATTCATTAATTTGAAAACAAGATGGTTTAGACAAAATGATGCACTTATTTGGAGTATGTGGCAATAAGCCCAAATCAGACCAAAGAGGATGCCTTTTTTGAGTCTATCTTTCCCAGATACCAGTCTTCCCCCTTTCCACATCCTTTGTCCCAAGGCTTCCCATTTTTGTTAACTGCTTTAAAAAATTAAAAGCCCAAAGAACTATAGGGCAATCTTATATGACTCCATCAAGGCTCCCTATCTGGAAAGTGGAGGTTCGGTATACTGCATACTCTGCACCAGTCCTGGGCTCCAGTCAGTACTTAACTTACACAGGGTGAGTGGAATTGTCAAAGGAGTCTAAAGAGTCTGGTGGCCAAATCTCATAGATCTAAGGCCTTGTCTGTATGGAACACCACTGTGTGGCAAACCTAGCGTGACTCTACAGTGCGCTAACTTGCTATGCAGTAGCATCCTAGGTGAATGCTGCTACAGTGCTCTACACGTCCCAGAGCGTGCTTTTACTTACCATGCTTTCGCAGCAGCCAAAGAACACTTTGGAACTTTCAGGGCTCTGTAGCTGTTTCCAGTGCTCAATTTGTAATGAAATAGGTGCTGAGGCTATGCACTGCCAAGCAGGGCCATACCTAGGCAGGCATGGGGCCAGGAATACTTCCCCAGTGCCCCACACTCTGGGTTCAGGGCAATCCTGCCGGCAAGCCCTGCTCCACCTCTGCTGCGCCTCACCCTGCCCCCACTCCGCTCCTTTACCCAAGCCCCACCTTTGCTCTGCCCCCACCACGTCCCTTCCTGTCCTTGTTCTCCCCCTTGTCCCCTCCCCCACATGACTCAAGCCAGGGCGATTACCAGGGCCTGAGTGCACAGTAGCAACAAGGGTCACCCCTTGCACTCACCATGGCAGCAGTGAGCTGGTGCAGCCCTGGGCTGGGACCCTCTGCTTCCTGTTGCCAAGGAGAAGCCAAGCACAGCAAGCTGGGAGGGCAGCGGGGCAGGATGGAAAAGGCTGCTGGGCTACCCCGCCTCCCTGCCACTGCAGTGAGTGTGGCATGACCCCTGCTGCCACTGCTACCCAATGCCAGCCTGTGACAGGACAAGACAGCTCTGCACGGAATCTGCAGGGCCCAGCCAGGGTTACCTGGCTGCAGAGGACCCTCCCCCACAGGCCTACCGAGCATGCCCAGGCTGTAGCTCCACTATAAAAGCCTGGGGAAGGTGTCAGTCTGAGCTGGCAGCTGGAGGACCAGGACCTGTGAAAGGAGTGCCTGAACAGCAGCAACCACAGGCTCCAGAAGAGGCCAGTGAGGGGATGTGGCGGTGAATTGGTGTGCTGCAGGGGCTGCCTGCCAAGGAGATGCACCCCCAGAGGGCACAGTAAACTGGATGGGTATGTGGGAAGGCACCCCAGTGGACCAGGTAAGAAGTGGCCTGGAGCAGGAGCTGCCTCTCCTGCTCTGGGAACCTCTGTGTTTTGGCTGGATTTCCCTGCTGAGGGAGTGGTATGCTGTCTGGTCACTCACAGGGCCCTGGGCCAGGGCCAAGTGGAGTAGGGGGGACCCTGGTCCCCCTACCTGGGGTATGTCCCTGCTACAGCCCTGAACTGTCAGTGCAGGCCTTGCCTTAAAGAGCCAGACTTAAACTGTGCTAATGGACTTAGGCCGGAGGCCCTAGCCTTAACATGCCCTGCGGGGTTGTGTGTATATTGACTTGGGCCAGAGGGCCTGGCCTCATAGGACTGTTGAATTGTGTACGTAAGGGCTGTGTTAGCTGGCACGGGGTCTCCTGCTGCCCTCCAGAGGGGCCAGGTGGCAGCTCCCCCATCGCATAGCCTCATCCATATGATTGTTGAGGCAGTTGCCGTGGCCTCCTGAAACCCAGGACCTGGGGTGGCTGCCCCAAACCATCTATATATGGGATAGCTCTGCTCCCAAGCCTGGAGGGGTGGAGCTCAGCCCTGGTAATTCCTGGCACAAATTAAGCACTGGCTCTGCCCACATGGGATGTTACAGCAAAGCAAGCTCCCACAGTGCGGATTCACACAGTGATGGCAGACAAACCATAACACCCTCTGGTGCCTCTAAAAATATACATAATAATAATCCATGGCTCTAATCCTATTTGTTTTCCAACCATCCCTGGAACTTACCTGGAAAAACGGTAGATGAGACTGCAGTTTCTGATAAAATCTGTGTGTAATTTAAAGTCTCAGACTTTCATTATGTTGCTTGTGAAACAAAGTGGGCCCAACCCGAGCTCAGCTGGTTTCTTTGTGTGATTTTTAATATGTGCTAGAAAGCAAGGCGAGCTGGAAGCACAATGGAGTTCCCTTTCCTTTTCAGTAGCAGCAGAGCAGCCATCCCTTTTGGACAAAGCGACTGTGAAAAGTCTATCCAAGGCCGCGCCTTCAGTCCATGCTGATCCTGGGTTAAGCAATTGCAGGTTAGCCTATCACACTACAGTGTAATAACACTTGTTGTTGGCCTGCTGCCCTTACTCTGCATCTGCATTGGTGCTGTAGCTCAATGATAAGCCATACTGCTATCTATGCGGGTGTTATCCAAGATTCATTGTCACAGCTCACTGCATCTCTCTGCCCTTGCACTCACAAGATGTTGTGGGGCAACTTGTCTGCCCACTAAGGGGATAGTGAAAGGCAATCATCAAGACCTGGGAACTTTGATTCCTGGCAGGCCTGTGCTGCTGTGGTAGTGGTATGTGACATGCCAGAATATGAGCCTTGTTCATGTTATAACTCCTGTGTCTATGGAGGCATGGTTTCTTTTTTGTGCCTCTGCAGAAGCTGTTGCTGGGACATGTTGGGAGGCCTTTCAAAGACTGTTCTTGGCCTGGAGCAGGTGAAAGTGGAGGCTTACAAGCAGAAGGGGACCAGGTGATGAGATAAAGATGGAGGCGAGGCACATGCTGATGCTGTTTTTCACAGCAGATTCCTCCTTCTGCAGATCATCATTGCTGGACCAAGATGGCAAGATACAGTGGTAGGACCTCACTGTAGTGAAAAGAGACTGACCCACAAAACCCCAGAATTTTTTCCACAAGGAAAGACATGTTCCTGGAGCTGTGTAAGGAGCCTGTCTTAAATATGGAGTAGAAGAACATCCATATGAGGGAGCTATGGTTCATCCTCTTGTGCAAGTTGGCAACTATTACAGATCTGCTGGCAATCTGCAAGTTTAGGTAGCAAAGTGGTCAGGAGGATTTGCCAAGCAAGGTGAGAGCTCTGGGCAGGACATAGGGTGCCAGAGAGTGTTGCAAGTGAGGGTGCAGGGTCTTGGTGGATGTAGAGTGTGGGAGCAGACTGGGGGTGGAAGGTCTAGGCTGGAGGGAGGGTTCAGGAGAAGGGTGGTGGGAGGGTTCAGGAGCAGGCTGGGGGAGGGGTGTGAGATCTAGAAGGAGCTCAGGAGTAGGGTGGGGGGGCCTGAAAGGGAAATGCGGGAGGGGGCATGAACACTATCTGGTGCAACTGGAGGGGGGCGCATGTGGCTCTGCACAAGTTTGTGCACTGCAGGGCACCGCCTCCACTACTGCCATTCAGCTAGTTGGAACAGAGGGGGGCCAGTACCAGCATGGAGTGCTTCTGTAAACCCACAGAATCAATTCCTCCTAGAGGCAGAGCCCATGGCCTGGATTTGGCCCCTGCTTTCCTGCATTGGGCACATGAGTCTCAGGAATCCCCTCTTCCCTTGCGGGGGGAAGCTTTGAGGTTTGCAGTGGGCTGTAGATGCCCCAGCTGGCTGCCCCTGAAGTACATGCTGAGCAAATGCAGAATATGGTGGAATGTGCTATAGGCTGACTGAAAGCAGGATTGAGCTGTTCACTGACTAACGCTAGTGGCAGGTTTCATCACAGCTTCTGCTGAAAGGCTGACCTTTGAAAGACTTCTTAAATTGATGCAGCTAGTTAGAGCATTCCTTTGAAGTGTGGTGTGCCCTTGGGTTAGCTACAAGTTTTTGATAAGTGTGGGGGTTTTGCAGTTTCATTCCATGCTGAACTAGAGATCAAATTATTAATGTGGTGGGTGTCAAAATGGTCTCTTGCTATTGAATTTTACCCAGAAAAGTGTCTGGCCCCTCTTAAATATTTGGGGGACCTAAACTGAGACTGGTATTTGTACAAAATTACAGGTTTTACAGTGCTCATAAGCAGGTGGGCATAGGGGGTAATTATCCCAGGACCTGGCAATTCAAAAAGGCCCGAGGCTCTTATCTGCCACTAATGCAGGAGCCACAGTGGCTGGAGCCCTGGGCTCTTTAAATCCCCACCAGAGTGTCAAGTGTGCTCTGGGCAGTGCTAAGGGTTCTAACATCTGAACAGTTACTTGGATTGCTTTGAAATTTGATATGCCCCATGGGGTGTCAGATACAATAAGTAACCTAAATTTGGGGTTATTTGTCCTTGGGGTTCCTGGGTCATAACCCCACCCCAATAAACAATTTCCATCTGCTGTCTAGAATAATCAGTCCTGGGCAGGGGAGCCAATAGCCTCCTCAGGCCCCTGGGCAAGGGGTGTGTGTGTGGGGGGGGGGGGGGGGGGGGGGGGGGGGGGGGGGGGCGGCTGTCTCTGTGCTCCTGGAAGAGGCAGGCCCTCAAAGGGAAGTGGTGGGGTGGGGCAGCAAGCCCTTTGCACCGCCCACAGTGCAGTGTGTACCACCTCCTAGCCCTCAGAGCTGCATGGAGCGTGTGGCACAGCTCTCCTGCAGCGATTTAAAGGGCCCAGAGCTCTGTCTGCCACAGTGCCAGTGGCAGCTGGGAGCCCCAGGCCCCTTTGAATTTCTTGGCAACTGCCTGCTGTACCCTCTTCCTCTGACTCATTCCCCTCCATTGACAGGCCTGGTCCTTGAGGAATTCTGCAATTTTACTATGGTTCCAAATGCAACAATTACAGGATTTGCCAAGGACTAAACCATTAAACTGAGATACTAACAACTGCATGAATCATAGACCTTGTTGAGATTGATAGCTGTAAACATGACTTGGGATATTTTAATCCCAAGTCCCCACCTAAATCAGAAGTTTTGGACTAAATGGCTAGAGGATGCCAAAATTTGAGAGCCAAGTGTGGCAGTTTTATTGAGGGGGGGAGGAGACAATTTGGAGGAAAAAGTAGATGATGGCTTCCTGGGAAGGGCATTGGGGGGGCCAGAGGAGTGAGGGAATAGGAGGAGAGGGTTTGTGGCTACAGCAAGTGGTGTTGTGCCTAAGGTAGAACACATGGCACCCACTAACTCTGTTGGGAACCTTAACTGAACAGTATTTAAGAACACACTCACTTTTGCACATGTCTCAATGGACAGTTAGAATTATTACAGCACACGTGCCAGCAGGGAGAAGGTTTCCATGCAACCACTCTGTGTGCTTGCATAGTTTGGGCAAACACTGATGCTTCTAGTCCAAACTTCTGTACACCTGTTGCAATGAAGATTAATAGCTCATGTGGCTTGCTAAAAGTTGTCTAGTATAGTGTTTCATTTTTGGGGAGGCTTCCTGTGAGCACAGCAGAAAAGTCAGCAGCCACCTTAACCACTATCTTGCTTTTTTTTTTTTAAAAAAAGTGGAGGAGCTAGAGCCAGGGAACTCTATGGGTATGGCTACACTACAGCACTAATTTGAACTAACTTAATTCGAATGAGTTAATTTGAACTAAGCTAATTCAAATTAGTTTTTAGGTCTAGATGTACTCATT
>JANRFK010001158.1:28059295-28081199 GCA_030068395.1 Apalone spinifera
CCCCCCCCCCCCCAACAGTACCTGTAACAAGCTTAAGTTACTTTTACCTCTGGGTGTTTTGGGGGAGGCCTGTCCTAGTCAGTCCTTTAGGGTAAGACACTTTTTCACACCAAGCCAAGTGATTTGGTATCATTGCAGCACAAAGCACTGCAACAGAGGTCCAGATGTCTGGGCAAGTCCAGTCAGTATCCACTCTTCATCATTCTGTGTGATTCAAGGGGCTGCTGCACACCTGGTAACTATAAGCCTTTGCCCTGCCCTTTTGCCATGTGTGGGCCTCTCCCTTTCTCCCAGGCTCTACCAGCATGACCTCGTTTGCATGTGTGGGTACTTGTCTAGCTGCTATTTGCAGCCACTTTGTAGCACATGGTTTCAGAGCAGAAGCAAAAGAGCGAGCCCTTGTTCCGTACCATGCCTGCCCCGAAACCAAGTCCAGCTGTTCCCTTATGATGTCTGCACTGTATCTGCTGCATAGTGGGTGCTTAAAAGCATAACTTTGGCCTTATACATAACACTTCCCTATTGTGCTAGACAGACATTCTTTTATGCTAAGAGATTAGCTTCTGTATTCTACAATGTTTCCTCTGAAGCACACATAACTGCTGACACCTGTGGTAGAGTCACCGGAAGGGCAGATGGAGCATAGAACTTCCCTCCAGCCCGTGCTGAACCACATTCCCTCTTTACCAAGGCCCATAGCCTCCTCTGCCAGGTGCCTTGGGAATGGGGAGTCAAGGGCAGCCCTATACTCAACCCCCAGGAATGTTTCCCAGAAGGCTGTTGTGCCCACACCTGTGATTGCTGAACAGGCATACTGTAACACACTGCTTGTCCTTGCTTTCCCTCCTTGCCTTCCTTTTCTGTCTCTGCTTCCTTGTGTCCCCTAAATAAAAACACACAATTTCTCAACAACAGTATCTTGATTACTTTGACTTTACAAATTCAGCTGCTAAAAAATAACCTTAATAAATTCAACCTCATTTCCCAGTGTAGACATGGCCTAAGGCTGCAGAGCAATACAGTCCCAGAAGCCAGAGCACACTATCCCCTTTTGGTAGGAGAGCAGCACGCTGTGGTTTCCCAGAAGCATTGGCTCTTCATCCCTCTATAGAGACAGCAACAAACTCTGGAAAGCCCAAACAAGATGCTAAGAGCAGTGACATCAGGCAGAATTTAATGTGCTTCAGAAAGTACCGCAGGCTCTGTAACTGCAGTACAGAAGTTACAGTGCATAATAGCTAATACTACTGTCTACTTAGTGATCATTTCCTTTCAATATAATTATCTACATTACTGAAGCACATGGAGGTCCCAATGGGACCCCTCTGGATGCTTATATAAAGAGAAAAAGATGGTACTTTTTTGGAACAGCTTAATGTCTAATTAAACAAAATGCAAGAAAAGGTTTTAGCAAGCACTTGGAAGCATGACATGAGGAAAACGGGAATATGAACATGAATTTACATAGGCTGATATGCACACAACTAGATGGAGAGGCATAGATCCAGAAAGATGCACGGAGGATAGTACATATTAAAAGACTCACTGAAAGAATGAGTAGAGTTAGGAGGAGAATCAGGCAAGGATACGATGGTGAAGTGCAAGGAAAGTATGAACAACGATGCAGCCGAAAAGGGTGAAAACAGAGTATGGATTTAGCCATGAAGAGGCTGTTAGACGCAGTTGCAGAGTCATGGAGAGGATGGAAGCCCATTTTGAGAAGGTTAGGATGAAGTCTGATATGGGGAAGTCAAACCAACAGTGATAGGCAGTGTATTTCATGTGTTTGGAGGTGAAAGCATTTGAGGTATTAAGTTGAGGGATGCTATTGGGGGAAGGGCTAGTTTTAATTAGAATAGGGCCTACCAGACAATGCTTCTATTGTGAAAGGAGGAAAACCGATGAGACGAGAGATAAAGCAGTGAAGTGAACGAATGGACAGTGTGGGCAAGCAGAGAAATGAGTTGCAAAAGTCTGGGGTTAGGAAGTGAGAAACCATCAGTGTGAACATAAAGAAAGGAGAAGAATGTGACAGAGGAAGGATAGTCAGCTTGGTTCTTGCAGTTCCTCCCTTTGAAACAGTCTAAAATTCTGCTCTGAGAGGGAGGAGGGTGTTGTGGTGGGGGAGGAACGAGTAGACTCACTGATGGGGTTGCAAAGAGGGCAACTGTCCCAGGGCCCAGCAATTCAAAAGGGCCAAGTGTTCCAGCTGCTATTGCAGCAGGTGTGGTAGCTGGAACCACAGGCCCTTTAAATCGCTGCTGGAGTCTTGGGAGGTGCACTCCAGGTGGTCCTGTTCCCAGCCCTCTCCTTGCCACCAGAGGGCCTGCCCTTTCCAGAAGCATAGAGCCACTCTTCCACCTTACCTAAGGGCGCCACAATTCTGTTGGCACCGTTGGGAAGGTGGGAGGTGCAAGAGGGAGTCCAAGCTAGTTGCCAAGGGTGGGAATTTAATGAAGATGGAGAAGCAGTGCTGGTCACTTAGGGAGACTGAAGTCTTTTTGCCAAGCATCTGAAAATATGTAAACAGATCCTTTAGTTTTCATAAACAGGCAATAAGAATTTAGTCTAATGAAGTGAGTGCTTGAACACGAGAGACATCAGTGTTTCTCAACTAGTGGTACCATTACCCTCAGTGTTTCTCAACTAGTGGTACCAGTACCCTCAGGAGTACTCGAGAGAAGTCTGGGGGGTACGTCAACACAACTGAAATTTGGAGAAAACTGAATTTTTGTTTTAAGTTTTATAGCGCTTTGTTATTTTTGTACTTTTTACACCCAAACATTTCATTGCCCGCCTGGCTATGATTAAGTTGTTTAAACAAATGTGTTGCAATGTTAGGGGAAAAAAATGTGTTTGAAAACTGTAGGTACTGGGGGTACTTATAATTTTTTTTAGAAAGGGGTACTTTATAAAAAAAAGGTTGAGAAACACTGGGATACATAGTATCATCCATATCTTAGCAATACATCAGCAGCACTGACAAGAACAAAGGGGAACCCAGCAATGTTTTGGAAATAAGTCAGCTGGATAAATGAAAAATGATGTCTTATCCCAAAACAAAAACCATCTAAAGCACTGTTGTTTTGGAACACGGACTGTGACTTGAGAGATGAAAGCGAGATCTTCAGGCTGTCTCAAACATGAGATACTGCTGAGGATAGGCAAAGCTCACACCGCACCAGACAATGCAGACAGTGAGACGGGCTCCCTGATTCACACATGTGCGCCTCTGCATTATCGCTCTTCTTGAGGGTTTTGTTTGTGGTGCAGTCTAACATTATGATCAGAAATTATGTAACATTTTAAATAGATCCTATCACAACTGATATAACATAGCATAGGGATCTGCTCCTCTCAGCTACATATGTAATGCTAGTGGCTGCTGCAATTCCGTGTGAAGGGACACATTCCATGTGTTTCAGTTTAATGTCTTGGTTGGTATTAATGTATGCACAATTTCTGACAATCATTTTAAAGATACTGTTGAGAAGAGAGCTACACAGCTAATAAGAATCACAGTGCCACCCTCAAATACACTGCTTTAATTCCTGTTAAACTCAGGGAACGTTCTATACACATCTGAAGGATCCAAGAACTGAGAAAGTGTCAGTGTTACAAGCAAGCAGGAGTGAACCATTCACATGTGGGTGTTGGTAATCTTGCCATAGGAGGACTTTTTGCTGGAAAGCATTTCCTTTTCTGACTGCAAATGTTCAGCATCACCTTGATGTTGCTGACTGCCCATTTTTGCTTTTTGCAATAGCAGATCTCTTTGCAAGAAGCATACTTTTGCCAGCTATGCATCTCCACATCTGAGACAGTGGCTGGGCTGCAGTTATTTCACTGTAGCCACGAGGCTTCCCCCCCAACTCCCCAGGCACAGATACCAGGGACACGCTCCAAGGTGCTTGGTGGGTGAAGCCAAGAGACCCCTCCCTACTCACTGGAACTGGAGGGGTGGGACAAGAAGAGGAAACATAAAAAGCCACCCTTGCTGCTCAGTTGTGCTATGTCTACACTCGCGGCTTCTTGCATGAGTAATATGCAAATGAGGCTAAGTGTGGAATATTGCTGAGCCTCATTTGCATACCTAGTGAGCCACCATTTTTTTCAGAAAAGGCTCTTGTGCAAGAAGGAGCGTCTACACTGCCCCTTCTTGTGCAAGAAAAACCCTCTTGCGCAAGAAGGGGCAGTGTAGATGCTCCTTCTTGCGCAAGAGCCTCTTCTGAAAAAAATGGTGGCTTATTAGGTATGCAAATGAGGCTCAGTGATATTCCACGCTTAGCCTCATTTGCATATTACTCACACAAGAAGCTGTGAGTGTAGACATAGCCTTGGAGACAGCAGCTGAAGGAAAGAGACACTTCTGCCCCATGGCTGGAGGTAAACAACAGGGAGAGCCACTGCTGCCTCAGAGATCAACATGAACCTCCAGAAATCACTGACACTGGGGAGCTGCTGCTGCTGCCTTTGCTACATCACACAGTGCCTTACCTGGGCCGGTAGACTGCAGTGACCATGGAGCCCAAATTGCTAGGGAACTGGCTCTGTCTGACTGTGAGAGCAGAGCCTCTGATTGCTAATTGCCCTGTTGTGGTTGGAGACCAGAGTGCCTAAATTGCTGTGGAACCGGTTTGGTCTGATTGAAACACCAGAACCCTAGGTACAAATCACCTCATCCTGCTTGGGGCTAGAGCAACTGACCATTGTCTTGTCTCTTGCTTCCAGACGCTTCTTTCCATATGAGCAGTGAGGACAGCTTCTTATAAATCATTGTTCTGTTCAGTCCCTCTGCTTCCAGTGAACCGAGTGTGGCCCTCCTGGTTCCATCTGCCAGACAGGATGGGTGGTAATATTTCTTTGCTACACCTCAGCAGCCCAACGCGGTGGCATTTATTTTCCGAAAGGGGAACTAAACAAAAATTAGGAAGTTAGTTAAACAGAAATTAAAAGGTATAGTGACAAATGTAAAATCTCTGAAAGCTGCATGGAAACTTTTCAAAGACACCATAAGTGAGGCCCAACTTAAATGTATGCCCCAAATTAAAAAACACAGTAAGAGAACCAAAAAAGTGTCACTGTGGCTTATCAACCAAGGATACATCTAGATTGCAGGCTTCTTTCAAAAAAGCTTTTTCGGAAGATCTTCCAAAAAACCTTCTTTTGAAAGAGCATGCACACAGCACAAGCACAACGAAAAAGCGATCTACTTTTTCGAAAGAGAGCTTCCACACTGATTGGACACTCTTTCACATAAATGGCCACCCGGAACCACTTCAGCCGGGGCATTAGGTTAACAGTTGCTTCCAGGTGCTCTTGCCTAAGGCTATCTGAGACGCATGCTTAAAGGAAGCTCCAGGACAGCCATTTCTCAGGTTCTATTGCGTACTTGCCTACCTCTACAGGGACAGCAGAGCTTTAGCAGTGCGTGCTCTGGTTGCCCAGCTTTGTTGGATGCCAAAGCATTTTCTTTTTTTTTCTTTTTTTCTTTTTTTCCCTATGGAGCCAGAGCTGCCCCATAGCAAGCGATGGCCCCACACAGCTATGGCTGCAGGTTCTGCAGCAGTTTCAGCAGACCGTCTTGATGATCTTGCCCCACCCAGCTTGACTCCCAGTTTATCTGTGTCCTTGCACCTGCACCTCACAGTCAAGAGATGATTCTGGAGGCTGGACACGAGTTCTGACTGGTGGGACGGGCAGGTGATGGAGCTATGGGATGACCAGCAGTGGCTCAACAACTTCCGCACGCAGAAGGCCACCTTCTTGGAACCTTGTGTCTGGCTTGCCCCTGCCCTCTGGAGACGCAACACCCTCCTGTGGCCCGCCATCCCCCTGGAGAAGAGGGTCGCTATTGCCATCTGGAAGCTTGCCATCCCCGACAGCTACCAGTCGGTGGGCCACCAGTTTGGCATGGGGAAGTCCACCATCGGAGTCCTCCTCATGGAGGTAAGGCACTCTCAGGCTGCAGTCCTGTGCGGGAAGGGAAAGCCTAGAAAAGGGGGACCTAGGGAAAGGGGTTTGGGGGGGTGGAGTAGGAGTGGGTGGGGGTGGGAAGCCCCGTCCCCGGGAGGGTTGTACCATCTCACCCTCACACAGCCCTGCTGCTGGGTGGGCTGCCTCATTAGGGGGTGGCTCCTGGGGTTTTTTGGGGGGGAGGGGAGGGAAGAAAGGGGATGGGCACCTCCCAAGGGCTCAGGCACTCCCTCTCATTCTATGTTTTGTGTGTTTCTTTGTTTCCTTCTGCAGGTTGTGAGAGCCATCAATTCTATCCTGCTGCGCAGGGTCATCTGCCTTGGAGTCCTGCAGACAATTGTTACCGGATTTGCTGCCCTGGGCTTCCACAGAGGAGCGATCGATGGAACCCACATTCCGATCCGCGCACCATAGCGTCGAGCCATCCAGTACATTAACAGGAAGGGCTATTTCCCTATGGTACTACAGGCCCTAGTTGACCACCGTGGACAGTTTCTGGACATTTGTGTTGGGTAGTTGGTCCGGGCACATGATTCCCGCATATTCAGGAACTCTAGCCTCTACCTCAAGCTGGAGGCTGGCACATTCTTCCCCCAGCAGGACTTTCACGTGGGGGACATACATATGCCACTGCTCATTGTTGGGGACATGACCTACCCACTAATGCTGTGGCTTATGAAGCCCTACACTGATCACCTGGACCCTACAGGGAACACTTAAATGTGCACCTCAACCAGGCCCACATGCAGGTTGAATGTACCTTCAGGCACCTCAAGGCCAGGTTCAGGTACCTCCTGAACCCATATCGATGTGGAGGAGTGCAACATCCCCGTGGTGGTCATGGCATGTTGTGTTCTCCACAGCATAGTGGATAGCAAAGGGGAGGCATTCCTCTGGGGTCGGGGGGAAGAGGTCAGTCAGGAGGGAAGGGCCTTTGAACAGCCATGGACAACTGCCATCCGCCAGGCTTATCAGTTGAGGGTGCGCATCCAGGAGGCCCTGAGGGAGAGTTTCTCTGAAAGACCCCAGTATCTCTTCCCAAGGCTTCCCCAATGGGGGCCTGTGCCTTGTCCCCCTATATTTTTCCCACCAAAACCCCTTCCTGCTCAACTTTCCTGTACAATCAATAAAAACAACAGTTGTGAGTTGAACAATAAAAAGTAACTGGCGAGGAGGGGGGTTGAGAACCTGGATGGGGGAGTGAGGAGGGAGGCTGAGAACTTGGATCAGGCAGTGTGGAGGGAGGTTGAGAACCTGGATGGTGGAGTGAAAAGGGGGAATAAGGGCAGTGAGTGGTGCGTGGTGCAGCTGCAAGTGCTGCCTCAGGTCCGAGGACCTCAACAAACTCGGGATTGGGTGGGGCCTGGAACAACGGGTGGGAGGGAAGGGAATGGAGCGAGGTCAGGGAGGGCAGGGGGAGCTGGAGTGGAGGGAGCAGGAAAGGGGAGGCCTAGAGTGGGGACAGGAGCCAGGTGTGCCATCACTTCCTGGATAGTGGCACACATTTTTACTCTCCCGCATGAGCTGGTCCACATGCAGTTGCACCACTCGGCGTCATCGTGGACCTTTTGGGCCAGGGTTTTGCTGCATGTTATGCAGGACTGCCACATGCACCCTCATGAGGTCCTCGTGAACCCTCCAGTGCTTGCGGTTCCCCCAGGTTTGGGCGGCTGCCTGTGATGGTGTGGATCGCCCCTCAGCGATGGTTGATCCGGCTGCGAGGACAAGAGGGAGAGTCGGTCAATCATCCATGCAGACATTGTCCCTGAGGCTGTGCCCTCCTCTATGAGCAGTGAGTAACTGTCCTTGGAGCAGGGGACAGTGATGTGCCAAGAGCTAGGCCATGTGTGGTCTGCATAGCAGCCCCTGTCTCACAGCGACCCTGAGGTGCCCAGGGACCATGCTGCCTGCTTCCCTCCCTCCCATGGACAAGCACGCTAGGGAAGTGTCCAGCCACAGTGGGATCCCATGTGCGGGAGAGGGGCCTGGAGTGGCCTGGCCCTCCCTGGGTCCCCTCCGCCCCCCACGGCTGAACTTGGCAGCACTGTCCATGGGAGTGAGTGCGGCACACCTGGGTCTATTTGGGGTCATGCATGTGCCCTTGTGCCCAGCCTGCTTCTGACAGTGGCTGGCGGGGGGTGGAGGAGGTTGTCCCTCCCAGGGGTCGGATGTGTGTGTTCTCCTCCTGCAGCTGTTGTTCGTAGTCGTCGTCCTCCTCTTCCTCAAAGAGCTCTGGATGGGCGAGCACAGATATCTCCAGGCCTGAGTCCACCCATACAGGTAGGGAAAAAGCTTCCCCCCCTCCCCACACCAGGATCTGGTGCAGCTCTTTGTAGTAGGGGCAATAATGGGGTCCTGCCCCAGAGCGAGAGCTGCACTCCCTGGCCCAGGCATATCCTTGTCAAAGCTCCTTCACCTTGCTCTGTACTTGGTCCAAGGTGTGGGGGTGGTGTCCCCTCTGGGACAGAGCTTCGGCCATGCGCCCATAAATGTCCACATCACACCTCCAGGAGCGGAGATCTTGCATTGTTTCCTCCTCGCCCCACAGTTCGAGGAGGCACAGGATCTCTGCCCTGGACAAGGAGGACACCCAGCATTTGGTGCACCTGGGTGGGTCCTCGGAGCCCTGGTGCTGCTCCCTGTGTGTGTTAGGGAGGCTTTGGGGGGCTTGTGGCTGTGCCATGAGTCAGCAGGCTTTCAGGAGTTAGAGCTGCATGGTCCGGGTGCTGCTGCAATGCCAGCTTCCTGCCACAAGGCTAGTCCAGGGTGCCTGCAGTTGGACTATAGTTCAGCTATAGAGCTGTGATTAGTTTCTATGGACTGTCCCTCAGGGCACCTGTGCTTTTTCCTGGAGGCCTCTTCTTTCAAAAAAACCTCCCTCTTCCACGTCCACACATGCTTTTTTCCAACAGAGCTCTTTCAGAAAGGCCTTCTTCTTCGTAGAATGAGGTTTACCAATGTAGGAAAAGCCCCCGTGTTCTTTTGGTTTTCTTTTGAAAGAATGCAATAACAGTGTGGATGTAAGTGAAATTTATAACCCACACACCTGTGTGTGGTTCACTGTTTCATGTAGTGGCACTTAGACCATTTACACAGAGAGAGAATGAGTTTCCTGTTCAGCCTTAGTGAGAGCCAGCTGGTAATTAACTCATGCACTAAGCTCCAGAGCTCCCATGTTTGGTCCCAACTGTTAGGGTTACATATGCATGAGGTGTGCACTTTGGAAATCCCTTTGTGATGTGTGGAAACATCTGGAGAAGCCACCTTGCTGCTTTAATGTTATTTACTACATCTGTCAGTTAGCTCTAATTCCCCTCCATGGATGTTATGGGAAGCATTGACTTTAAGGGCCTGATTCTTTCAGGTGTGAGTGCCTTTGGCTCCATTCATTCCTGTCTCTTTCCCAGCACATCAATCCTTTGATCAAGCATCTGATTAATCTAGTGTTCCAGATGCATGTTGGTTTCCTGATGGAGTTTCAGGCAATTGTTATGACTTGGGGCCTGATTAAGAAGAAGTCCCTTCTGCACCGGAATTCCCTTCCCTTCCCTTTTGAGGGATTTCAAGGTGAATGGTCTGAGGAATGTGGAGTCTGAAAAATAATAATGAATGGCTTTGGTCATCATTGGTGGGAAATTATTAGTTGTATTTTTATGGACAACCTATTATATATGATGATTTTTTTAATGCAATGTGTTTCCAACTACAGTGAAAGGTAATAGATGGTTGTATTTACTAACAAAAAAAAAAAAGTAAATCAATATAGGGTTGCCAATCCTCCAGGATTTTCCTGGAGTCTGCAGTAATTAAGAATTAATCTTTAATTAAAGATTATGTCATGTGATGCAACTTCCAGGAATATATCTAAACAAAATTGGCAACCCTAAATTAATACTTAGTACTTGATTTGAGTCCAGATGATCTTCATCACTGGGCAGTCAAAAGAGAATAACGGAGAGTGAAAGGGGATTAGAAAGGCCCAGAAACCAGCAGATGAGGCGAACGGAGCTCTGTGGCGTGTTTACCTTGAATCTTTGGAAATCTGTTGTGAATATCATGCACATCTGGGGAACTTCAGGTCTGGGTTGTGGTTGCCTGAGGTGCAGCTGCTTGTGGGGAATTGCTGCTGTGTGCAGGATGATGCCTAGGCAACTTGGTGAAAATAATACCACAAAACAGTCAGTCATAGGTTAATGCTTCTAGTGGAGTAAATGGTAACATTTCTAGCAAGGGGTGCAAAAACACCCAGGAATCCAGTGGCCTCAGGAAAAGTGTGGGGGCCCTGGGAAGTAGGGCAGAGTGGCTGGCATACTGTGCACCTGTCTTTAGTTTTACAGGCTTGAAGCTTGGTTTCCTCGTTATTGATATGTTCCCCCCCCCCATGCCCCATTGTTTTCTTTCTATATGCAACAACATGAATCACAGAGGGTATGTCTACACTACAGAGTTATTTCAAAATATCTTATTTCAGAATAGTTAATTCAAAATAAGTTATTTCAAAATAATGTGTCTACACACAAAATGCATTTTGAAATAGTGTTTTGTTATTTTGAAATAGCGTGTCCACAGTGAGTGGATGCTGAATCACATTTAAGGCTGGCCAGAACCAGGTCCAACAGGGCATCAGGTCAGAAGTTACTTTGTGTGGTTGCTGCCTGAGGCTATCTGAAGCCTGTGCTTAAAGGGACCCCCCTGGACAGTCAGTTCTCAGGTTTCCCTGCTTGCTTGCCTACCTTGCTGAGGGACAGCAAAGCATTTTGTCTCTGCGCACTCTGGTTGCCCTCACTCGGGAAACCACAGCACTCTGCAACATGGAGCCAGAGCTGCTCCTGGGCACTCTGGTGCTTCTCGTGGATGTGTTGCTGCGAGCCTGGCTGCACTTTCTGTTGCCATCTGGGAGGTCCATCGGGGGGCTTTCAGTTGCTCGGGCTTTCTCTCTGTTGTTGTTTACAGCAATGTATGGCCATCCAGTTGGTTTTTGGAGTCCATACTTGGGGAATGGCCTCATGCAGGCACTTAGCTTGATTCTTACATTTGTTCCAGTAGGCAGCGTCGGGATCAGTGTCTGGCAGATTAGAAGGACGCTCAGCGGTGAGCCAATTTGCTGTCAGGAGCCTTTTTTTTTTTTTTTTTTTTTTTAATGCTCGCTAGGGGTTACAAGTAGCTTACACAGTTGCAGGAGGTCTGCCTTGGAGGGTTCATAGGCGTTGTACACTAGCAAAAATTCCTCTGCAAATTTGGTAGGGTTTTCCTGGGGCTTTGGAAAATCTTTTACAATTGAGTGGAGCTCCGTGTGGGTCCAGGGTTTATAGCTCCAAGTGGGACCGGTCTGGGTCTTCTCGGAGGACGGGGTAAAGGGGAGCGCTCGGTCTGGTAGTGGGAGAGGAGATTTCCAATAAAGCTTTTAACTTATAATTAGAATTTTTAAGGGAGGCGAGCTTCGATTCAGTCCATCTACGATTTGCCTCTTCCCACCACTGCATGAAGCAATCTACCTCTCCTCTATCCAATTTAGTTTTGGGGAGGCCAAGTTTGTCTTTTAAGACGTCACTCAGTCTTTGTCCCAAGATCCTAACAATGGCCACTGTGACTCTGGGGGATCCCAAATCAATCTAGACCACTTTTCCAGAAATTTACAGGGATACGGACCCTTTCTAAAATACATAAACTGAGCCGGGGTCCTTTTAGGGAACTACCCCCGCTTAGCTGTCTAGTTACCCATACAGGAGGACTTCATACACCAATCACACAAGGAGGAAATTCGGGTTCATCAGAGTGGTGTCCGGTGCAACACACAAAAGAAGCCCACAGGCTACTGCCTCAATTGCCCTTGTGTTCACTCCAAGGATTTTATCCAAGGCGTGGTGTGGCTGCGATTGTGCAGATTCCAGTCACACAGACCGCAGGGACAGGAGCCCCTTGGTCGGCCAGTTCCTGGATAGGGACAGCTCCCAGACTCACTCACACCACAGGGAATACAGATAGACACAGAGACAAGACAGTCCTCAGTCCGGACAAAACAGAAATAATTACCTGACCAGAGTCCTGATGTTAGATCTCGGGATCCCTACCAGAACAGAGCGAGAACCAACAGGTTCGATGGCGTAGACTTCGCTGTGGTTGTGCACCTTTCCGTTCTGGTAGAGTACAGCTCGGGCCAAATGCCCAGGTGCCAGCTACCACGGTCGTTCTGCAAGACGGTCAGGGATCAAACAGCCTCAGCGAAGACGGTTGCCATCTTGGTGGGACCTCCAAATTGTCAGAGTCAGACAGGAATCACAGATTTGTCAGACAGCTCTGTTTATTAGCAAAGCTGCTCTGCTAAATGCACCCAGAAAATGTGAGTACCATACAAGGTTCAAACTCCTTGATTTATACAGTCAAAAGAAAGCCAAGTTAACAAGATTAAAAGAGAGGCAAAACTTCACATGATTAATATGAGGCTAGTCAAGTATCTTCATTTCCACATCAAGCACACAGCAATCTCCTGTCTGTATCTCCCTGGTTATCTCAATTGCTTTCTGCCTAACACCTAATGTTTCCTTTTCTTGTTACCCCAGGTATACCTGGCTAGCATTTTGATCTGTATACCTATTAACATAATTTCCTCTTTCATGTTCAGAGACAGTGTTTCTTCAACTTATTCAATTATTACGGTATAATCATCTTTCTCTTACAATATAATTCTTTCTACTTTCATACGTCCTTCCACTTACCCCTCCCAAACTCCCCTTCCTGATGTCAAATAAGATGCATGTATTTTCATAAACACAAATTCTCTTTATTTAACAAAACTGGGGGTAGGGCAGGAATGAAACTGGTGAGACTGGGGAAAGGAGGCAGGAGGGGGAGAAGAGAGGGTGGGAGAGAGGAGGGAGAAACCTGGGAGGAGGGAGCTGGAAGGGGGAAGTGAGGGGTAGCTGGGGGTCTCGCTGGACCAACTTGATTTTCATGCAAACCTGCTCCTGGGTTCACATGTGGCCTTTGGTGGCCAGACTGGCAGCTATCCTGCCATAGACGGCCACATTCCTCCATCTGGTGTGGAGATCATGGATGTTGGGGGCATCCCCCCAAACCTGAATAAGGTCCATGATCTCCACCCTGGACCAGGAAGGCACTCGCCTTCTCAGGGCCCTGGCAGGCTTCTGGGAGCTGGCAGACTGCTTCTGGAGAGTGGTAGAAGGCTGGCTGCTAGTGGCTTCCTAGCTCATGTTTTGGGGCCACTAGGTCAGGGGCAGTGACTGCTGGCTCTGGGCTGGCAGGCTTGGAGCTGACACAGGCACTGTGGCCAGAGTCAACCCCTTTAAGGGCTGAGGGGAGGGAGAAGAGTGTTCTTGGTTGAGGCTGGAGTGGTCACCAGGGCACCCTGGGAAGGCTGGAAGCCCCCTATTTCAATATAAGTATCTACACAGCACTTAATTTGAAATAGCTATTTTGAATTTGGAGTTATTCCTCATGGAATGAGGTTTACCAAATTCGAAATAAGCGCTCCGCTATTTTGAATTAATTTCGAAATAGCGGTTTGGCTGTGTAGACACTAGTAAATTTATTTCAAAATAACGAGCTGTTATTTTGAAATAACTTTGCTGTGTAGACATAACCAGACACTCTTTCACCATCTCCTTTCCCTTGAAATTAATGGGAATTGTTCAGTATACCAGTAAAGCACTAACTTAAGAGCTCTTAATTTTTCAGAGTACAGCTTTCTATCTGGCATTTCCATGCTGGGCAAAGAATTTTGAAGGGTTCTTTTCAGAACTTGGGTTGCTTCTGTTCTCATGGGAACAGCTAACCAGTTTAGCAGGGTCAAATAGACAGAAATAGAGAGGCCCTCTCAGCTCAGGCAGGGTAAGCACTTTCCTTTAAAAAAAATCAGATTCAGTATGTTTTTTACCTGCTGATTGTTTAATCTGCCTATATTCAGACTACTGGGGTCTAATGTTATCCTTTCAGTGAGTGGAATTATATTTGTGTTTTCTTTGGCCTGTGTAAAAGAAGCTCATGAAAAAAGAAATAGCGGATGCATCTGTCTATAAGCAGGATCTGAAGGAATGCTTCCATTACAGCTAGATGGAATGGGAAAGAAACCCTAAGTGTAAATACAGTTTGCTCCTGTTTTGCTAGATTTGTTAGTGAGCAGATGGAATGGTATTTTGCTTATTGTAATCAACCTAATTTGTGACCCAAAACCAGCTATGTTTGTATTAAATACAGGGATAGCAAAAATACTGGTAATTTTGGGGAATACAGAAAAGTAGGATTGTGCTAAAATGTTCCAGTGAAAGGGCTCACAGTTAACAGAAAGAATCCTGAAAATGCAGGGGCTGGACTTTCAGAGCTCTATGAGGGAGGATAGGAGTGAGGAAAGGTTATTCTGTCATGAGGCCATATGGCCTTCCCTGCCTGGACTGGTTTGATCTGCCTCCCCCTCAAAGAACAGAGCTAAACAGGCAGCATTAGGTGCCTCTTTTCTTATGTTAATGGTGTTGGAGCTGTTTCTTCTACCCTGCTTGCTAAGAGCTGAAATCACTGAGAGCTGAAATCATCCGAGACTGATGGACAGAAGTCATAGCCAAGAAATGGATAGTAGTGGATGGTCACTGAGAGCCAGCAGTGTGCTGGTGGAGAGATGTGATGAGTGGCTAGCAGAGTGGCAGCAACCCAATAATCGGCCAGCAGGGTGGTAGCAGACAGGTGAGATAAATGTAAGATGCTGCTTTACCTTGACCCACTCAGGATGGGAGGGGAACTCTGAGGCTACGTCTAGACTGCAGGCTTCTTTCGGAAGAACCTCTCTGGAAGAGATCTTCCAAAAACACTTCTTCCGAAAGAGAGCGTCTACACAGCAAAAGTGCATCGAAAAAGTGATCTGCTTTTTCAAAAGATAGCATCCACACTGAATGGGCGCTATCTCGCATGTAAGCTGTGATTACTATGGAGGGAGTAGCCACCAGGCACCTGTGCTTTTTCCTCTTTCCTCTTTTTTCGAAAGAACTCCCTCTTCCCCATCCACACACGTCTTTTTCTGAAAGACCTCTTCCTCATAGAAAGAGGTTTACCAATGTCAGAAAACCCCCTCTGTTCTTTCTATTTTTTTCTGAAAGAACGCGATTGCAGTATGGATGTAACTGGAGGGTTTTTTTGGAAAAGTGGCCATTTTTCTGAAAAAACTCTTCAGTGTAGACATACCCTGAGGCTGTACCTTTGGACTCTGGGTCTGCCCTGACAAAGAGCAGGGACTGTGAGTGGGGTGCAGGGAAGGGTTGAGCATGTGAAGAGGATATTCAGATTGCTGGTCTCAAGAGCCTGAGAGGAAAAAAACATTGCCCAACGTACTTGGAGTGGGACTTTTACTCATGGTTTTTGTTCATGAACCCCCTTTGTGGTGTTTTCCCATATTAATGCCACGTTACTTCCCTCCCTTTTATGAAAAGTCTCTTTTCTACACGTAGACTCCGTGCTTGTGAGCGAGGAACCATTGCCCAAGGATGGTGTGTGAATTTCCCAGGTTACTGGGTGGGGGCCTGAGCTAGTTCTGTGTTGGATGGTTGGAGAGGAACCGCTAGATATTTAACCTGGCCCTGGCTGCTTCTGGCTTCACTTGGCAGAAGGGTTAGATATCGCTTCTATCCCTTATTCCTTTGACTGTAGCTAGGAAATAATTCACTTTCCTGATTGCTTTCCTCTTCTTCACACATGGCTGTTTTTTTTGCTTTCCTAGGAAATTTTTATTTTTAGGGCTCCAAAATTCAGATTTCCCTTCAGTTTATGACTAAGAGCAACAAACTGAAAGGCAGGGGAATGTTTTCTGTAAATTATTTATAGCAATCCAAGGTCCATGACACTGCAAACAGAAGCACAGAAGAAAATTCATGTGCTGGAAGAAACATTTAAATCATCACGAATCAGTTTTCTATATAAATGGGCATTTGAAACTGCCAAACTAAAAATGCTATAAATTGGCTTTTAATGTGCTGTTTAAAATTGATTAAAAACCAATGCCTGCACAGAATCCAGATTAGCACAATATTTTACTCCATATTATGTAAAACAGTTACTGTTGATGTAAGCCCCATAAAGATTTACACATTGCACTGACTTTATTGTAATCAAGATGTGGAAAACTTGGAATGAAATACAGGAATCATCACAAACAAATTCACTCTGGCAAATATTTCTAATAGATTTTCGGACAGTGGTTTCCATTTCCATGAGCAACTAACTGGGGGGTGATATTCTGCCAACTCCCCCATCCCCAATTTAGGCACTGAAGTAATTTAAGTACTTGTGATGCCAGATTAGGGTTTATCTATTCAGGGAACAAACTACTTGGCAATAACTATTCTGGAAGAGCTCCCTATGTGGACTCTCTGGCTACATCTACACTGTGGCTTTTTTTTTTGGCAGAAGATATGCAAATGAAGTGCAAATTTGCATATCTTGCACTAATTTGCATATCCTTTTCCGATTCTTTTTGTGCAAGAGGTTTTGCTGTTAAAAAGCCCTGTGTAGACAGGGCCATTTGTTGGGGAAAAAAAAAACCCTTTTGCGCAAGAGCCTGTAAACCTCATTTTTTGAGGAATAAGGCTCTTGTGCAAAAGTGTTTTTTTTTTCCAACAAATGGCCCTGTCTACACAGGGCTTTTTAACAGCAAAACCTCTTGCGCAAAAAGGATTGGAAGAAGATATGCAAATGAGAGCACGAGATATGCAAATTAGTACTTAATTTGCATATCTCCCCCCCAAAAAAAGCCACAGCGTAGCTATAACCTCTGTTTCAGAACAAAAGTGATTTTATTCCAGAACAATTATTCAGTGTTGGAAGTGCACTAACTGGCTGAACAAAGTGAAAGCCTACCCTCAAACATTTGTTTGTCCTTTTGAATTCATTACAATAACTTCTGAACGCCACATTTGATAAATTCCAAAATTAGCAGGAACTTTTTCAGCATCAGTAGGAAGACCCCTACTGATTTTGGTGAAAATCAGAAAACTGGAAGGGTGCAGTGGGGAGCACATGATGGGGAGCCCCTGACATATCTACCAGACACAGCAACTTCAACCTCCTCTGTAAATGTCTATAGATCAAAGAACTAGTTGATGGCAGAAACTAATACTTTTTTCAGCATAAGAGTACTTCTCATCTCAACTCTGCCCATTCTCCCAATAGAGCTTAACAGGTTGATGCCCTGAATGACTTATTTTCCAACAGGAAAAAAAAGGGGGGTGGAAAGGAGTGAGGAAAGAAGAAATAGGTGGGTAGATTCCCGGAATGGAGGGGACAAAAGGGAATCTAAGTATGCAGGGAGGGTGAGAATGGAGGATCCTGATATGGGGTTGAAAAGGGAAAAATAGGAGGTCACAGAGAGCTCCTGGCACGGGGTGAGGGTAAAATGGGGCACAAGAACATGTGGGGGACACAGAGCCTCTGATGTATGTCAGAAGGGGAAATGGGGGATGTCTCCCAGCTTCCCCCATGTCTTCTGAAAATTGACATATAAATATGCATACCCCAAAGACACTTTAGGCAAAATGCATCATGTGACACATCATTTTTAAAGTTACAGTCTACTGAATGTTTATATTTTATTTCTGTGCATGTATCATTTTTGTATGTGAAATTAGAAATATGAAGTGTGACTCTGGTTTTAATTCTAAATGTGCTAATGAGGGCCATTAGGGATATTTTAGGATCTGAATGACTCAGTACTCGAAGTAACAGTCTGTGAATGGTCTTGTTTGTCCTGTAAGCCCAAACTGTGGTTGGTGCTAGGAAGACATGTCATCAAGCCATGTGGTACAAGAATTCATCTTGAATCTGGTATATTTCCATAGGGATGGAGAGATAAAACAAAGGATTCCCACTCTGGGGAAAGTCTATTTAAGATATGGAAAATAATCAGTCTTTTGTCTTCAGCTGTTTTTTAAAATTACCACCCTACCCCAAGAGGCTACACATGAAGAAACCTGAAAACAAGGCTCTATCAGGACACAAAGAGCTATAGACCCAAGCCAGAGAAAAATATCAACTCTATCTTGAACAGTGTTTCCTCTAACATTTTCTATCCTTAAGCAGGTTGAATTTTCTTTTTGGCAGGTTAAAATTTCTTATGTGCAACACCAATATTGAGGTAGTGTGTGGATGTGCACCACCAATATAAACAGAATGTGTATATGTGTATATCATCATCCTTTCTAAAAAGTCAAGTTAGTAAACATACAAAAATGCATATTATTCACACATAGCTCAGCTTTAAGATGCTAAACAAATCTATGAGTCAACTAGAATTAGTCATGCTCTCCTTGCAAAAACTAATACAATATTTACTGACACTGGAAAGGAGAGTAAAAGGCATTCACTAAGGGTATGTCTAGACTACATGGCTCCGTCGGCGGAGCCATGTAGATGAGGTTTCTAGACATAGGGAAATGAAATAATTTAATTTAAATAATCGCCGCTTCATTTACATCAAAATGGCTGCCACGCTGTGCTGATCAGCTGTTTGGCGGCACAGCATGGTAGTCTGGATGCCCCACGGTCGACAAGGGAAGCCCTTGTTGACTGCCCCGTTATGCCTCGTGGAATGAGGTTTACCGGGACGGTCGACAAGGACTTCCCTTGTCGACCGTGGAGCATCCAGATTACCGTGCTGTGCCACCAAACAGCTGATCGGCACAGTGCAGCAGCCATTTTGATGTAAATGAAGTGGCGATTATTTAAATTGCCGCTTCATTTCCCTTTTTCGAGTACACTGATCTACATGGTTTCATCGACTGAGCCATGTAGTTTAAACTTACCCTAAGACTTACACAGTTTCTCTGGGGAATGTTTAGGATCCATGCTATTCCAGAACAAGTGAAGCAGAGACCTGTAAAAACAGAAAAAAGTTCTCCTGATTTGAAACTTTTACCTTGTGTGTGTCATCAACTCAAAGAGCAGAAGCCCCAGAACAAATTAACACATGCCTTTTAGGGTTTGTAGACAGATGCGTATTTCAAAGAACTTGCAAATAAGATGTCATCTTACAAAACAACTGACACCACACCTAGTACCTGAGACTTCTGACTCATAAGAGCCAGAACTCTACCACATAGCAAAGATCGGGCCTTAATGCAATACAATGTATTAATTAATAACACAGGATTTAAAACAAAGATTAAGAACAGATTTTTAGATATCTGCAACACTCCAAAAAATTCTATTAAAAGAATCTTTTTCTTTCTTACCTTAAGCCTTTTACACCAATGTAAACTTTGTTTGAAATGTAATCATACCAATGTCCTGGCACCCCGGCCCCCCCATGCAGCCTGCTTTCCCCTCTACTCCTCCCTCCAACCCCGCAGACAGAGAAGACTGCAGCAAGTGAGCCAGGACACCTCAAACAAATTGCCCCCGGCCTCCACCTCACTGCACAGATGCCAGCACCCACCCACCCCATTCCAATGTAACCCATGCAGTCAGCCCCTTACCTTCCCCTTCCCAGCCCAGGAGGCTTGAGGAGAGTGCTGGGTTTCTGTCTCTGCCTCCCTCTCTCTCCTCATGCAGATGGGACTCTCCAAACTCCCCTCCGCTCTGACTTCTCCCAGCCAATTACTCCCTCCCTCCTTCCTCCTCCTGCCCCCTCCCAGCCACTTATTCTCTTCTTATCTCCCCTCCTTATCAGCTCTGGGAGCTCCTCTGTTTCAAGCATGCAGCAGCTCCCTTTGAAGCTGATGCTTAGTGGGCCATCCCTCCTGCCACTCGTCAGCTGATCTCCCTGCCTGCATAGGATCTCTGAGCCTCTGCACAGGGCTTATTAAAGGGTAGCACAGTCATACATATGCACAGCTTACAGGGAACTTAGGTCTTGAAGCATTTTACCCAAAATAAAGACAAAGGTGTGGCATAGACTTTTAACCAATTTCTCGTCATGTATTAGTCTTAATTGGCATATTTTGTTTATTTTGGCTTAGTAACTTACTTTGATCTGTGTTTTCACTTGCTTAAATCCTACTTTTTAGATTTAATAAAACATTTTTCTTTATTATCAAATCCAATGTAAATAATTGTTACCTGGGGGAGCAAGCACTGTGCATAGCTCTCATTCATTGATAAAGGAGGATCACTTATGAGCTTTCTCTGTGTAAAACTTTCATACAGAGATAGATTTGTATGGAGTTTTGGCCCTCTCTGGGGCTGTGTTCCTGGGTGCTGTCAAAGCCCTATAGCTGAGCCCTCCCAGAACTGAGCTATTTCACCATCTGTGTTCCTCTGATGGGAGGCTCTTACAGCAACTCTGTGGCTTCACTGGGGGAAACCAGAGCTTGTAGCCAGGGCCGGCTCTAGAGTGCGCAGGGCCCGATTCCGGAGGCAGGACCGCACATGCGCGGGGCCTCAGGCGGCACGGCTCATGTGTCGCGTACCTGGGGCACGACGCATGTGCCGTGTGTCCCGGATGTCATGACGCATGCACCGGATGTCACGATGCATGCGCTGTGCGCCTGAGGGGGCCACGCATGCATTGTGCTCCCGGGGCACAGCGCATGCGCCATGCACCTGGGACGTCACGATGCATGCACCGTGCGCCCGGGGGGACCCCGTGCAAGCATTGTACTCCCGGCGCACGGTGCATGCGTCGCTCACCTGGGTGCAGGCCCCTCCTCAGGCGCGGGGCCCCATACCAGGGAATCGGACGAATCGGCCTAAGGCTGGCCCTGCTTGTAGCCTAGCAGGGCAGGGTGGTGATGCACTCCAGAGCACAGGTAGGTGGGCTCAGTGGTATGATCAGCACATCAGGTGACAGTCCCAAGGCGATCTCTGTAATCCAACCTGTCACCATAGTTCCCTCTAAGGTGTGCACCTGCATGGATGCGCACCAAGAATTTACCTCTTGCCCACCTTCTCAGCAGAGCTGTATAGTGGCTGCTCATCTGCTCCAGAGCGGGGCCACGTGGTGGGCTGCCCCTCCCCAGGAGCAGCTGGGCAGCTGCCACACACAGGCCGGTATGCAGGGGGATCCTCCAAGTAAGCATGCTCCAGCCAGCTGCAGGAAGGCAGGAGTGGTGTGCTGCCCAAACCTCCTCCTCCTGTGCTCCAGCCAGTCGGGGGAAGGCAGGAGTGACGTGCTGTCTGACCCTCTCTCTCCTGTACTCTGGCTGGTTGGGGCAAGACTGGGGCTGATTTTCCCACCCACCCACCCACAGGAGCAAGGCCAGGGGCACGACTGGGGGATGTGGGGCTCTCCCTACAGCTTCTTGCCCCCGTGGTCATCGAGCCACCACCAGGCACCACTTCAACTCCATACCTGTGCTGGGCTGGTGCTAAGGTGCTACGGTGCCTCCAAGGCAAAGGCACCCTGAGTCCCGTGCACTCCCTCCCCACCAGCCGGGTCCCAGGGAACAGAGCTGCAGTCAGTGGGGCTGTGAGGTGCGCCTGCTCTCCCTTGTGGTTACTGCTTGCCCACTTCTCATCTATCACTTGGCCTCAGGACACAGGTACATGTCGCTCTGGAGAGAGCCCAGAGCTATGCTGCGAGCTGCCCTTCCTCCCTGGCATGTCTTTGTCCCCCCAGTGCCAAGGGCTCCACAGACCAACTGCAGGTGGCTTATAAAAGTCCTCTGCTGTGTGGTACACCCTTCCTCCCCAGTTCTGCTTGGTGGGATTCCATGTTTTCCTCTGCCTTGCCCATGTCCAGCACTGCATATCCTGCGAAGCCAGGTCTTGCTCTTAGCCCCCAGGGTTCCTGTTTTGCGCTCCTCTTGAACATAAGAACGGCTATACTGTGTCAGACCAAAGGTCCATCTGGCCCAGTATCCTGTCTGCCGACAGTGGACAATACCAGATGCCCCAGAGGGAGGGATCACGACAGGTAATCCTCACGTGATCCATCCCCTGACATCCACCTCCAGAGAAACAGAGGCTAGGGACACCATTCCTACCCATCCTGGCT
>JANRFK010001158.1:28095967-28106132 GCA_030068395.1 Apalone spinifera
TGACGAAGTGGGTCTTTGCCCACGAAAGCTTATGCTCCAAACACTTCGGTTATTTTGAAATAGCGCATCCCCACTACAGGGAAGCCTCAAAATTAGTCCGAGGCAGGCTCCCTTAATATGGTTGCACTGCCTCAACTTAGAGCCCCAGGAAGCACTGGGGATTAATTACTTTGAATGGCTCTGGGGAGTAGTTATTTCGAAATAACAGCAGCTGAGCATCCACAGGAACCTATTCAAAATAGCAATTTTGAAATAGGCATTATTCCTCATAAATGCACAGGTTATTATTTCAAAATAAAAAGCCTGATATTTCAAAATAATTTTGAAATAACAGGCTTGCTGAGTGGACGCTCACCTTGTTATTTCAAAATAACTCCATAATGTAGACATGCCTTTAGAGGGGGAGATGTTCTAATGTCCTGCTGAAGGCACATTCCAAAAAACCCAAGGGACACACTCACTTTTACTCTGTCAGCATAAAGTTGGGCTTTATTATGAAGATGTATAGTGACAACGGGTAATATATAGTGAAAAGATCGTACCCCTGCAACTTCAATACTACATGTGCATTGAACAGTAATGCTGCTGGCTAGCTAGAATCTTGAGTTCCAGAATAAAAATAAAAATAAAAATTAATACAGTTTGGGTGCATCTACAGTGCACCCTTAGCTGGAAATAAGCAATGTAATTTGAGCCACACCGATTGTGTAGCTTATTTTGAGTTAATTTTGAAATACCTTATTTTGAAATTTGGTGCTGTCTACATGGCACTTATTTAAAAATAAATCGCTATTCTGAAACATCCCTTACTCTTCGTGGAATGAGGTTTACAGGGACATCGGAATAAGGAGCCCGTGATATTTTGAAATAACGGGTGCACTCAAAAGACACGGAATAGCTATTTCGGGATACCTTTGGTAGTGCAGGCTGCAGTGTAGATGTAGCCTTTTGGTGTCGCCTAAAATCATGTCACTTGTCTATGCTGACAGCACTTTTCCCTGATGAATGGAGCGGGCTCATGGAGTCAGCATTGCCTGGTCTTTTCAAGAAAAGTAAGGCCAGTTTTCCTTAGTGTTAATATACCATAAACAGCCATTACTCAATGTTTTATGAATGCTAAAGTTATTGTAGTCCCCAAAAGGTAGTGGACTCTCTGGTTCATTTCTCCTCAGGTACTCTCTGACATCTTTCCTTTGGGACCAATGGGCCCTAGGTTCCTTGTAACTAATACTTCCTCCTGTGGCTGTGTGTACCAATGATTAACATTCCTATGCCCTCTAGGATAAATTAACCAAGATAATAAATCAAACCCATATAATTAAAATAAGCTTTCAATTCCTAGAATAGGAAAAGGGGTCACTAAGGAAGGGGAGGGGAAGAGGAGAAAGACTTAGGGATAGTGACTAAACAGATCAGATAAGTGTTTATGCAGCTATTTGTGATGATGGCCACCATCTGATGCAAATTCTTACTTTGAGAGGTCTGGGTCAGGCCTTTGCCTGAGCTGTGGTGATTTAAATCAATTCAGCAAAAGACTCCATAAACATAACACTAAGTCAACAAGCCCTTGCTGCCCTCCAGAGCTCTCATCTTCAGCTCTCTTCCTGTGTACTACAGAAGGTTTTAAGTCTCTCATGGACAATCTGGTGCTAGTTCGCAGGGCCATCTGGCAAAGAGCTGTTGCTCCTTCCAAGTCCCAAGCTCTTCTGCCCCCTGATATTCTGCTTCATTCAGGCTTGCTACAGCAGCTGAAGGTGTTTTTCTTCATAGCTGATATTTCTCACATCTGAGCCCAGTTGGGAATGGCTGCTATGCACAAGCAGGGATAGTTCTTAGTCCCTCCCTACCTGTGTTTTTTGGCAGTGGTGCTGGAACAGTTTTTGGAGTGGGGGTTCTGAGCTGCATTCTCCCTTTATTCCTGTCCATACCCCCTCTTTGCCCTCTACTAGGCCAGCAGCCAGAACACTGCATGCCGGAGCCAGCAGCCCCCAGATGCAGGGCCAGCAACCAAGTGGAACCTCAAGGCCAGTGGTCAGCTGAGGCACGGTGTAGGGCCAGAAGCTGAGAAGGACCTGGGACTAGCAGTGGACTTCCTAAGCAGCTGACCAGGAACCCAGTGACCAGGACCCCAGACAGCAGGGCCATCTGGTCTGGATGCTGAGGATATTAAAGATTAGTCGACTATCCAATAAGCAAATCAGATAGAGGCAGCAAATGGGGGAGGGGGGGAGAAGGGGTACTTCAAAGGGCTGCCACTTTGAAATGCTGAGATGGCGTTTCAAAGCAGCAGCACTGCTTGGAGCCTGGGCTCAGCTGAGGACTCCCCAGCTGATCCTGGGTTCTGGGGAAATGCCGCACAGAGCCCAGGATCAGCTGACCCTGGGTTCTGAGTGGCATTTTAAATCAGCAGTGCAACATGGAACCTGGGGTCAGCAGGGGACTCTGAGTCCCCCGCTGACCCTGGGCTCCATGCGGGCGCTTCCGCTTTGAAATGCACAAGAGACCCTGCTGGAGACACTTGTACATTTCAAAGCTGGCACACCCATGTGCAGCCTGGATTCAGAGCCTGCTGGGGCTCTTGTACATTTCAAAGGAGGAATGCAGAAGTGCCTATTGACTAGTCAAGTAGTTGATGGAATTTCCATCGACTACTCGACTAGTAAATTAACCGCAATTTAACACCCTTACTGGATGCCCAAAAACGGGGGGTGCTGCAGTACCTCCCACACCCTTACTTCCCATATTTATGTTCTATGGGAAGGTTATAGACCACTTACATCAAAATCAATAAATATGTAGCTTGCAGGTCTGAAGAATGTGGCTTAATGGGAGGCAGAAATGCTGAGGAAGGATGGTCTAGTGTTTCAAGCAGTAGGCTGAAATGTGAAGAACATGGTTCCTATTCCCTGCTGAGCCACAGATTTCCTATGTGATCTTAGTCAATAAGTTAGCCTCTTGGTGCCTCGGTACCCGTCTTTATTAATGATTAGGATACTGGAGCGGAGAATAAGCTAATGAAAGTTGAAGATGATCCCACGCTGGGACAGAGTGCTACCATCTTGGAGATCAGGATTAAAATTCAAAATGGCCTTGACAAACTGGAGAATCGATCTGAAATCAACAAGATGAAAGTCAATAAAGACAAGTGCAAAGTACTACACTTAGGAAGGAAAAATCAAATGCACAAGTACTAAATGGGAAATAACTGGCCTAGTAGTAGTACTGCTCAAAAGGATGGGGGGTAGTTACAGTGATGATGAGTCCAACAACATCATGCAGTTATGAAAAAGGCTAGTATTCTGGGGTGTATTAACAGGAAAATTGTAGGTAAGACAGTACTCTTGCTGGTAAGGAGTGCTGCATACCGTCTTGACCACCACACTTTAGAAAGAATATGGACAATTTGAAAAGAGTCCAGAGGAGAGCAATAGAAATGATAAAATGTTAGGAAACCTGATCTATGAGGAAGAAAGACTGAGGAGGGAACTGAGGTTTTCAAATATGCTAAAGGCTGTTTATAAAAAGGACAGTGATCAATTTTTCTCCATCCACTGAAGGCAGCACAAGAAGTAATGGGCTTAATCTGCAGCAAGAGAGTTTTAGGTTAAACATTAGGAAAACCTTTCCAACTATAGGGGTAGTTAAGCTGTGGAACAGGCTTCCAAGGAAGATTGTGGGAAATCCCCTCACTGGAGGTTTTAAGAACAGGTTGGACAGCAAATAGGGAGGTAAGTATAATCATATTCTATACATTTCTTGAGCAAATACACCTTAAAATGTTGTATTAAATTCTGGGCAAACATTACTATAGTTCAACAGAGTTTAAGGCCAGAATGGACCATTAGGTCTCCTAATTTGACCATCTATGGGACGCTGCACCCAATAGTCTTTATGGAAATATGCCTATGAATATGACATAACTTGAATATGCTTTACGCAAAATACTTCATATAATATATAATTTAAAAAATTGTAATCCCCTGAATGTATCTATTCTATTTGTATGCATGTACCATTTCGGTATCTGAAATTAGGAATATTGGCTGTAGATTTATTATCCATGTGTTCATGTTGGGAAAAGCCTATTTCCAGTCCATCAGGAACAACAATGAAGAAGCCAGACACAGAGCTAACAGCTTATGAGCAAGAGACAATCGAGTGGGAGATGAACTGTCTCCATGCAAACATGCTAGAAAGACATGTGTCCATGTCACCTGGAATCCATCTTAAATTTTATACTTTTCCACAGGAAATTTAAAAAATAAATAAAAAGGCTTCACATCCTAGGGAACCTCTATATAAGGCAAAGGAAGTAAACAATGGTGGTTTTCAGTTGGCATTACAGTCTGCCTCCCCACCTCATGAGGATACATGAAAACACCCAGAAACAACCGGACTGTAATGACAGGGATGAAGGAGAACTGCTGGACCCACATCAGAAAAGACATTTCTGGCCTGAGAAAGACTTTACCTGCAATAAGAATGAGGGTGAGAAATTATGATTTGTAACAACTTCTCTTAGGCCTGGCCTACACTTTAGTGGAAGGTCGACTTGAGATACACAACTCCAGCTACTTTTATTAAGAAGCTGAAGTCAATGTATCTTAAATCTCCTTTTGCACAGCAGAAGGTTGACAGGAGCAAATGCTCCCATTGGTTTTCCCTTGTGAGGAGCAAGAGTACTGGTACTGGTACCGATCGGGGTGCCCCCTGAGTTTGATTTAGCGAGTCTTCACTAGACCCCCTAAATAGAAGCCTGGAAGATCAACCGCAGCAACATCTACCTTCTGCACAGTGTAGACATGGCCTTAGTGTGTTAGACTTAGTTGGCATGTTTTATTTTATTTTGCTTAGTAACTTAATTTGATCTGTCTTACTTTAATCACTTTTTATGGTTAATGAAATCACTTTTATTGATAAAACCACTGTAAATGTTATGGAGAGGCAACCACTGTGCACATCTCTAATTGATAAAGGGGGTGAACAACTTATGAATTTACTCCCATTCAGGCTGCACAACTAGGTGCTGTGTCAAGTTCCTTTAAGCCTTCTCAGAGCTGAGTAGATTTTTGTGTCTGTGTTGCTCTGCTATGGACTGTGATCCCAACACTGTGCCATTACTAGGGGAGACTAGAAGGACAAGGTGATGGGTCACTCCCCAAAGGCAGGTAAGAGGGCTCAGTGGCATTTTCAGTGACAATCTCATGGGAATATCTATAACTGAACCTGTCATAACCTGATATCTCAAGCCTTTACATTTCTCCTGGTGATGCATTAACTTGTACTTGGCTAACACATATATTCCAGAAAGGAAGCAAGTCATGATTTGATGACCTCAAGAGATGGAGAATCTGCCACTTCCTGTGGTAGTTTGATCCAATGGCTAATCACCTGCACTGTTAGAAATTTATGCCTGATTTCCAATTTGTATTTGTCTGGCTTCCAGCCTTCCAGCCTTGTTCTTGTTATGCCTTTGTCTGCTAGAGTAAAGATCCCTTTAGTATCCTGTATTTTTCTCCTTGCCAGAGTACTTATACACTGTAACCAAGTCATCTCTTAACTGCCTTTTGGATAAGTTAAACAGATTGAGCTCTTTGAAGGGTCTCACAATAAGACATTTTTTCCAGCCCTCAAATCATTGTTGAGGCTCTTCTCTGCCACATCTCCAACTTTTCAACATTCTTTATACAATGTATAATATCAATACAACTGTATTCAATATTCTGATATCACATAGATGCCATACAAAGCACCTCCCTACTCCTACTGACTGGTGCCCTGAAAAATATTCACAAATTGAAGGGAGTTCAAGTGAACAGTAACAACAGTATCAGAGGGCTGTACTGATGTATTTAGAAGGAAGAGCTTATGGTCCCAGTTCAGCAAAACACTTAAGCCTGTCCGTTGTTACAATTACGTGCTAAAGTCACTTGCCCATCCAGCAAAGCTATTAGGTTAATGTTAAACATGTATTTAATGCTTTGCTGATTCAGGCAACAACAACCATGGAAATGAAACTTGATTTAAGAAATGGCCATAAAAGGAAGGGAAAATAACAGACAACAAATAGTTGGAGGCTGTTAACATCAGCAACAGAGAGTAAAATTAGAACTAATGGTAATGGGATCAGCCATTCAGAAAAGGAGAACTGAGGCTGAACATTACAAAGAGCTTGCCGACAGTGAGATGTTTCAGGCTGTGTGTGGAATAGTTTCTCAAGGTGGACCTTGTGTATATGTATCTAAATGGAATGTTCTTGGTTCACAGGGTCAGGAACTGTTTTGAGGGTAGCACATGGAACCTTAGGAAACATCCCAAGTCTCAATTTTGCTAATTCTTCCAGTTTTAACATTTTGATCTCCAGAACCTGAGCAATTGTCCCCATAAATCCTTTTATCGTTAAGCTGTATAAACAGGCTGCAATCCACAAAGTATTTAGCCTTCTAAACCAAAGCAAAAATTAAGTCTTGCATTCTCCCAAGTCCTGTCCTGCCTGGTTTGCCAATAAGCTGACACTGCTCATTTAGATCCCAGTTTGCATCTAGCCTGAGGAACTAGGTTGGGCACTGGATATACATAGGGGAATGCTTCTCCCATGGCCATAGAGCAATCGTGGAGTAATTATGCGGGTCCTGAGTCAGCCATTGTGCTGCCAAAGCTACCTCCACTCTAATATTTGTCCTCTATGAAAGAATAAGTGGACCTACATTACAGCAAATTCTCCTGATCAACCTGTTTCTGCCTGGCTTGTCCTTATACCCTGCAGGGTGGTGCACAAAGGAGAATCACAAAACAAAGTTGGCTAAAAAATATTATGGCCTGTTTCTCATCCTCTCTTTGTCCTATATCTGTTATCTGCCAAAGACCCCTTTGCATTTTTTTGTTAGTTATAATAATATTAAAGAGAACACTTATTAGCAAACAAGTTATGTGCTGTCATGGAAAAAGAATGTCCAACCACATGTTAAACTTCAAAAGTGGAGTGTTAAGTGGCAAAATATAATTAAAGGAGATAGAAACATCCGTTCCTAAGATAGACATAACATGAATTCTGGGCTCACAATAAATTGTAGAAACAGGTTGAGGGAGGTCATATATCTTATTGAATCAAGTTCTATTGATGAAAGAGACAGACTTTGAAACTTACAGATTAGAAAAAGAGCTCTGTGTAAACTCAAAAGTTTTTCTATTTTCACCAAGAGAAGTTGGGCATCTTATCTCTACTCTCAGGCCAACTCAGCTACAACAACACAGCATAAAAAAATGGTAAGTCATATAAAAATACAGAAGTCTCTGAATATCCTTTTTTAGCAATAGACCCAATCTAGCTTAAATATAGTAATTAGTGAAAGAAATACTTAATGAAAATGTAATGATTGGTATATATTGCCAAAGTTGCATGGGGTTTGTAAGGTCCACTCCTGTAAACATCGTTTCACGAGGCATAAGGGAATGGTCAACAAAGGCTTCCCTTGTGACCGATCCACAGCTAGATTGCTGTGCTGTGCCGGATCAGCTGATTGTTGGCACAGCGTGGTGGCCATTTTTATTTTAATGAAGCGGGGATTATTTAAATCCCCGCTTCATTGATTATGTTGGGTAAACTAGTTTACATGGCTCTGTCGACGGAGCCATGTAGTCTAGACATACCCTTACAGTCAACAGGGATAGATAGGATTCAGGACTTTCAACTCCTGTTACTAATTGAGTTAAAAGAAATTGATTAGCTAAAATGTGTTCATTGTATTAGCTTACACTAATAGGCCACTTCCTAGAAAGTGATATGATCACATGTACTTAAGCAGATCTTCTGTTCTTTCCAGCCAAAGGCACTAGAACACATGTCATTACATCACAGATTGTAGCCAACAGCCTGCCTCCTATTACAGTCATTAGAAGTCCTGTGACTTAAATGTTATGCAATGCAACCCTTCCAATTTTGTTCCAGTTTATGCAACTATTTTTCTGTGACAAAGCCCTGTACTGCTGCCTCTGAAAATTGAAGCCTTCTGTCCAAAGAAGAGAAACATCAGACAGCGGCAGTACAAGTTTCCCCAATATCCTCCACAGTGTGTGCTTCAACCCTGACCTGGAGGTGGGAGCGGGAGCTTGTTTTCTATGCCCAATGCCTTCTGGTTTCTCTACCAACAAGGGCAACATTTGTGAGGAGGGTTTGCTATTATAGACACTTGTCCACTTTCACTTGCACGGATATCACCTGTTCATTTCACATGGGCTGCTGCCCAGCTGTCAAGATAGTAACAACTCTCAGTCACTATTGAGCTGATCTTGTCTGCATGGCGAAGTGTGTGAGAGGATGCAATTTATAAATCACTCTGCCAGGTTGCACTGTTGCAAGCAACGTTAACATGGGCAAGGTACCTTTTAGGACAGTGATGCTCAGACTGCAGCTCACTAGTGTGTTTCCTGTGGCACTTTGCAGCATAGAGTGTAATTCAATTATTAGTCCATCAGGATGCTTTTACTATGTTATTAACCAATCAAGTTATGAACTTGCTCAAGTTATTAACTTATCTCCTCTGAGAATTATATATTATGTCATCAGCCTCAGCCTCATGGGGCTTTTAGCAGCAGGGCTATACATTGCAATGTAGATATTTAGGCTGCAGCTGGAATCTGAGGTGGAGGGGAGCAAACAGGGCCATCCCTGCCAATACGCAAAATACACAGCCATGTATGGCACCATGAAATTTGGGGCACAAAATTGTCCCACATGTTATGATGCCATACGCAGCTGCATGTTGCTTATGCACCAGTGTTGCCAGAGCCAGTGGCCATCCCCGTTCCCTGGCCAGCCTCCCTGTGGGCTGTGCCCAGCAGGGCCATCCCTGAGGGGGTGCAGGGCCCAAGACAACCCCTCCCCATCCACTTTCCAACTCTTCCCCCAAACCCAAGCCTCCTCTCCCAGCGACATGGCTGGGAGCTGGGGGAATGGAGCAGGCTGAGACTGGGTCACTCTACTTCCCCAGCTGCTGGCAAATGTCAGGGGGCAGGCCTGACCCTCTGCTGCCTCCTTGCTCTGCTCCTTCATCCCACACCCCTTGAGCACAGCCTTTTCCCCACAGAGAGGCTACTAGAACCCCTCCCTGAAGACATATAAGGAGAGGGAGCACATGTGAGATCTCTCTTTTTCTTCCCCTGCTCCTGAGAAACTCCTCTCTACAGCCAGTGTCTCTTCTCCTGACCAGCTTCCCCTGCCATGATGAGCAGACAGACCCTCCAGGATCTACATGCCTTGGCTCCTTCTGCAACCCATATGCCTATGTGAGTGCCTGAAGGCAGGAATGACAGAGAGAGAGAGAGAGAGAGAGTGTAAGAGAGATAGCACTGTATCTTCTTTAGTTTATACCTTTAGTGGCAGCTCTATCTTCTTTGGTTTTACCTTGTAGTGCAAATAGTGGAATGCTAATTCCTCAAGTAATAAACCCATACTAGTGCAACCCTAGGTGGTCTCCAGTGAGAATATTTTTGGGGTAACACCCTACACATAGATAGACTGTGATTTTGATTCTTTGTTTTTATACGCCTGTAAGAATACACCTACATTCTTGCAGTATAGGCCGTAACAGGCAGGCCTGAATATCTACATCCTAACAGCAACTATGGAGGGAGGGTCTCAGAGTCAGGCTTCAGCCCAAGCATCTCCACTCCTATTTTTAGTCCTGTAGCCTAAACCTGAAGCCCAAATCAGTTGACAAGGCCCACTGGGTTTTTATCGCACTATAGTAGACATATGCTCAGAGTGTGCCAGTGGGCTCTACACAGAGCCTATTAGCACACTTTACAAATGACGCCTCAGTAGCACGCTTTGCTAGTGCTGTGTAGACAACCCTGGACTTTCTACTGGAGACCTAGCAATGAAGAGCTCTTCACCTGCTCTCTAAGGGTTGCCAGGTGTCTGGTATTGACCCAGACAGTGCAGTTTTTTGGCCTTCTGTCCAGTAAAAAATTTCAGAAAATACCGGACACCTAAAATGTCCAGTATTTTCTGATTTTTTTCCCCTGCCAGGAGGCAAAAATACTGGACACCTGGCAACCCTACACACACACACAGCAACCAGGCCCAGCCCGGTTATTTATTTAATTTTGCTTAATAACTGTTCGGAGGGTCTCTTCTTTTTTTTTTTTTTTTTTTTTTTTTTTT
>JANRFK010001158.1:28215389-28226581 GCA_030068395.1 Apalone spinifera
CAAAACCGGTCCTAGAACCGAACCTTGGGGCACGCCACTAGAAACCGACCGCCATCCTGACATCGAGCCGTTGATCACTACGTGAAATGCTCTGTCTCCCCTCTGTGTCATCTGGAGTGCTCAAACATTGTGGAGCCCATAAACCAATCAACTATGTTAGAGTACTGATTTCCTATGAGAAGTGCCTATTTAGAGCCCAACTCCAGGAGTTCTGAGTACCCATCTTTCACCATCAGGATCAGGCCTTCAGGTTGTTAGCATAGGTGCCTACGTTAGCATGTGGGATATGCACTGCCCTCCTGTGCACCCACCAAAATTTCAATTGATAAATGGGGTGCCTCCACACGCCCCCTGCCTGCCCCTCTGGGTGGCCTTCCCTGCACCCATAATAGTAAGAATATAAGTTTCTAGAGTTTTAAATTGAACTGAATGAGGCCCCAAAGCTTCAAAAATATTTTATTTTAAATTGCTTTCTTATTTCAGACTCCCTATTTGTGTAAATTGTTTGTATGCTCTTTTTACACAGTGATACATTCATAGCAGCATTGGCTTCTAGATTTCCTGCAGCTAGTGCAAATCATTAGTCCAGCTGCAAAGCCCTCTTTAATCCATGCAATGGTTTGTGTCTTGTGGACATTTTGTGGGTTTCTTTCGTGCTCTAAGCTCCATTTGGGCTATTTATAAATGTCATTTTCAAGTGTTGCACTCTGTTAAAACTGAAATCATGGTTGTTTTACACTGTATATTTATACAGACATGTGGCCAGTCAAGAAGCATAGAAACCTTAGTTCTGAATATACTCAATTCAATTTGGAGCTGTGCACCCAGAATAGCCTCTGCTGTGGCAGATCCTCCCAGGTGTGTTATTTTTTTTAATTTAAAATATATCATTAACTTACAGAAACACAATCAAGGCTGACAGGATAGAGCCTTCTGAGACCCACTTGCATCTGACGAAGTGGGTCTTTGCCCACGAAAGCTTATGCTCCAACACTTCGGTTAGTCTATAAGGTGCCACAGGACTCCTCGCCGCTTTTGCAGGATAGAGCCAGATTCTTTTCCATTTCATGCACTATGGGTACGCTTGTGATCACAAACCGTCTAAGGTCCTTGGAATGGTGGTGGAAGGTCACTCAGCACACCTGCAATTATGACCATGGTAAATGACTTGTTTTGTGACAGATGGTAGATTTGTCATTTACAAGAGAACACTTATTTCAGGGCAGGTTACATGCCAGGCTAATTACATACTGGGAGTTCCCATCCCTAAGATCAAGACTTGTTGGCATTCTAACATCTTGCCTATGGCATTTGGACCTGACCAGAATTCTAGCTGAATCACTCAATTCCTCGCACAGGCTCTCCAAGAGCGTGCGGTAGTACGCCTGTTGCACCTGTGCTGGAAGAGACGCAGAATTCTTCCCTGGGCCATTGACTGGTGTGGAACATGGGGGTGGAACCATAGACTTACTCTCATTCCTTCCCTCCTCTTTCTGAGCACGTATTTCCTGCAGAAGCCTCAGAAGGAAGCAGGTGCTATGCTCTACAGGTATGCTTGCAGAGCAGCTGGAGCAGGCTTAATAACACAGATAGACAATCATGTTAGCGTTGCTGTCGAGCCGAGCTAGTACATCTGTCTATCCACTCTGAGAAGCAAGTTCCCAGCTGAAGTGTAGGTCGACCACCAGTGTGACCATGATTAGCCCTTATGCAGGGGAGCAAAGGAAGGGGATGCTCCTAATGCCTTTCCCTGGATGCACAGCCAAGCAGAGGCTTTCCAGAATCTGTCCACAGAATGGAAACGGAAGGTGCTGAGAGATTAGGGAGATCACTCTCTTTTAAGCTGCCAAACCAAACAAAGCTCTCCAGCTCCCTTCCTCCCGCAGGAAGGGCACCATCAGAATTCCCCTTCCTGGCCTCCCTTCTCCTAGAAGGAAGGACACCTCCCCTCCCAGTTATTCCCCAGGGCCATGTTACACTACAGATAGGATCGAAGCAGTTGCAGTCAATCTTGCGGGGTTTGAATTAGTGGGTCTAGTGAAAACACGCTAATTCGAACTGAGAGGGGCGCTCCTGTGGATGCCGGTAGCCTTGCTTCTATGAGGAGTAAGGGAAGTCAAAGGGAGAGTGTGCTCCCGTCGACCTTCCGCAGTGTGGATAGCGCCAGAATTCGAGTTAAGATACTTTGATGTAAGCTGCACAATTAATGTAACTAAAGTTGCATATCTTAATTCAAACTTATCCCCTAGTTTAGACCAGAGGTAGCTGCAGGGCTCCACAAATTAATCAATCTACTCACCTACGGCGAGTAGATTTTAGCCCGACGGGACCGCGCAGCGCAGTTAGCGCATGTGCATCGTGCGCTTCCGTGCAGCTGGCAAGCAGGGCTCACCGCCGCTTGGCAAGCCCTGGGTAGCTGTATACTCCTCTTGTTAGAAAAAAGAGACTGCACCCTCAAGGGCAGATTGTCTACTCCCTAAATGCTTTTTGGCTGATACTGACCCTACTTTGCCATACAGAGCTACTCTGGGCTCAGTGCTAGTTTTTTTTCCTGTTTGTTGCCTGCTCCCTGGAATGAGGATGGGAATGAGGCAGCTCATATTGAGATGTCAGGTCGAGGATTCCCAGCAGGGTGATGGGGCCAGGAGGCATTTACTGCAGACTGAGACTCAAACTTATGTTATGAGTGTGCTCTCTATCTGTAGATGTGTAAATAGTAAGTATTTGGTAGTGCTCAAGAATATGTAGCATAGCCCATCCTGGGTTTTGCAGGACCAGTATACCTTGTGATAGAATGCAAATAGGTTCTTTCTGCAGCTCTTACCCAGTGCCTGTGGTGGCCAACATAAAACTGGCAGTTAGCCAATCTTCAGTTGAGGAATTCCTAGTCTTCCCAGTGTCAAATGGCCTCTTAGACACTATAGAAAGAACTGGTAATAACATCTATGCTGTATTACACCAACACTTTCCATTTTAAGAATCTTGCAAAGCTCTTTGAGACGCTCTATGTCCATTGTGTGCAATAGGCCCCTTGAAATCTGATAGGGAGAAAACTCTTGTACTAGAGAAGAGTTTTTTTCTTTGTTCCATGATATTGTATCCTGATTTAGCTGAGTTAAAGACAGATGAAAATTGCTATTTCCCATTTTGTGCACTGAGACTGGGTTCCACAGAAAAAATAAGTAGCAGTTCAGGTTGCCAAAGTGCTTGATTTGCAATGTAAATAATTTTAATGCAGTTTGTATCTAATTATTTGAAGTTAATCTGACATTCTGGGATGCAATCCAGGCCAGTGAGGGGGTGAGTCACCCCTGTTCTAAATGTCTTGCTGCAGTAACTCCCACCTGGACCACTCACAGTTAGCCTTCCAGCATGCAAGCCACGCACCGATAGTCAGTGGCTACGTCTACACTGCAGGCTTTTGCACAAGAACTGTTTTGCACAAGAGTTCTTGCACAAAAAGTCTTGTGCAAGAGCACATCCACACTGCCATGTGCTTTTGCACAAGAGCATCCATGGCAGCGTGGATGCTCTCTTGCGCAAGAAAGCTCTGATGGCCATTTTAGCCAGAGGGGTTTCTTGCGCAAGAAACCCCTGTTGCAAGAAGCCCTCTTCCAACGCTTTACTGTAAATTTACTTGTGCAAGAACGCACGTGCAGTGTAGATGCTCCGCAAGTATTTGCGCAAGAATGGCTACAAGATCTTCAACAAGCATTCTTGAAACTACGATACCCACACAAGGAAGTAAGGAAACAGATCAACAGAGCCAGACGTGTACCCAGAAGCCTCTTGCTGAGGGACAAGCCCCAAAAAGAAACCAACAGAACACCACTGGCCATCACCTACAGTCCTCAGCTAAAACCTCTCCAACGCATCATCAGTGATCTACAACCCATCCTGGACAATGATCCCTCACTCTCACAGGCCTTGAGAGGCAGGCCAGTCCTCTCCCACAGACAACCTGCCAACCTGAAGCATATTCTCACCAGCAACTATACAACACACCACAGTAATTCTAACTCAGGAACCAATCCCTGCAACAAACCTCGGTGCCAACTCTGCCCACATATCTACACCAGCGACACCATCACAAGACCTAAACAGATCAGCCACATCATCACTGGCTCATTCACCTGCACATTTACCAATGTAATATACGCCATCATGTGCCAGCAATGCCCCTCTGCTATATACATTGGCCAAACTGGACAGTCCCTATGCAAAAGAATAAATGGACACAAATCAGATATTAAGAATGGCTATATACAAAAACCTGTAGGAGAACACTTCAATCTCCCTAGACACACAATAGCAGATTTAAAGGTAGCCATCCTGCAGCAAAAAAACTTCAGGACCAGACTTCAGAGAGAAACTGCTGAGCTGCAGTTCATCTGCAAATTTGACACCATCAGCTCAGGCTTAAGCAAAGACTGTGAATGGCTAGCCAATTACAAAAGCAGTTTCTCCTCTCTTGGTGTTCACACCTCCAAATCAGCTGCTAGAAGTGGGCCTCATCCTCCCTGATTGAATTTACCTCGTCATCTCTAGCCTGATTCTTGCCTGCATATTTATACCTTCCTCTGGAAATTTCCACTACATGCATCTGAGAAAGTTTATGCTCCAATACATCTGTTAGTCTATAAGGTGCTACAGGACTCTTTATCACTTTTACTTATATCATGCTTTTACTTATATCATAGCCAGAGGATGGGGAAGGACAGGCCAGTAATTAGCTTACGACTTATCTAGCTCTAAGGCTTTGACTGCACTGTGAGGTCCTGAGAGAGAAGGTGTTTTAGAAGTGCAACTAGCCTTTTTATTACTAACACACAACCTAAACCTATTCCACAGACAATAATGGACCCACTCATGATATTCTCTTCTCCTTTGAGAATAGAATTGGAGGGATGAGCTAAAATAACTCTGATAAAGTATTTTGATATATCTTGAATAGGTTCTGCTAGAAGTCTCAAGGTCATTTTTTGGTGGTAATGGTTTCTATTTGATGGTATTTGAAGTCCAATTGCGTTGTGCTGCTGATGTCACCTGGCAACATTAGCCCTAATTAAAATATAGCAAAATTATTTTATTTTGCTAAAAGCACTTTTAAGCACTTTTATTTTGCTAAAAATGCAAGAAATATTCCCCTCCCTGTAACCCCTGGAACAGTTAATGACTTGCCATGCTGTAGAGTGCTCTGGTGAACAGCTTTTGGTACATGCACACCATTTCAGTGGTAACAGCTGCCAACAGTGCTGATACAGAATTCTTGGGATGATGGGTGCATGTATTGTCATTATAAATTAACAGAAGCCAAATAAAAGTGAGAAGAGTAAGTGAAAGGGAAAACTTTATAGCTTTAAATCACCCATTTTGCAACCAGGCATCCATTAATAATCCAGCAGCAGATCCCACATCAGAGGGGAAAGTATAGTTTTTAGCATTACTTTGACAGTTCAGTTTCCACCTCTCCATTCATTCCACATGCTTTGCAGTTCAGAGTGCTAATGGAGGGCTTGGATTTGTGGGGAGGAGGGTGATGGATGGTTTTGAAGCATTCAATATGATTTGGAGGATGGCATGGGAGGCGAACGGACAGTGAACCCTCAAAGAATAAACCTAAGGAAACAAAAATAAAAGAAATGTTTACAGAAAAGAAATAATAGGGCCATCATAAAAAAGAACATGCCTTCTGCAACACTTTCTTGGCAGATGAAATTCTTTAAGATCAAAGAACTATTTAGGAAGGCTTTGTTATTTTTCAAGCAGGTTTGCAGATACTGCATTTCATGACCATCATCATGGCACATTATTTAAATCAGAGAGCCTGTAACAGAGACGATCCTGTTTAAAGATGTGTCAACATTAGGATAAAATATAGCACCCAGCTAGTAATGGCCCAAGAATTACTACTTTAAATTCACTTGACAATATCATTTAAAGTCCACCAGCCTTTAGACGCATTATTAGATCTCACAGCCAAGCAGCACTGAGGTCTGGGAGACATCCAGCAAATTCATTGCTGAGGTGGAGGAGAAACCTATGTGCTGGATATATTGTAGTGATATTGGTGGATGACCATGTTGCTTAAGATATCGTCATGCAGAGATTCAGATATAAAATGGGGTCCTGACTGATCACACATGGTCATTACAGTTTGACTGGCATGTTTTGTAAGAGATTGGGAGACCTGGTCAAATTCCCGTTTGTGCAAATATTTTCTGCCTCCCTGAGTTCATCCTGACTTATATTTGGATTCTCTATTTTTTCTTCCCTACTGAACTGTAAGTGTGGGGGCCATTTTAGAAGATGCTTCTAAAACAGGCCTGGGCCAAATACAGCCCACAGGCCGGATCCAGCCCGCCAAGCCACTGGATCCAGCCCGCGGAAGCAGCGGGGAGCCCCAGGCAGGCTACCCAGCTTGTCCTGCAGCCCCACGTGCCATGCAGAAATGTGGTTACAGGGCTCCATTTCTGTTTTAAAACTGGAGAGGAGGGGGAGTTTTAAGAGCTGCCTGTCCCCAGCCAATGAGAGCTGCTTGTTGGAATAACAAGCAGCTAAGAAGAATCACGACCCCTCTCCTGGGCTCAATTATTCATGACGCACATGGCCAGGCAAACAAGCAGGCAGGCTGGGAAACATTTTAAGCTCTGCAGGCAGGCAAGCTAGTTTGGCAGCTGGCAAGTAAGTCTCTTGGCCACAGCCTGCTTCTGATATCCCAGACCTTTCCTGCCCCAACTGTCCCCCTCTTACACTTATATCTCCTCCCAGATCTGGCACCCCAATCTCCTGCCCCAGATCACAATCTCCTCTTACCCTAGGTCACATCCCAAACCCTGCACTCCAGGCCTCTGCCCTAGGTAACAACTGCCTGCTTCATCCCAACTCCCTCCCAGACTCCAGTCTCCCTCCTGCACCTCAGTCCCTTACCCCAAACTCCTTTCTGCACCCAACCTCCGTCCCCGACCCCACATCTCTATTAATATCATGGATGAGTGCGGCCCTCCACCATTTTTCAAAATTTTGCAGTGGCTTTCTCCCCCCACCCCATAAAAAATTATTGCCCACCCCTGTTCTAAAATGAACTGCCATATGGGTGCAATTTTAGAAGATGCTTGTTTAATTGGTATTTTAATTGTATTAAATTTAATTGGTATTTAATTTAATTGGAGCTTCTGAGGTGGAAAACAAATGAGGCATAATATATAGATCTTGTACCAAAATAGCTGACGGTCACAATGTTCCCTCCAATTTTCCCCAGGCAAGTGTGGAATGAATTTTTTTATGTGAAGAAATATGGAGTTGTTCTGTGGCAGAGGTCGTGCCGACAGGTTCCAAGCGTGAGAGGGAGCTCGGGGCTGGGGAAGAAGGTTGAGAGAGGTGGGAGTGAGGGCTCCAGGGTAGAACCAGGGATGAGGGACTTGGGATGCAGGCTGCCTCCAGGGCTGCAGTGAGGACTCTCCCCAGCCCTCTCTCCCAAAGCAGTCCAGGACTGGGGCTGAAAAAGAGGCACTTCTCTCCACCAGAGCTGGTCCAGGGCTGGGGAGAGGTGCGTAACCCTTGCTAGACTACCATGTGGCTGCGTGGTCAAAGGGGACTTAATTCACTGATACCCCACAAAGACTCTAGAGCACCATAAAGTTGTGTTCCCTCCAACTGTGAGAAGAGCAAGATATACATTTTCAGCCCAGTTCTCCCCTCCTTTGCAACCAGGAGTTCAGCTGCAGTAAATGAAATTGCACATGTAAAACTTACGTAAGCGAGAGGGGAATTAAACCTTTAATCGTCCAGCAGAAAGTAATCCTCCACAAAACAGGTGAAGAAGGAGCCAGAGGTTGTAAATTAGGATCCTCATCACTGGATTGGCCCTTCAATAAGGAGGCAAGCTTAAAAGTAGGCACAGTAACTAGAAACTCTGATCAGGCCATTTGGAAGCTTTCTGTACTACATGCGGTTATAAAAACCACTAGGGTTGCCAGGTGTCCGGTTTTGAATCTGACAGTCCAGTATTTAAGCTTTCCGTTCGGGAAACAAATTGAGAAAATATAAATGTCCATTATTTTCTAAATAAGACGTAATGTAGATTGTGATGTAATGTCAAGTGTGTCGGATATTTTTCTTGAAACCACCTGGCAACCCTAAAAACCACACTCAGGATGCCTTAAACAGCTCCATACAAAAGCTCAGCAAACCTTTAAATTGTAAAAGTGTGAGTCAGTAAGTGAACTGAAATACAAATCTTTCCAATTTATTAAAAAAATCAGTCCTTCAGGTCTGGCAATTGTTCCAGTACAATTTTTGATCTAATACAAAGTAGATTATCCTCAAACAAGGCAAAAGTGCACCATGTAAGGTTTTTAGTTTCAGCAAGGCCAGTGCTGCATAGCTATTTGAACAATACAATTTTAAATAATTAAATTAAACAATCATCATTATAATGGATTATGGTCCTGGTACAAAGATAAAGCAAATTATGATGAGAAGAACAGTGTTCCTAGACTTCATGTTAAAGATGATGTACCGGGGAAGGGGAAAGTGCAGTAAAAATGGGGCCTTTATAACTATTTTGTGGTAAATAAAGAAGACTTGACAAGTGTATGCTGGTGGGTGGTTTTGTTTTTTTTAAGATGCCTCATTTCTCCTCTCTCTCTTAGTATTATGTTAGAAATTTCTAGTCAGTTTGCCAAACTCTATGACTAGAGAATTAGTGAAATAGCAGCATAAGAACCAAGAAAGAGAAATACGAACAACTGAACAGAGATGGGAAGGAAAAAATATATTAAACTAATAAATTAGACTAACTAAAACTCTGGGGGTTTTTTTTGCTTGTTTTTAAAACATCTATTTAACATTAATGCTTAGATTCTGGAGAAAGAAAATCTTTGTTAAACATTCAACAAGTTCCATTCTTTGATTAAGATGCAAGAGCTAATATCATCTGAGTCCTACCCTCTCCATCCCCTCAACAACTCCTCTAGCAAAATTTGAGTTGACATTCCTAATAATTCTGAAGAAAAAAAACAAGCAGAATTCCCCTCCCACACTTAAAATAAGTAATAAAATAATAATAGTTTGACAGAACCACAATATAGTCAGATGCCAGGTACCATCAATTAGGAGCTAGTTTTAAAACTTGCATACAGTATTACCATTTAAACCAGATTTACCCAGTTGGTTTTAAGTTGTTGCATCTGGTCCATATTGGCTAAGCATATCATGTTTGAAATATGAGAGAAGAATCATTAAAAAAGGTTCTAATCCCAAGTGTGAAAAGGAATAATTAGTAGGATTACACAAAAGGGTGAGAGAATGACCAAAAACAAAAAAAATCAACCTCCCCTCCCCACACACACAAAACTCAGCAAAGTCTGTGGCAGTCCCTTAATTCTCACTTCTGACAAAAATGTGGTGTGTTATGAGACATAGAAAGTCCATTACCAGTTCATTTAAAGATAAAGGGGTAAGAATATTCAGTTATGAATAATTACTACTGTCACATTTAACTGTTCTTTGGAGGGCTGAAAAAAATTAAAAACAATGAATGGTCCTGCACCACCTTAGAGCAGGGGTGAGTAGGCCTCCACAGGCAAGTTGATCCAGCCCATAGACACCCTGCTGCTCTCCCACCCCCAGGCCAGTCAGGGCCTGGGGACAGGGGAGTGCGCAAAATCTCGTCCCCCACTAGGGGCACATAGTGCTCGTAGTGCAGGAAGCGAGACACTTTGCGTGCTCCCCCCCACCCCCTGGCCTGATTGGCCTGGGAGCAAGGGGAAGCACATGAAGCCTCCTCTTGCCGCCAGAGGCATGGGCTCCTAGAGGGAGCCACCAGCTGTTCAGAACAACTAATGGTTCTCTCTAGGAGGATGGGGGGAGACTTTATGCTCTCCTCCACCTCCAAGCCAATCAGATTCTGTGGCCGGGGAGCATGGAAGTATCCTGGTCCCCTCCCTTCCTCCCGAGGCCCCACTCCTTCCGGTGCAGCCTGGGGCCACTTCAAAAATTTGTGAAGTGGCCCCTCTTCTAAAATTATTGCCCACCCCTGTGTTAGAGACTAACAAAAATGTAGATAGTATTATGAGCTTTCATGGGTGCAACCCATTTCTTCAGCTGAATAGAGCAAGGGGTCCAGAGGTACAAATAAATAGCAGAAAAAGAGGGAAGATGGAGAGGGAAAGAGGAGGAAAAAAAATCTTGTCAATTAGAGTGTCTGTGCAAAATGAGGCTAATAGAGTGGCCTGTATGTGCCCGATACTGAGCTTTTGATATCATTAGGATGTTAAATATAGCAGCCCATCCAGTTCATATCTTTGTTCAAATCTTGATTAAAAGTGTCAAATTTGCAAATGAAGGCAAGTTCCACAGCTTCTCTCTCCAGCTGGTTTTTGAAATTGCTTTGTAAGAGTATAGTCACTTTTAGATCCATTAATGAGAGCCCGAGCAGATTAAAATGTTCCCCAATAGGTTTCTGTGTGTTACCATTTCGAATATCAGATTTGTGTCCATTAATCCTTTGTCATAGAGACTGTCCAGTTTGGCCAATATATCTGGCACAGGAGCATTGCTGGCACAGATCATATTAGTGGATGAGCCTTGATGTGGTGGCTTATGTGATTAGGTCCTGTGATGATGTCGCTTGTATAGATGAATGGACAGAGTTGGCACTGGAGTTGATTGCAGGGGTGGGCTCCTGGATGAGTATGATGGAGGTGTGCTGTGTGGTTGCTGGAAAGAATTTGTTTCAGGTTAGGGGGTTGTCTATAGGCGAGGACTGGCCTGTCCCCCAAGGCCTGTGAGAGTGAGGGATCATTTTCCTGGATAGGCTGTACATTGTTAATGATGCACTAGAGGGGTTTAAGTTGGGGACTGCAGGTGATGACCAGTGGTTTCCTGTTGTTTTCTTTGTTAGGCCCATCTTGAAAAAGCTGATGCCTAGGTACTTGTCTGGCTCTGTCAATCTGTTTTTTTCACTTCTCTGGGTGGGTATTTAAGTTTTAAGGATGCCTGTAGGTGTTTGTGTCTGTGGGACTGGAGCAAGTCCGGTTGTATCTTAGGGCCCAGCTGTAAACAATTGATTGGGAAATGTGTCCTGGATAGAAGCTAGAGGCATATAGGTAAGTATAACGGTTGGTAGGTTTCTGGTATAAGGTGGTGGAAATGTGTCCGTCATGTAATTGTACTGTAGTGTCAAGGAA
>JANRFK010001158.1:28237373-28257983 GCA_030068395.1 Apalone spinifera
AATTGAAGGCAATGGCAGATTCAGCAATAGAAATAAATGATAATTTGTAATTATGATATTACATTTTGGTAGTAAAATTTGCTTTTGAAAGTCAATTTTGCTTACATTCAATGCATGTAATGTGCATCTATGCAAGACAGAATGTGACAAAGTTAGTCGATTACTGATACAAGCCTGGGTATAACAGAAAAGAACATGTCTGTAGGGCTTCCTTGTACAACAAGATATACAAGTAGATGTATCCTAAAGGCCTGGTGGCACTTTTGCTGAAAATGTTTTGTATTCTCAGCATCTGTGTGGTTCCCAAAAAAGTAAAAAGCCAGGTTCCCTTGTTTTCCAAAATAGCTGGAGATTACTAATATACTTCCAATATTTTAACAAGGGGTGCCCCCCCAAAATTCCATGCTCCCCCCAGTCAATGAGAAAACCCATGGAATCAAAAGTGACAGGACGGGTTGTTGCAGAGGGGAGTGGTGAAAAATCATGGAATCTATTCATTTGTTTTTCCACTTCAAAGAAACATTTCCCCAAACTGTAATCAAGGATGGAGTCAACATCTTCTCCCCTCCTTTTGTTTGTTCATTTTTATTTAGCAAATAAACTTACATTAAGGTCAATTTGTTGGCTATTTTTATACTTTATTGCTGAAAAAATTATACTGAGCTTATTGATAGTATAGCACAGTGTTCTGCTTGTTTAATTGGAAGTGGGGAAGGATGGGGGCTGTGTTTGTGAGAAGGCCTTGTGAGGGAACCAGAGATATGCCACCCGGGGAACATTTCTGAAAAATAACTGACATTTAGTGTAATCAGGTACCTTCTATAGGGGAAAGGTTGTTTTTCCAGAGCCCAGGAACTACAGTACTGGACCAGGACAGGGATCCTTCTAGTTCAGTCTCTTGCAGTTGTTTGTAAGTCATGCTCCAGAAAAAAAAAAGCCTATAATTGGTAATTGTGGAATAACTTGCTAATGGGAGAAGTTTCTTTCCAACTCCAGAAAGAAAGTGGTTGGGAGTCTGGAAGGAATTATTTGGAATCATTAGAAAGGGGGATGAACTTCCTCAGGGGCAGGAAAGCCACTCCACTCTCCCTTCAGGATGGCAGTAGAAGTTTAATATAAGGGTTCTTGAGAACCCCCTCAAGCCCAGGAGGGTTAAAAATATGTGTTAATCAGTTATCCGTAATAATTAAACCATTGCCTCTGGAGATAAAGCAACTAGCTTTAGTGCAGCTGTTTGATTAAATTCCAAAAGCATCTAAATCATCCACAAAGTTGCCTGGTTCTGGCTAAATGCTGGAATTAGCAGGATGCTGGTTTTTAAAAGACATGTCCCGTGTTTATTCTTCAAAAAAGGAGACTTGAGAAAGTTCCTGCAGTGGCAGAAATACAGGAATTCTGGAGGATTGAGCCAGCGACAGATATCTTTGAAGGGCTTTTGCCATGTATGCTTGCCATGAGGGCTCCCAGTTCCTCATACTGTGCCATTGCTACAGCAATAGAACAGCTTTAAATCAGCTAACCTGCAGTTCTTTCCCTGAACACCTTCAGGGTAGCCTCCAGTGCAGATTTCAGGTTTAGTTAATTTGTCCAGAGGGCATGTAGAAGCAACTTAATGAAACAGTTTCTGTTTTTCAGTCTGAAAGGCAAAGGCCCAAGAGTCTTTCTGAAATCAGCAGTAAAACTCCCATTACCTACTATGGTAAAAGCAAGTTGCTCGATTGTCTCTTTTCCAGGAAGCCAAATCAAACTTTCCTACGTTTATAAATCTATGAGTACTGTTTACTTTGGTGCAAAAGCCAGCACAAGATCCCCACACCATTTAAAACATGCAGCCGAAGATGTAGGAATCTTGTTGTTTACCCATACTGGTGCATGGGATAGGTTCTCTGCACACCTGTGCGCTGAACAGGTTTCTATGGCTATGTTTACACTACTAGGTTATTTCAAAATAAGTTATTCTGAAATAATAACTCCCGAAATAACTATTTTGAAATAAGCTTATTTCTCTTCACAAGCAGGAGTTATTATTTCAAAATAACCAGCCCCTTATTTCGAAACAACAGGCTTTGTAACGTGGATGCTCGCCTTGTTATTTCAAAATAACTCCCCAGTGTAGACATGCCTATGTTAGCCCAGCACAAGCTAGCTTGGGAAGTGGTCATGACAGGAGAACAGACCACACAATCTACCATTATATGGTCAGTGTCCCTAATACCTAATGCTAGGAGTATGGAGGGGCAGCGGCTACTATATTCCAGCCCATAAACAGGGGTACTGACTTCAGGAAGAGGGGTTCAATCTGTCTGCAGCCCTACACCCTGGTTCTAGATTGAGATAGTGGCTTTTGTCTCCTCAACCCCTCCAGTCCCATATCCTTTGCCCACAAAAATGTGATTAATCTGGTTGTAAGGGGGTTTATATAGGTGCATTCTGTTACAGGTTGCTCTGTAAATTAATACAGCTGCTATCTCCTCAGCTCTAACTTTATTACTCAACTATATTCTCTCTCACACCTTTAAATCCTAGGTGCAAAAGAGGAAAGTGGCCTATTTTCACATTGCATCTAAAAGCATTTGCAGATTTTTGACTTGCTATTTGAATCTATGTAGGTCTCTTTAGTGAATCCGGACAGGACGGAATTCATTTATGTTCAAGGGAAAGGCTACCGCAATGTCTGTGCATTTGAGAGTCACAGCTGCTAGGATGTGGGAAGTTATTTGAGAGTCCACTGGACACTTCCCCCCCCCGAGCAAGACAGAGAATCCTCTTTCTGCAGTGTTCTGTCACCTACCACTAGCTCATTCACTCCAGCTTCACAATGAGTTGTTTACTGGCCTTGACCGCCTGTGAGAGCAGCCAGAAGAGAGCAGAGGAAAAGGAGAATAAACAAAATGAAATCAGGGCATGTGAACTGTTTGGCTAATTTTTACAGACTAAAATTTAAACGCAGACTCAGGATCCCAAACAGAGGGCTGGAAGCTGGGAGGAAAGAAACCATAAGAAAGCAAAGTTGAATAATTTAGCCACTAACATTACTTTTCCTCCCAGACAAAAAACACCTCAAAGCCTTTTCCTAGCTGAAGGTCTGGCATTAAAGGTAAGACAGAGAAATAAAACTCCTAGTTAATTGGTATATCAGGAGACAGATGTACTAAGCCAACAAGATTTAGCAGACTGGGTTTGTGACTTTTCTAATCATCCCCATAAATTTCCTCCTAAACATTATAAGCAGGAACCTAAGGCTTTGAGAGCAAATGTGTTAGAGCAAGAGTCTAATCAGTTCTAGCTCACTATACAGTTGCACATAGAATTTGAGATAACTAGAAAGATGGTAATATATTACCTTTATAAAGTTTGCTTCTGGTTGGTGTTTTCTAGTGCATGCCTGACAGAAATCTCTTCTCGCCCTCCCCGCTTTTAATTGAGGGGGGAAATCAGAATAGCTATGGAAACCAAACTTTGAGCTTTCAGAACTGGCTATCCCCTTAACAATTGCTTGCCTTGCTACAAAGCACACTCCCACCGGCTGTGTCGGCCAGCTAACCTCTCAGGAAATGAAGCTTTATCTATTGTCAAGCTGTACTTAAGCTGCTAATTCTTAACTGTGAAGGATGCTTTTCCTGGGCAAGGCGCTTTAGGAGAAAACACAAATCAGCTCTGCGACTGGTGACTAAGGAACGATGAAGCACAGAGGACGGGGGCGGGATCACAGCTGCTAATAATACCTTCTTATCCAATGAAAAACATTTCCTATTGAGACCCCCCAAGAGTTCCCCCTGCCCCCTGATCCTGCATAGGCATTGGCCCTTTTCTTGCATTCTGTTTCCTAAGGCATGATGGCTGCAACATTCAGAAGTTTTTCTCCCCTAACAAAGGAATGGAGGTAACTTCTACTAGCCTCACGTTGTAAGGATGAACAACAATTAGTAAAGAACTAGAGCAGCAGATTTTACCTATGGGATTAAACAAACTTTCATTAAACATGGATAAATCTAAGGACTGCCAGAGAGGAATCTATCTGAAATCTGCTAACTAGGTAACTGTCTGAAGACATGATGTCTCTAATCCTGTATCTCTTGGGTAAGTTACTACTGTTATTTTATTAATTTTCTGGTTCAGTTACAAAAGTATAGATTTAATGTCAGCTCTGAGAATCTGATTTTAATATTTTCCAATCCACTGGGTCGGACTGTTGCCTGCTGTAACTTTATTGGAGCCAACAGAATTATTTTACTAGAAATCAATCTAGCCCACTAGATTTAATATTGTGGAATATTTTAGCAGTAACTGAGCAATACTTTTGTCAGGGGATAGATTTCATTCCTATTGCCCAAGCCACAATATTGTTTTTATGAAAGAAGTCCTAGTTTCTCACACTGATGTAGCAACATGTTTACAGTGAAAAGATTACCTCCATGTTTTTGGAATGCAATTACTCTGCAAAACTGCTTCCTTGCTTGCTATGAATTTTTGTAATGCACACTATCTTCTGAAGTCAGTATGAGAAATTAAGGATCTCTGTCACAGTTGTGTTTAATTAGCTTGTTTCAGCTAATTCAAATAATAGCAGCTTGTTCAAAAATAAGTTGTTTAGAACATTTTTTTAACATTTTGAAATCAGTGCCTCGAGGATACTGTTTGACTTAGATTTAACAAGTGAGCTTTATATTCAACAGTACTAATTTAGGCTGGCGTATGTTTAGTTTTGTGCACTATCACAGTGTGTAAAGATAAGCATATAGTTAAGTATGTGCCTAAATCTTTGCAGCACAGAAGCTATATTTCCAGAATTGAGTATGAGAGTCAAATTTCTCATTTTGTAAAACTTGTGTTTTATTTTAAAGAATTAATTGGCATTCATCTACAGTCAAATTCTGCTCCCTTTGACATTACTGGCAAAACTGCCATGGATTTCAATGGGAACTTGATTTGGCTATATAAGTATATATATAAAAAGTTATCAAATGCATAATACATTTTACATATAAAATGCTTAGTTTTTTAAATAAAGTATTATGTTTTAATAAGAGAATTACAATAAAAATACCCTAGTTTTTTCACCTTCTTGAGAATGATTTGCAGCACAGATATTTTTAAATAAGTGTTGATGGGTTTTTTTAAGAAGAGGCAGTTCTATAATTTTATTATTCCAATATATGGATAGAATAGTTAGCAAGAGCTAAAGGATGAGGAAGTTCAACGCTTAATGAGGATATCCTTTCACCCTACAATACTTTTTCCATCCTCCTACTATTAGTGTTAGGAAAGCCAAAACATTCCTTAGTAGGAATCTATCCTTACTACCTTAAAGAGTTCAAAGCTTATTAACTTAAAAAGAAAGTCCAGAAAATCATGGGGAAAGGAAGAAGGAACTGAATGTACATTTATTTTCCCTCCTTCGAGTCTAAAAATGAGACTTCTGACTAAAGTTTAGGTCAGTTGACAAGACCAGTGCCCTTTAAATTCTGGAAATAGAAGTTCAGAACATACAAAGTACAAATAGAGCCATGCCTATTAACTTTCATTTCAGAATGTGTGGTTTGACAGGGGGCACAAAGAAAATACATCAGCTTGTCTCTCTTGTCATGTTTTCTGGCAGAAGTAAGATATTACTGTTAATTGTTTCTAAGTGCTGCCAGTCACAAGCAGGAAAGATGCAACCCTAGCAGTAGCTCTTTTTTCTAGAGACTGTGTGACATAACAGGTAGTACACTGGACTAGGACTAGGACTAGGACACCTACATTCTAGTACCTTGTACTGCCACTTAGGTTCTGTCTGCAGAATTAGGCCAGGCTTTTACCCAGATGATGCTCTTTGCTCCTGTCTTACACACCCATAAAAACTCTCACCTGAGAGAAGTGCTTTCAACCCCGGGTTAGAGCCTAAATTCTGCTTTCACTCAAGCTGGTAAACCTCCCACTTTGCAGTGAGGGCGCAGGCTAAATCCCCCAATGTCTTCCCACAATTCCCCCCCCTCGTGTACCCAGAACAGAACATATCCCACCGTTCCATGGAAAAGAATCAAAGCAGCTCAGTTTACTGCAGCATGAAGAATCATGGAATGTGCCCACAGAAGTCCTAATGACACACATGAAAGAAGTGAGGACACAGTGACTTGGTTGTAGTTTTGCAGTGTGCTCACACACTTCCAGGCTAACTCTGCAGCAAATTCACATCATTACATGCAGGCTGGGTCTGAGCCTGACCCTATTGACTTCAGTGGGCCAAAAGCACCCCCACTAAGTTCCCAAAATAGGGAAAATCCTGCCATCTCTCACAGGATAAACAGCATTACAGGGAAAAAACCTTAAAAAAACAACAAATAGTCTTGCAGCACCTTAGAAGCTAACAAAAAAATGTAGATGGTATCATGAGCTTTCGTGGGCACAACCGACACGAAGGCTCATGATACCATGTACATTTTTTGTTAGTCTCTAAGGTGTGCTGTAAGACTATTAGTTGTTTTTAAGTTTTTCCAGTTACAGACTAACATGGCTTCTCCTTTGAAGCATTACAGAGGTTACTACATGCTTGCACAGAGCTATCTATGTGTAAACAACCATAAAATTGCTCTGTATTTTTCTTACAGATTTCTTCAGTCAATTGACAGTTGTCAAAATATAAATATCCCTATTCTTCCTGAATGGTTTGGTCTACTTATGTTAATTTTTAAGCTAACGTGTTTGTCAGAGTTCACCAAAATGAGAAATCTAGTTATTGAAGATTTTAGCCCTAGGTTGTTTGCTGCAATTTATACCAGGTTAATGGTGAATAATATTAATTACTACGTGATACACTGGTGGCATTCCTAATATGAAATGACTTGGTGAAATTAATTTGTTCCTTGGTAATTTGCACGTACAGTTGTCCTCTGCCACAAATGGCATCCTATTTAGCTATCCCAGCAGACAGACATAGGACAGAATGGCCTTGTCTACACTACCCCCTGGCATGAATCTAATCTACATGACTTCAGCTATGCATATAGCAACGCTGAAGTTGACGTACTTACCATGGCATCTTGTGTGCGCTAAGGTCGGCACGGGCTGCTTTCCTGTTGACGCAAGCGACTCTTCTCATTCCGGTGGAGTACCCGCTTTGACAGGAGAATGCTCAGGGATTGATTTATTGTGTCTAATCAGATGAAATAAATAGATAGCGGATCTATCACTGGCATCAACCTTGGCTTAGTGCAGACAAGCCTAATGGGTAAAGAGACTGAAATACCCAACCCAATGGGGTTTTCTAGAAAAATAAAAAACTAGCTTGGCAGGTTTGAGCAAGTGAACTTGAACAATGTTCATCAGTCATTCAGTTTTAGAAATGAATACATGTACAACACAATAACTTGCTTCAAAATGCTTTTTGTAATACTTAAGTATATTCACAAATAGTCACATCTGAAAACCTAATTTTCTTCCAGCATTTTCAGGGTTTCATTTTGGAACTTGCACATACAGACTTTTTGCATAAGATGTTTTTGTTTTCACATTACACACAAGTGGTATTTCATTACTCAGAAATAACACCACCTCCCCTCAAACTATACTATAGTTTTCCCACCATTCTCTGTCATTCTTGGAAATATGGTATCTAGAAATTGAATTATGGGAATGAAATTATGGTCTCTCTGAATCTGCATTTTTGTAATGACAAATTATTCTAGCTTTATTCCATTATTATAGCTTTGCTCGCTATGGTTTATTACTGAAGGAGTAAGATGTTACAACTCTCCTTGTCTGTTAGCTTGTCTGTTGTCTACAGTATAAAGTGTATATTATTTTTATTACAAAATTTGCACTGTAAAATGATAAAGTAGTATTTTTAATTCACCTTATACAAGATTGCACTACAATACGTGTGTGTGTGTGTGTGTGTGTTTTCTCTGATGTCGGGGTGGGGAACCCTTTTTGGGTGAGGGACTGCTGACATCAACATCAGTCGCGGGCCACACACAAGTGAGAAACACACACACACAAAATCCCACAAACCCTCACTACTGATGCGGCCCTTGACTGAGAAGGAAAAAGATGTTCCCCACGTTCCCATGGCACACCAGAGCATACGGGGGTCAGGCTAGTGATTTTGGAGCATTAACAATGCTGGGAGGGGAAGGAGGGAAGAGCTTTGGGGCCAGATCCAGATAAGCTGGGGGCTGAATCTGGCCCTCAGGCCTTAGGTTTCCCACCCCGTCTTATGTATTTTCATTATAATGTACTGATTTTTTTTCAATTTACAAAAGAAAATAAAACCCAATGTACCGGAGAAGGCTAGTTAGGAATATGAATATTTCTCTGTGAGACAATGAAGATGCTACCGTGAAAACACAATCAAGCATCTAGGTCAGTTTACATTAGTTTTGGCGAAGTAACTGTGATATATTAGATATGGATACCTAAGGTCCAAACCATGTGGTAGTCTCGTGATATGTCCCCACTGCAGTGTAATCCCAGGTTTCAAACTCAGGCTCAAGCTTAATCCCTCCCCTTCTGTCTACACACAATCATGCTAATGCAGGGTTTGACCCAAGGCTCCACAAGTTTGAGGGTCTGAGCCTGAGTCAAGCTGGGACCCTGATTTTCTTCCACATATTGATCTGAGGAAGTGGGTCTGGCCCACGAAAGCTCATCACCTAATAAACCATCTTGTTAGTCTTTAAAGTGCTACATAGTTCTGTCTTTTGTTTTAGCTACACCAGACTGACATGGCTGCATCTCTATCACTTTGTCCTCTGGACAGTCAAGCTTGGTTCACAGTCAATGTTTCCTCCCATTGCACCACAAAGAGCTAATGCACATTTTGGGAGAGTGGTAGGAAGTCTGGGATATGGCTGGTTGGATGCAGGACCACTTAATGCAGTCTAGACGCTGAAGCCTCAGGTTGGGTAGGGTTCAACAATACCTAACGTGTGGTTACAAATGAACATAGACACTCAAGCTTAGGGGGGAGGGGCTGCTAACTCATATTCAACTAAGACTGAGTTTACAGTGCAGTATAAAGTGTATATTATTTTTATTACAAAATTTGCACTGTAAAAATGATAAAATAGTATTTTTAATTCACCTTATACAAGTATTGTAGTGCAATCTTTGTTCTAAAAGAGCAGCTTACAAATGTAGAGGTTTTTTTTGTTACATAGCTGCACTCAAAAACAAAACAATGTAAAATTTCAAAGCCTATAAGTCCGTTCAGTCCTACTTCTTGTTCAGCCAATCCCTAAAACAAATAAGTTTGTTTACATTTACAGGAGATAACGCTGCCTCTTCTTATTTACAATGTCGCCTGAAAGTGAAAACAGACTTTTGCAAGTCACTTTTGTAGCTGCCGTTGTAAGGTATTTACATGCCAGACATGCTAAACATTCATATGCCCCTTCATGCTTCAGTCCCCATTCCAGTGGACATGCTTCCATGCTGATGACACTTGTTAAAAAATAATGTAGTAATTAAACTTGTGATTGGGAGAGATTGCATGTCTCCTGCTCTGTTTTACCTCACAGTCTGCTGTATATTTCATGTTATAGCAGTCTCTGTGATGGCCCAGCCCATGTATGTTCATTTTAAGAACACTTCCACAGCAGATTTCACAGAACACAAAGAAAGTGCCAAAGTGAGATTTCTAAAGATAGCCACAGCACTCCACCCAGGATTTAAGAATCTGAAGTGCCTTCCAAAATCTGAGAGGGATGAGCAGTGGAGCATGCTTTCAGAAGTTTTAAAAGAGCCACACTCTGATGAAGGACTTAAAGAAGAAAACCACGAAAAATGAAATCAATCTTCTGCTGGAATCTGACTTAGATAATGAAAATGAGCTTGTGTCAGTCCACACTAATCTGAATTTATTGAGTAGAATTTGTAATCAGCATGGACACATGTCCTCTGGAATGGTGGCTGAAGCATGAAGGGACACATGAATCTTTAGCACATACATATCTTGCAACACCGGCTATAACAGTGCCATGCGAACACCAGTTCTCACTTTTTGGTGACATTTGCAAACAAGATGCGGGGAGCATTGTTTTCTGTAAATGTAAAAATAAATTCTTTCTTTAAGCAATTATCTGAACAAGAAGTAGTACTGAGGGGACTTGCAGGCTCTGAAGTTTTACCTTGTTTTATTTTTGAATGCAGTTTTTTTTGTACATAATTCTACATTTGTAAGTTGCATTTTCATAGAGATTGTACTATTGTACAATTTTTTTACAGTGCAAGTAATTGTAACTAAAAGTAAACATAAAGTGAGGATTGTACATTTTTTTTATCCTGCGTTGTAATTGAAATACTGTGTGTGTATGTGTATATATATATATATATATATATATTTGAAAATGTAGAAAACATCCAAAATATTTAAATAAATAGTATTATTGTTTAACAGTGTGATTAATCACAATTAATTTTTAATCACTTGAGAGCCCTAACAGACACCATTCATTCAGGATAAATGTAAGATAGGTTTAAGTTCCCTTTTATAGTAAGGTACATGAAAGAGTAGGGAGCCCAAAACACAGGCCATATGCAAGGCTGATCAGAAAGTTGACATATTGGGCACTGGGTTTTTACTGGCTATTATTTGATTTGATGTAAGATCAGAAGCACCCAGAGATCATGCAGAGAAACAGGCAAAGAGTCAAGCAAGATAGCAAGGGAAGCACTGGAAACATGGGACAGAGAAATCCAAAAGAGAGGGGGGAACTTTTTGGGCAGAGTGTTGGCTAGAAAGAGACTTGAAGCTCAGAGCAAAGAAACTCCCTCCTATTTGATTCCTCTTGTGTTCATGGAAATAGGATTTTGTACATTCTTTGTAAATAAATAGGCTTGTATCAAAGAAATACTGACTCCAACATCAATTTCTCTTCCTAATGGGAACAACCTACCAAACTCCAAATACTGGCTAACTGCTTAGATCACAAGCAAAACAGGGTTTTTATAGAATTTTTTTCACCAATTGATTTCTGTATTACATTTTCTATTGGATTTTTCAGATTTTGCATAGTCTACTGCAATGCTGGCCAACAATAAAACTGCATTAGATCTAGGTGTACCAGTGTAAAGAGAGCCACCCAGCAAGATACTTGGGCATGAAAAAAGACATGCAAAATTACAGTCTCAGTCTTTAGATATCATGCTGAGATTCCCTGGAAAGTTAGGCCCAAAAGGTTGCGTTCTCTTTATACCACTAATAATTTATTCATATATTTGAATTGAACATCCATTTTACCAGATCAGTGTACACACGTTATGGTGAAATTTTATAATGTCTACTGGAACAGAGCCCTAATGTTAGAATGGGTTAGGGGATGAAGCATCTGAGAAGAAGGTATTTTTAGTGAAAGAAAAAAAACTTATCTTGCCTTGAAGGTCAGCATATGATCATGGGTTAAGTCAGTTCACTGTTCGTTCCTCTAAGGCAGTGGTTCCCAAACTTTTCGGCATCACGCCCCCCCTTCATGATTTTTTTGAAAAAACCCGCATGCCCTCCCTGCCCCTCTCCCCCAAAAAAGCAGCAAAACTTGTTCAGAAAAAAAAAAAAAGGAACCGAGCGGGACAGCAAAACTTGATTGGGGGGAGGGGGGGGAGGAGTAGAGGCTGGGTCGCCTCGCGCCCCCCCTGGAATTTCTTCATTCCCCCCAGTTTGGGAACCCATGCTATAAGAGGAAAATGTTTTAATGAGCTAAACACAAAACAGATACAGCACAGGGAAGTCACCATACACAGGAAACGCCTTCTAACTCTCCAAGAGCTGTTAGAAGAGTCAACAACAGTGCTGATCAATCCAAAAGGAAACAAAGCATGGCCCTTTTGGGTTGTAACTTATATAGATCAGGTTTCCCTTTCCACATTCAGTGAAGAAGAGTTTCTAAGGACAACCCCAATGCTGCCTCCTGTTTCGGACACTTTATATTCCTTTGCTAGTTCCAAAAGGGGCTGTAGAACCAGGAGTGTAGTTTTGGGGGAGTGGAAGGATTGCCACCCCAGAAGCGATGCTGGGATGGGCACATAAGAGTTACATGCCACTGCTCCCTCCTTCTAATTTCTGTGAATGCTCTGGGATAGAGCAGCTCATTGTGGACAGTCTAGGGAGAGCCAGCCATCCCTATGGGGAGGGACTTTCTCGTTCACCTTCTCTGCCCCAAAAGCTGGGCACTTGCAGGACACCAGCCTTATTCCCTACTTGTTTGTGTAATTCACATACCTACTGGGTGTGGTTCACTGTCCCATGGAGTGGCACTTAGAGCACTTACAGAGAGAGAGTGTGAGGAGCTGCAGCCTTAGCTAAGAGCCAACTGGCTTTATGCTCAATCTGTACAGGTTCAGATAGAGGCAGCAAAGGTGGGGGGGAAGGAGGAGTACTTCAGAGGGGCAGCGCTGCACAGCTTGGCCCAGGATCAGCTGTGTGGCACTGCCAGGCATGGAGCCCAGGGTCAGCTGGGGACTCCCCAGCTCCACGTGACATATCAAATCGGCAGTGCGGCATGAAGCCTGGGGTCAGCAGGAGACTCTGACTCCTCTGCTGACCCCCAGCTCCATGCCACACTACCACTTTGAAATGCACAAGACTCCCAGCGGGGCATTTCAAAGCTGGCATACTGCGTGCAGCCCAGAGTCAGCGGGACTTCCCACTGGCCCTGGGCTGCACATGGAGTTCCACATTCCTCCTTTGACATGTACAAGAGTCCGTTTTGGGGCTCTTGTACATGTCAAAGGAGGAATGCGGAAGTGCTTGTCGAGTAGTCGATGGAAATTCCATCAACTACTGGACTAGTAAATTAACTGTTACTTAACATCCTTAATGGCCACTGGCCAGCTGTGGCAGTAGCGGAAGCTGGAAGGAGGGATGGAGCTTTTCTCCAAGGTGACTGTGTTAACAAGGTCTGCACGCAGTCAGGCCCTGGCCCTTTCTCCTGAGTAAGGCCACGGGATTCAGTCAGAGCTCCTGTGGGTGACAGGTGCAGGTGACAGGCTGTCAAGGGCAGCAGGAGCTGGGATGCTGTCCAGAAACACCATTATTTTTCTGATCCCCGCCCTACAGTGGGAGTGGCCAAGAGAAAGGGGGTGGCTCTGGTGAGTATACCCCTGGCTGATTTGATTCCTGGCTGCTGGAAGGGCTGATTGGGCTCAGTGTTCCCTCTAATTTTTTATGTCCATGTGCAAATGATTTTCATTATGTGCATCAAGATGGAGGTGATTTGTCACATAAAAAAAGTCATTCCAGAGGGGATGAGGTAGAGGAGGGTGAGGACTCTGGATGAAGGTACAGGCTCTGGGGTGGGGTTGGGGGTGCAGGATGGTTTTGGGTGCAGAAGCATGCTCATGGGTGGGACAGAGGTTTGGGGTGCATGCAGGTTGAGGGCACTGGCATGGGGCTGAGGATGATGGGTTTGGTGTGCAGGCTGGAGGTTGGCTGCTCCAGCCCTGCCCCTTCTAGTTGTGGCCCTCCCACATTACCCAGGGGCTTTGTAATCTTGTCAGCTCTCCCGAGTACAGTCTAGGCTGAGTGGTGGCCAGGGAAGGGGTACTTCTCCCCTGGCTGTGGCAGCTCCAGATTGGAGCCAGTAAGTGGGGCTCTAACACAGAGATGCTGTGACCTGGTGGGGAGGCAAGTGTCCCCCTACCTCAGCATGGTGCTGTCGACGGGTGGAGAAGTCTGTGTAGTCACCATTCATGGGCTCATTAGGCAGCTGTGCGGTTACCCTGCTGCAGTTTATAGGGAATTTAGATTGGCTTTTTGTCTAATTTCATTGGCGATTGAAAGCGCTTAAAAAATCATGAAATCCTGGCTCCACTAAAGTCAACTGGTTTTCAGCCTCACAACACCCATGAAAGTAACTGGAAATTGAGATAATACAATAAATAATAATAATGAATAATATCACTAGTGGGGGAGCACTTGAACCTCCCTGGACATACAGTTTCAGATTTGCAAGTTGCCATTCTCAAACTTCAGAAACAAGCTGCAAGGAAAAACTGATGAATTCATATGCAAATCTGACACCCAGAAACTAGGTTTAAATAGACAGGTGGAATGGTTCTCACATTACAATAGATAATTTCCCATTCAGGTAACCTCACCTCATCACTATTGGGGAATGAGCCACATCCACCCTGATTTAATTAGCACTGATGTCACACTCCCATCTCTGTGTCCCTTCCTCAATTGCTGAAGAGAAAAGAAAAAAAATGAAGTGAGTTATAGCTCACAAAAGCTTATGATCTAATATTCTAATAAATTTGTTAGTCTTAAAGTGCCACCAAACTTCTTGTTGTTTGAGGTAATACAGATGCTGCAGGTACATAGCAAATTAGTGCCAAAGCTATGAATGAAAGCCTGACTCATTCTCTTTATCAGAAAACTCTTCCTTTCACTGAAACCTACATTGCATCTTCATAACAGTAAATTGCTTTGTTAAAATATGCAGGTTTGTGTGGGGTGAGTCTTGTTTGGCTCTTTGGAATTAAAAGCTTTAAAGCAGCAATTTAAAAGTCACACTTCTGTCTGAATATGTTTTCCTACTATTGACACAGATAACACTTAGCATTACTAAAGCAGAAAGATTAGAAAAAGTCTCTTGCCTGCTTTCAGTACTTTGTACATTTAACTGCACTTTGTTTATAAACAGTTTCACTGTTCCCCACTGTCAGCCAACCAGTTTCTCCTGTTTGTGTGGCTTTTTCACACATCAACAGGAAAGAGAAAAAAGCTTTTAAAAATAGAAAAAAGTTATTTTAAAACCACAGTAATTGGCAAGGGATAGGGTATTGAATCTATTTTTGGCTTAGTTTTTAAATTAATCTTATTTAAAATGAGTATCCAATTTAAAAAAAAAAGCTGTTTCCTTTACCAGTAGCCAATGAATACTGACTCCTGCTGTGTGACAGGGTGCAAACTTCTATCATCCTGTCTCATGTTGTGTGACTGAGGCCAGGAAATAAGTCAGTCTTTTACAAGTGCTTGTCTCATATTTTTACAATATTGCAGGACCTGAGCATTCAAAAATCACGAGTTCCTGGAAAAGCAGATTTGTTTGAGCCTTTACATTGCACTTGGACTATGTTTTCAGGCTTTTTCTCCAAAACCATATCCAGGGACATAGTTTGCTATAGAACAAGGGGGAATGTGCCCCCCTCCCCTGCCCATCTTTTCATAAGTCCACTTTTTGTACACATGCTCCACTGCCCCGACTTTGGGTGACCTCATGAGGAAAGCGATAATTGCCTGTTTTCTCATTTGTGATGCTGTTTGGAAAAGAGAACATCCTATATGCTAGGACTTAGAGGCAAAAATCTGCTCATACTACAAGACTAGCAATAAAGTCATGATGGCTGGCTTTATCACTACCCCAAATGCTAGCCGGCATTCTGAATTCAAGGTTGTTAATTGTTTAATTTAAACCTTTTAAGATATTGGAAATTCTTGATAACTTGATGCTGCCATGACAGGTCTATTAGAAATACATAGGATTTTTCACACAATCTCAGCTTGCATTTAGAAAACAAACCATATCTGTAGGGTCCAAATGTACAGTAATATGTTACAGTCTCATATCACTCTCTCTTGTGCAAAAATCTATAAGAATCTAAATGTTGCAGCCCTTACATACAATTATGCCCTAATAAATCTGAAGAACAAAAACTGTCTTTAGAGCAAAATAAATTTCCATCCAAAACCTCTGTGTAATCCTTAGAAATAGACAAAAGGGAGAACATTCCAAATTAATGGTTATGGTGACTTTGACCTTAACTCATCTCACTGGGCTTTAGCAGACATGATGCACATGACATGTTTTAGTGCAGTGTGTAGTGTTCCACGTAGGGTTGCAAACTTTCTAACTGCCCAAAAAGGAACACTCCTGCTCTGTCCCTCAGTCCTTTCCACTGTCCTTCCCTATCACTGAGACACTGCTCCCTGCTTGCTCCATCTCTCCTGCCTCATTTGCTCACCCTTCTCCATCCTGACTCACTTTCACCAGGCTGAGCAGGGGTTGGGCTGAGGGAGGGGAGAGGGCTGTGGTGTGTGTGTGTGTGTGTGTGTGTGTGTGTGCGCGCGCGCGCGCGTGCGAAGACTCTAAGATGGGGCAGGCGGTTGAGATGCGGGGGAGGGAGAGGACTTTGGCTGGGGATACAGGCTCTGGGGAGAGTTTGGGGATGAGTTTTGGGTGCAGGAGGTGACTCTCAGCTGGGATGTGGGGTATTTCACTGTGTGGGGTGCAGGCTCCGGGATGGAGTTTTGGTGTGGGAGTGAACTCCAGACTGGGTGGGAAAGGGTTGGGGTATAGGAGGGGGTTCAGGGTTCTGGTGGCATTTAGCACAGCTCCCAGGACATGGCTGCCAGGTCCTGTGACCCCAGAGAGGCGCCACATGCTGCTCTTGTACCCACAGGGGCTTCCCCTGCAGCTTTAATTGCTCATGGTTCCTGGCCAATGGGAGCTGTGGAGCTGGCACTCAGGGTGACAGCAGTGCATGGACCCAACCTGCACTTATGGGCCGCAGGCATCTGGCAGATGCTTCCAGAAGTCACATGGAGCCAGGGACCGTGCGTTAGCCACAGGCCCCCACTGTGCCTCCGACTGGACTTTAAATTGCCCGGGCAGCAGTGCCAACTGGAGCCACCAGGGTCCTTTTCAACAGGGTGTTCCAGGTGAAACCCAAATGCCCCGGGAACCCTAGTTACACATCGTGGTATTTTTGTATTCTGTCACCTGGATACATAGTATGATGCAAAAGTCTTTTCATGCATTATCATTCTTGTCAAGAGTAGGAATAGTCTTCATGTGGTGTGCAGGACAATATATAGCTGTTTACTGTTGGGGCCAAGGCTGTATAAACAGAATCATACAGCCAAGGCCCCAGGACCCTTAGGCCCCTGACTCTTTGGTCATGAAGGGCCTATACACGAGCCCAGTGTTTCTCAACCTTTTTTTTTTTTTTTTTTTTTTTTTTTTTTTTAAATAAAGTACCCCTTTTTCAAAAAATAAAAAAAATAAAATAAGTACCCCCAGTACCTACAGTTTTCAGACACACAATTTTTTTCTACCATTGCAACACATTTGTTTTAACAATAGCCGGGCAGGCAATGAAATTTTTGGGTGTAAAAAATACAAAAATAATAGAGTGCTGTAAAACTTTTAAAAAAAAATTTGGTTTTCTCCAAATTTCAGTTGTGTTGACGTACTCCCCAGACTTCTCTCAAGTACCTCTAAGGGTACTCATACCTTTGGTTGAGAAACACTGCACTAGCCTATGTGCATGAGGAAATCCTGAGCAATTCTCATCCACACAGATACAACCATCTTCCAAAATTTGGTCCTGTTTGTGTAACATTATTTTGTGTCAGAGTTCACTAGGCATCATCAAAGTTCAATCAGTATTTTGAAAAGTTTGGTTTTGTCATTTGGAGACTTAAGAAAATCAACAGGACATTTAATAATATTTTCTGCTGATCCACGTGACCTCTTGAGTATTCATGCTAACAAAGTTCAACTCACTTTACATCTCCACTAAGTCTATAATTCCCTTGTTTTTTATAACTGTAATCATAGCACTGGAAAGTTAGACAACTAGAGAGGTCATCAAATCCAGTCCTCTGCACTCATGGCAGGACCAACCACCATCTAGACTATCTCTGACAAGTGTCAGTCTAATCTGCTCTACAAATCTCCAGTGACAGAGATTCCATAACCTCTATAGACAATTTATCCCAGTGCTTAACCACCCTGGCAGTTAGGAAGTTTTTCCTAACGTCCAACCTAAACCTCTCTTGCTGCAATTTAAGCCCATTGCTTCTTATCCAGTCATCAAAAACAACAAAAAGAAGGACGTTTCATTAATAACACAAGAGCTCAGTTCTTTCCTTTTTTTCAAAACAGTCAAATTTAACATGTATTTTTGATGCTCATATATTTTTTTCAAAATTAAAAACTCTTAGGATGGCAAGTAAATATATTTGATAATTATAGTGCCCCAAGAAGCTACAACATAGCAGTTATGAGTGTTGTAGTGTGTAAGAATAATGGAGTCAGAAACAAAGTGATCCTGTGTTTTAGCAAAGAGAAGGAGAAGATTTCCTTAATTTTCACTGTCTGGCAAGTGAAAGTGATTACTATTGCACATGAGAATTGAGTGAGAGCAAGCTTGACTGTCAATTAACTGTTGCAACGCTGCTAGCTTCACTCTCAGTTAGAATGACCTGCTGTAACTGACAACAGATGTCCAGTCATGTGAGATATAGTGCTCAGCTCACATTATTTCGCTACTCCAGTATAAAAGCACTTTTCTATATTCCATTATGGCATCACTTCTAATAACCCCTGAACTAGAATTTGTACATTCGGTACAGTGGACACTAAATCTAAAGATTTGGTCTGCCTGAAAAACAGAATTAAGTTGTTTTTGTTTATTTGATATGCATTGAACTTGGCATGTTAAAAATATGCACATAGCTCTTAATCTTTCTCAACAGATGATAGGGTGGTGAGCATGATAGGGAAAATTTGCTATTGATTTAATTTTGGTTGGAGAGAAGGAGAATGAATCTTATATTTAAGGCATTACTGTTATAGACTCTGACACCTTGGAATGGAAGTGAGAAATTTGTCAACTTATTTAACTGCTTCGGTGTTAGATATGTAAACAACATGGATTCATACTTTCAAGATCAAAACTAGCCTGGGCAGTTGTTGGTAGACCATTTTCATGGACTGATACACCAGGAAAGGGACATTTGTCCATGTGACTCCTTGTTAAATGAAAAACATTACAGGAGCTAGCATCTTTTCTCCAGTGTGCTGAAGTTGCATTGCATGTAGCTCAGAGTGCTGGCACATAATTTCACTACTCCAGTATAAAAGCACTTTTCTATATTCCATTATGGCATCACTTCTAATAACCACATATGGTAATGTGCTTTATTAACAGTAAGAGTAAATATTTCAAAGCACTTTTGTTTCTGATTGCACAGTTTGGGAAGCAAAAATGCAGGACCACTTGCATGAATTTGAAAACCAGATATCCTACTTTCCTATGTGAACTTAAACAACAAATAGTCTAGTAGCACTTTAAAGAGTAACAAAACATGTAGGTGATATCATGAGCTTTCATGGGCTGTGCTCAAGATACCATCTACATGTTTTGTTACTCTTTAAAGTGCTACCAGACTATTTGTTGTTTTTTAAGTTAGCTGATTTTATCCTGCACAGACTATCCCCTGAAGTTTTCCTATGTAAGTTTTTGATGAGTAGAAATGTAGATTCCCAAAACTTTGCCCTCCAAAATTTGGACATACATGGAGCCTGTGATGAGGTCACATGGAAAACCTGGCTCTCAGTGAGGAAAAAAAAAAAGAAATCTACTTATGCAAGGTAAATTTCAGCATAAATATTATAGCTTGCTTCTGACAGAGATAAAGCACAGTCTGTTTATGTACTGTCTGTGGGTTGGAAGCCAAAAAGTTAATAAGTAGACTGAGGTTTAAATTATGAGACAAACCATCCCTGTTGGAACTACATATATTTCTGAACCTAGTTACATATTGCCTTAAAGGAAGACAAAATATAAAACCTATATAAATTCATCTTCTATAAATACAGCCAGCTAAATGTGTAGGTCAACCTATGATTGGTTTGGATTACTTCACAATTAAAGAAAGTGTGGGGTTTTTTGCATAATTCAGAACCACTTCTTCGAGAGAGCATCTATGTATTAAGTGTCTCTGTGGAATTGCTTTCTGTGTTCTGTTCCTAATAGCTGGCAATGAAGTTCAATTTGTCATGAATTTAGCAAAGCAGACATTGAAATAGTTAAAGAGCAAAATGTGTACAAAGCTGAGCCACACCAAAAAACCATTGTGCTCCCTACATTTTTAAAAGACAGTTCATATAAGACAGTTCATCTATTTGTGCATTTATATGTGTTTTGATCTCATTTGTTGTGCCACACAGCCAAAAACTATCAGATAAAGGAATGTCTACTTCTGATTTGAATATTTGTTAACTAGGACTCTTGTAGCAACTGCATAGCTCAAACATAGGTAAAGATAAATAAGTTTACTGAACTGTGTTTAAAAAGACATGCCAAAATCTATCAGAAACCCACAGGACAAGTTCGAACAGTGAGATGCACATACAGTTAGTAATTACTAGAAAGGCCAGGAATAAACAGGGTCGAAGTTTTTTGCTCATCCAGACCATATAGAGAGGCAGTTGTGTAAGCACAGGTAAGGTACAGGTGCAGTTCTAAGGTAACACTTAAGAGGTCAGTGCCATGATCTATCTGGTATGAATCCACACTAAGCTCTATGCACCTTCCTCTACATAGATGGTGCTCTTAGCAGGAATAATCTTTGAGGGTATGTCTACACTGCAGTGTTATTCCGGAATAGCTTATTTTGAAATAACGCGTCTACACACAACATGCATTTCGAAATAGCGTGTCCACTCTGAGTGGACTCTGAATCGTATTTAAGGCTGGCTGGAACCAGTTCCGGCACGGCACCAGGTCAGGACTTACTGTGTGGAGCGGCTAGCTGAGGTCTGTGCGTAAAGGGACTCTCCCCTGGAAAGTCAGTTCTCAGGTTTCCCTGCTTGCTTGTCTACCTCGATGAGGGACAGCAAA
>JANRFK010001158.1:28258083-28273829 GCA_030068395.1 Apalone spinifera
GGAGCTGGAAGGGGGAAGCAAGGGGAAGAAGTGGGAGGAGAAGCTCAGGGCTCATTGTTGGGTGTCTCAGCGGACCAACTTGAATGTCATGCAAACCTGCTCCTGGGTTCACGTGTGGCCTTTGGTGGCGAGTCTGACAGTTATCCTGCCATAGATGGCTGCGTTCCTCCATCTAGTGCGGAGATCATAGACGTTGGGGGCATCCCCCCCAAACCTGAATAAGGTCCATGATCTCTACCCTGGACCAAGAAGGCACCCGCCTTCTCCGAGCCCGTCAGGCTCCTGGGAGCTGGCAGACTGCTCCTGGGGAGCGGTGGAGGGCTGGCTGCCAGTGGCTTGCTGGCTTATGTTTTGGGGCCACTGAGTCAGGAGCAGTGACTGCTGGCTCTGGGCTGGCAAGCTTGGAGCTGGCACAGGCACTGTGGTCAGAGTCTACCCCTTTAAGAGCTCTGGGGCAAGGGAGAGAAGTGTTCTTGGTTGAGGCTGGAGTGGCCACTAGAGCACCCTGGGAAGCTGGAGGCCCCCTATTTCGAAATAAGTGTCTACACAGCACTCATTTTGAAATAGCTATTTAGAATTTGGCATTATTTCTCATAGAATGAGGTTTACCAAATTCGAAATAAGCGCTCCACTATTTCGATTTTATTTCAAAACAGCGGTTTGGCTGTGTAGACACTAGGCAAGTTATTTCAAAATAAGGGCTGTTACTTCGAAATAACTTTGCGGTGTAGACATACCCTAAGGGACAAGCCAGGGTACTGATTAGAAAACTGGCACACAATGCTGCTTTTGTAGTGCCAAAAGTACACCTACCATTTTCTGGCCTCTCCTAAATTGGGCCAGAATTCATATCTTTTTGGTGAAGTTATATCGTGAGGAAAATGAGATGTTTCTGTTCTTTTCATTGCAGTAGAGAAGTTTTTAGTAAAGATTTGCACAATAGACATTTTACTGTTGGCTTACAGATAATGTGAATGTAAGAATTATTATCTGAGACTGTAATTTTTTCCACTGGCAGTACAAACAGAAAACGCTTGATTTTTATAGTTAGACAATATGCCTCCATATATCCTGATTCAATCAATGCATGCTTTGTTTCAGTTAGTTGTTTGCTTACATATTCTAATTTCAAAAGTGTTTTCAATTTTCAGAGAATCGTAATGTATCCAATACCACCTAAAATTTACTATTTATTCTATATTGCCACAAGATATTTTTTGATGTAGCTTCAACTCCTAACTAATGGTTTCCTCTGTCAAAGATGTTCTATAGTTTTACCTACCGGATCAGTTGTTTGATCACAGGAAACAATTTTTACATTATATGTTCCCTGTTTGGTTCCCTATATCTTACTGTGCAGATGATCCTCCTTCAGTTGTCTGACCTTGTCCCACTTTCCCAGAGATACAATGAAGCCCAAAAAGTTACTCTCTCCCAAATGTGAGAAACTTTCTGGGTATGTCCACACTGCAGAGTTTTTTTGGAAAAACAGCCTTTTTCCTAAAAAACTTCACTTACGTTCACACGGCAATCGCGCAAAAAAAAAAAAAAAAAAAAAAAAAAAAAAGACACCCACCCGAAAGAACAGAGGGGTTTTTCCAACATTGATAAACCTCTTTCTGTGAGGAACAAGCCTTTTTCCGAAAGAGCTCTTTCAGAAAAAGGCGTGTGTGGACGGGGAAGAGAGAGTTCTTTTGAATGAAGAGGAAAAAACACAGGTGCCCCGGTGGCCACTCTGTCCATAGTAATCACAGATTAAATGCGAGATAGTGTCCATTCAGTGTGGACACTTTCTTTCAAAAAAATCAGATAGCTTTTTTGATGCACTTTTGCTGTGTAGATACTCTCTTTCGGAAGAAGTTTTTTCGGAAGATCTCTTCTGGAAAGGCTTCTTAGCCTCTGATTGATTGCTTCTTTGCACAGGCCTTAAAAATAGACTAGAGTTAGACCAGTTAATGAGGATACCTCAAAAGGTTTCCATGTGTTTAGTTCCAATAAGCATTTGAGGTTTTATGCTTATCAGAACTATCCAGATCTCTACATCCCCCTAAATTGGGCAAGAAGTCTCATGAGACCAGATTTTCTGTGTGATTTCTAATACTATCTGCTTTGAGCCTAGCCAATGACCAGAAGAGAAAAAGGAGCTGTGTAGAAAAGCTTCAAAGCTTCCCCTTCTTTGAGGAAGAATACAGTTTATTCATGAAAACACTTCATGCATGTTCTTCATGCACTTCATGCTGTTGCCAAAATCTTGTTTGAGAAAAAACTAGTTCCAAACAATTTCAAAATGTTCCATTTTGACATTTACAGAATGAAGTGTTCTGATTTTCAAATGACTTTCAATTATGTAAGTGTATATTTTTTAAAAAAAAATTGCAAAGCAAAACAAAATGTTTCAACTTGTAACTAAATATTTTTCAGAATTATCTTTCACTGAGAATTTCAAAATGTTGCAGTTTTGTTCCTAACTGGAAAGATGGCAAATGTCAAAATCCTTCACAAAATTGGAATTGCCATTCTCTGAATAGCTCTAAGAGCTTATCTGAACAATTCAGAATCTTATTTGATTTTAGCTATGGGTGTTATTTTAGGGTTAGGTTTTGTTTTGTTTCCCAGACTTGATGCTCCATTCCTATTTAAGTTATGAAGGGAAGATTTATTTCAACCCGTGGAGAAAGGTGGTGGGGCTTGACGGGGTATATAAGAAAATGCATTATAAACCAAATATTTTCATTATCACAGCATTCCTCAACTAAAATAAAGATATCTACTCCATGATAGCTACCTATGGGATGTATCTTCAAAAAATGTACCTGATAACATATTTTAAAAACCATGAACATCATCAGTGGTAAGATTATGCTCCATAACATGTGAAAGTGATGGTGCTGGACAGAGGGGGTTGTATATTTTCATGCTTTAAATGATAGCTGGGTTGCAGAACTGACTGTTTTTTTCTTCCTCAGGATGACAAGACACCACAAAGATGAGGCACCAGAACTTCAAGTTGCAACATTAGAATGTGTTTCATAAGGAAGAGCGCACTTACTAACTTATTTTATGGATGCCACTGAATTCAGCTTTGAAGGGCACCAGAAGCACGTCACAAACCTGGAATGGGAAATCACAGCAATAATCATACTTGTTTGACGGATGATTCCTTTAAATACAACTTGTATGGGGCTGTATACAGCGTTGTTTTCATCCTTGGCTTGATCACAAACTGTGCCTCTCTGTTTGTTTTCTGCTGTCGAATGAAAATGCGAAGTGAAACAACCATTTTCATGACAAACCTTGCTGTCTCTGACTTGCTTTTCGTATTCACTTTGCCTTTTAAAATTTTTTATAATTTCAACAGGCACTGGCCTTTTGGGGACAGTCTGTGCAAAATTTCAGGGACTGCATTTCTCACCAACATATATGGCAGTATGCTGTTCCTCACTTGCATTAGTGTCAGCCGATTCCTAGCTATTGTCTACCCATTCAGATCTCGTACCATTCGGACAAGAAAAAATTCAGCCATCGTGTGTGCAGGAGTCTGGATATTAGTTCTCAGTGGAGGAATTTTAGCTTCATTGTTCTCCACAACCAATGTCTCCAACACTAGTACAACCTGCTTTGAGGGTTTTTCTAAAATTGTTTGGAAGACCTATTTGTCTAAGATTACTATATTTATTGAAGTGGTAGGATTCATAATTCCTTTGCTAATCAACCTCACATGCTCTTCACTGGTTCTAAGGACTCTCCGGAAACCTGCCACATTATCTCAGATTAGGACAAACAAAGAGAAAGTACTAAAGATGATCATTGTGCATGTGACCATTTTTGTAGTATGCTTTGTGCCCTACAATTCCATACTTTTCTTATATGCTCTTGTGCGATCTCAAGCCATAGCAAACTGCTCCCTGGAGAGGTTTGCTAGGACAATGTACCCAATCACATTATGCATTGCTACAATGAATTGCTGCTTTGACCCATTCATTTATTACTTCACGTCAGAATCTTTTCAAAAGTCTTTCAATATACACCCCCAAATACAAATGGACTCCCTTTCCAAGACTGAAACACCTTTAACAATGAAGACTGCACTGCCTGCAATACTGGAGGAAGTGAATGACCAGCCTATTACAAATGGAGGTGATCCAACAGCTGAATCACATTTCTAAAGGCTTGTAAACATGTAGAGTTATTCCTGATTAATTATCCCTGATTCACTCCACATCTGGACATCCTTATTCCAGAATAAGAGTGCCTTGTTCCTGTTTAGCTTAACACATTTGAAAAAAGACACTTTCGATATCCTGGAACAAAAGTGACCACATGTGGAGTTATTTGGAAATTTCTCCATGTGTAGATAAATCCATTAGATTACAGGTTTCTCAATTTTGAGAACTCAAGATATGGAAACCTAGATAGATCTCTGTGGAGATTATGGATGGAGGGAATGCAGCTGATACTTGCACTGAAAGATACCAACATTTGGTATGTTTTCCTGGCATTAAACATGGGACCGGTCAGGAAATATGAAAAGTGTGCCATACTGTAGAAATCTCAGTCAATTTTTTCCAGTCTTCTGAAAATACATCATATGTCAACCCAGTTTCTCACATATGTATGTATGTATGTATTTCAAATATAAAATAAAAACTTTCAGCTTTTCTACACTTGTATATTCTGGGTTTGCTAGACACGGGGGGATTAAAATGACAGTAGGTATTGGGCTGGTTTGGAGCTTAATTAGTTCTCTTACATAATGCAGTAAATGGTGGTTGTACTAATAAAAGGAAAGAGCAAATAATTAAAGGACTTAAATATACAGTCATGTGCTAGATGCTGTATTCTTTTGAGCTGCATGATTAAGTTTCCTTTTAACTGATTTTAACGCTGTATTAAATTCAATACAGCCCATTTAGTCTTACGCCAAATGAATGAGAGGTTCCTCCTTCCATCCCCACTTCAATCTACACCTGCACAGAATCATTTACAAGATTTCTGAAATCTTTCTTTTGGGTGATGAACCTGTTTCAATACTTGCCATAAGTTGTATGCATTTCAAAGAAGCTATTCCCATCACTTCACATCAAACCCCAATATGTGGCAAGTGATCTCTTTGTGGCAAACTATCTGTCACTCCTGAGCACTGACAAGGAAGCAGTCGGATCTGTCAAATCAATAACAAGTTTGGCAGCTCCTCCCATTAACTGGCTTTTGAATGTTGATACCTAAAATGTATGAACTGATGAGGAAGAACTTCATTGTTCATGGGAGTAGATGGAACAAAGAATGAAAAGGGAAAGGGATATAATTGGAATCTACATTGCTGAATTAATGATGAATCAAGCCATTTTCCACTGAAGAAGGGAAAATATGGTAAATGAGTAAGCTGAGATCTCAGAGGTAGAGTCCATTTATATTATTATTTTAGTCTTAGAAAATGGAAACTACTAAGTCAATGCCGGCTCATTCTTAATAGTAAGATTTTACTTTCACCTTGTAATGCTCTGTGCTTTAAATCTACTTTGTACATTCGTGCAATAAGCATAAACCCCACAATTCTTCAATTACATGGGGATAGTTGGGATGTTCTTGGGCCAAAATCTGCCCTAAGCTAATGAAGGCAAGGGAGTTTTATTGGTGTATGTGAGAACAGAACTTGGCTCACTATGTTGAAGTTGACTACAAAGGAGTATCTTGTTATCAGTGATCTCGGAAAACCTCACACTTGATTCAAGTCTACTCTTCTACTAGTTAAATTTGCAATTCTTTTAAAACCTAGAAACCACTGTCTAGCCTTCTTAAGGAAATGTTAAAAGAGGAGGGAAAGAACTGTATGTGACTGGATACTATCCAGGCTGTAGATGCATAGCTTAACTGTAATGCTAGCATAATGGTTGTCTTTTTCTAAGTGAAACTAGTGCCAATGCTTACAAATTTCTGTTTGCAGTTTTATGGAGTGAGAGCTGTGGTTGATATTACATAAAATGTAATACTATCATCATGTGCCAAAATGGTAACTGAAAAGATTCATTATTTTGTAATTTAATACTTTATAAGTTATATGGAGATCATATGTTGACTGACACTCACGTCTGGTAGGACAATTTTTGACTTTTTTTTTTCTACCTCAGGTAGACCAAATAAATGCCTGTATGGTTTGTATATAAGTAACCAATTATGCATTGAAAGAGAAGAATATAATTTTTCAGATGCTAATAAGCAAGGATGGAAAGAACTCTGGTAGCAAATGAAAAAGTTGATTCTGTTTGCCTGGATAACTTGCACCTGGGTCCTTCCCCTTCACCCCTCCCCCCACCCCAACAAAGGGCTTTTGTTAGCAAATAGAACAAAAAATGGTTTAGATGCAAAAAACAAATTAAAAAGGTCAGTGCTGTCATCTAGCTGAACCTGTGAGAGACAAAATTCAATCTATAACCTTTATGAAGGGGTCCACTGATTTGTAGCCAGCTTTTCTTGTTTTACAAATTCACTTATGTGAATTGTTAAACTATAGCTTACTACATAGTTTTGGGCCACTAATTGTTCTATAAATAACTCTGGTGGTAAGTTGCAGCATTTGGAAACACTGACATGCAAAGAATACCTTTCATTTATATCTAAACGTGTATCTATGTAAAATGCCTTACAAATCTCATCTAAAAGTTTTGGTAGTAATGTGAATTTCTAAAGAGGTTGGTTATATTAAGACCATTATGTGCAGCTGTGGGACCAGCTTATTTATGTGGTAGTTAGCAAGACAGAGTTACTTTTATAGCAAAAGAACAGTGTGTGTTTATCTGATGGGGTAAGTTTTCATTGGCTTCGTCGAATTAAGGGAAACTCTCCAGACTAAATTTTAAATGGCCTTCAAGAGCAGACAGGCACCAGAAGGTCACAGAGAAAGGCTGTACATTGGGTCACGGTACCCAGAGGCCATGCTGGCTTGGTGAATAAGGAAGAAGGGTAGAAAGCCTCCACACCACAGGTGAGTTGCACAGCTGATATATGATACTTGGGTTTGGAAAAGGTTCAGAAAAAGGCAACAAAAATGATTAGGGGTTTGGAACAGGTCCCACATGAATAGAGATTAAAAAGACTGGGACTTTACAGCTTAGAAAAGAGGAGACTAAGGGGGGGGATAAGATAAAGGTCTATAAAATCATGACTGGTGTGGGAAAAGTGAAAAAGGAAAAATTATTTACTTGTTCCCATAATAAAAGAACTAGGGGTCACCAAATGAAATTAATAGGTAGCAGGTTTAAAACAAACAAAAGGAAGTTTTTCTTCACACAGGACATAGTCAACCTGTAGAACTCCTTGCTAGAGTATGTTGTGGAGACCAGGACTTTAACAGGGTTCAAAAATGAACTAGATAAATTCATGGAGGTTAGGTCCATCAGTGGCTGTTAGCTAGAATGGGTAGGAATGGTGGCCCTAGGCTCCATTTTTGTCAAAGGAAATGGATAACAAGAGAGGGATCATGTGATAATTACCTGTTCTGTTCACTGCCTCTGGGGCATCGGGCATTGGCTATTGTTGGAAGACAGGATATTGTGCTAGATGGACCTTTGGTCTGACTCAGTATGGCCTTTCTTATGTTCTAAAGTAGGTTCTTCCCCATGAGTACCACTATACCATAATAGGTGTGCCTTCCCATCAGATTTTGAAAGGAGGGAATCCAGCTCCTAAGCATCTCTAATAATTCCAACAACATTCTTGGGGCCTCATACTACACTGTTTCTGGAGTTACATAAGGCCTATTCTCACCACACATCCAAAGGCACTGGGTATAGCCTTTGAGGGGTGTGGTGCCAAGAGGCAATGGTTCTTTCTTTAAAGGATTCGGAGGCAATAAGCACACAAATTGAGTGAAGGTTTAAAGATTTTACTAAGCAAATATTAAGATAAAGTACGATGCTTAATATCAGAGTAAAGTACAATGCTTATTAAGCAAATGTTAGAACAAAATGCAATGCTTACTAAGAAAGTACAATGCTTATTAAGCCTAAACAGATTTCAGAATAAAATGCAATGCTTATTAAGAGAGCACAATGCTTATTAAGAAAATCTTAGGATAGGATACAGGGCTTACTAAGAAAGTACAATGCTTATTAAGCCTAAGCAAACCTCAGAATAAAATGCAATGCTTATGTCCCTTCTGTTGCTGGGATCCCCTTGAAGAAAGACAGTGGAAGGACCCCAGCAGCTGGTATGTAGCACCTCCCGCAGCTTCCAATGTAGTTGGAATATCCGCAGCACTTATATACTATCAGATCTACATTACTCACACCTATTGTTTTGAGAACCTGGCAAAATTGCTAATACATCGAATATTTTCCTAGGCCACATAATTAGTTTTAACAGGTGGTAAACATTCAACATAGATAGCCATGTGATCTTCCCAAGCACTCCTGTACTCCCATACCAACTGGATGGCCTTGGGACCTGTCCAATAACTTATTGAAAGTAAACAGTGCATTCCTACACTGTACCCTCTTAAGCAAACCGCTATCACTTTTTAGAATAGTAAGAGAATGATAAGAAGCAAATACAACAAATGGCTGCCTAGGGCATCCAGGCTTGTATGAAAATGCAGGCACAAAAGGAATAATTGTTGTACACCACCTAATTTCCTCAATCTCACAATCGTCTTCCGCATTTCCACTACAAGGGGAGGACGGGATTTGCTACTGGTACTCCAACAGCCTTTAAAGGGAGGCACATTTTCAGCGATATGGGTGCCTATCCTCAGCCAACACACTGTGGAGACACCAACCATGCTGTCCCAATGGGCTTCTGCTCTGTCATTCCTAAGGGACTCAATTGCTGTACATTTAGGGAGGAGACAGCCACTTCCTGGGGAAAATGTCATCTCAGGACAGGGAACAGCAACAGGCAACAGTGACCCCTCTGAAGAAGGGCTATGTGTGCTCCACATGTTTACAGCATAAAGAATGACTAGTGAGGTAATCAAATCAGGATCTAGCTGTGTATTTAGTATCTTAGGAAGATGCAAATACAAGTGCTGTGCACAGTTCACTTCAAGAACACATGTCAAAGCAATGATCTGTTCCCGGGATATGGGATGTTGGTTTCCATGAATCGGCTAGGCAGGGAGTATTTATTTTTATTAAGATTAAAGGACTAATCCCTTTGGAAACGGAAACCCCACTTTTCTCCAGATTGGAAGCAGCTGTAATGTAACTGCCACATGCTGCCATCAGACCCAACAGAGCACTAACAGAGAGCTTCAGAACTGGGTCTCTGATGCATTTCTCTGAACCAGCGCTGTAATGCCAAGTGTGCTAACTCGCTGAACAAGTATCAGAGGGGTAGCCGTGTTAGTCTGAATCTGGAGAAGCGGCGAGGGGTCCTGTGGCACCTCGGTTAGTCTATAAGGTGCCACAGGACCCCTCGCCGCTTCTTGCTGAACAAGGAGATGGATACTGGAGTTGTCTTATTTTGTGGATTAAATACACGGGATTTAGCTGAGATCACTGTATTTAAGGTCCAACAAGACCTAAAAAGTGAAAGATGACTAGTTAGTAGCTTAATGTTCGTATAAGCTTTCAGTGCAGAGCATGGGTCTCTCAAAGATGTGGAGGGCCTTTGACATCGAGTGTAAAAGCTAGCCATGTTCACTTCCCACACAAAGTCTTTCATCTAGAGGTCCACTCCAAATACCCTCAATGTTTATCACTTTCAAAATTGTTAAAAGTTGGTGTTTCTGTCCTGAAAACAAGGTAAGATGGGTTTTCACAGATAGAACAGAGCCAAATTTGCAGACAATGGGGATGCAGAGATGACTTAATTCAGAATTCAGCCTGCAAATCTCTCTCTGGTGAAGGTCCCTGTTCAAGACTGAGCCCATGTTGATCCTTGAGTGAGCATGCAGGGATGGCTTTTAGCAATCTTTTCTTCTGCAAGATGGGCTAATTTGAGTTATAAAGACAAACATTGCATCATTTCTGAAGTAGCTTTTTTCAAAGTAGAACATCGGTTGAAATAATATTTATTATACTTCATATTACAAGCAATTCTATTTATGACTTTTTAAACAGCACACTTATTATATTAGATGCAAGATGCACCAGCATTACTGACTTCTGTAAAACACATGAATGCAAGAAGGAAAGTAGCTGGTTACTCCTTCAGGATTGGGTAGTTTGTGTGTGCAAGTTTTCCCAAAGATACTAAGAAAAATCTTGTGTTCGCACTTCTGTTTGTGAAATGTTGACTATAAACTTGTAAATATTGTATATAATTTTATTTAGCATTTGGAGATTTTGTGCAGTGTTCTCTATTATGTATGTATAATGCAAATGTAACACAGTTTGAGGGAAAAAAAGTAGAGAGTATATTCAGCAAAATAAATGAATATGAACACACACAGATTAACCAGAATAACATTGAAACAAGATTTTCCACAGACCATTTGAAACATCTACGCCATCACACAGTCAGAATTTTCTGGAGAGCATTAGCATGGGTCATTCCAACCTTGTTGTTTTATATAAATATCCAAGCTTTTTTTATTTATTTTTTGTGGTAGCACATCATTAGCCTTAGTCCCTAGGACCAAGCAGCACTTTCTTTGATGTTGCTCTCATTCACTAAACCACTTCTGAAAGTCGGCATCATAAGACCGCAGTCAGCTGATGAAACATCCAGTGTGGTTGCCAGAGAGAACTCATTTGATGTAGGTTATTTCCTTTAATTCCCAGCTGCCTGTATAGCAGAGGACGAATGAGTCAAATGCATATTATACTACTCTAAAGGATCACTCTGAAAGCCAGAGCACCATTTTGTCATAGCTTGTGTAACAAATTAATTTTTCCCCCAGACTGGATCTTTGATTCCCCCATTTCTTCACTTCTACTCTTTTTGATGAACTGCTGGATGGTGCTCCCTGTGGAGTTTGTCGACACCAGTGTGTAAACCAACAAGAGAGGATTGCTTCATAATGATATTTGGAGATTCTTCCCAAAGCCACTATTTTAGTTCTTAGTTTTTTAATTGATTGCAGGTGGAACACTGGCACAGACCTGTGGATTCTATTGTTCAATGAATTCAGAAGACTCGTCCAGAATTTGGATGGAATGTGTTACCCAAAGTCAGCATTTTGCACAAGTTTCTTTGAAAATGAGGTAGCAGAAAAATGACTCTAAAGCACATGTTGACCCTGAGCAGTTCTTCCTTCGGGGACCTGAGTCTGCATTGCTCCTGAAAGCTGCCTTCAACTTCTGTGATCAAGTGATCTATGAATAAATATCCTTTCTGAATTATTTCATTTGGATATTTATTCATTTGGATAATAAATTCATATTAGCTGCCACAGGACTACCTGGAAAAAATGTTTCATATTGGTCAATCTCATGATTCAGTGGAAAAAAATCAGTGAAAACAGAATTTGAGATCATTCCAGTGTTGCTTTTCATTATAGTGTCTTTGTCTAGATAATACTCTTATGTGCTTCATCTTATGTATAACTTTCAACTTCTGAAAAAGGAACACTGGTGAAAGAGATCCAAATCCCTGCACTGATTTACTGGCATCAGAACTATAACTTGTCAGTTGGTCATGTCTTTGCAGCTTTATATTATTGACAAAATGTACCTTCCCCGTTATTTCGAAATAACAGGCTGTAAGTTTCAAAATAATTATTCCTGCTTTCCACGAGGAATTACGCTTCTTTTGAAATTGTTATTTCGAAATAGCATTAGTGTGGACGCTCCACTGTTGCTAATTCGAAATAATTGGCCTCCAGAGGCCTCTCACAGCTGCACTTGTGGCCACTCTGGCCACACCTGCCAGCTCCACTGCTCCCCTTCTCCTGCAGAGCTTTTAAAGCAGCAGGCTGCAGGAAAAGGGTTTGTGAAATGAGGACAGCCTTGCCAGCCCCGTGCCACACCGCAAAAAAAGCAGAGGAAACCTGGCCATCCCCGGCACTCCCTCTGAGCTACTATTACCATCAACTTAATGCCATTCTGGGCGGGGGGACGGTAACCTCCCCCCCGCCGTCGTCACTGAGTGTGGCCAGGACATGCCCTGTGTCAGCCTCCACAAGGGTGAGGCTGTGGAAGAAGAGGAGGAGCAGGCCAGCCCAATGATCATGCCTGCCAGTCAGGAGCTGTTCCTTACCATGGAGCTGGTCCTCGCCCCCATCCAGGATGTCTCCCAGGCATCAGACAAACCTGAGGAAGGTACTTCAGGTGAGTTCTATAATTTCCCTATACACACATGGGGGTAGGCGGCTGGCTGTGAGGGGCTGTGCACTCCTTGCTTGGCTTACTCAGCCTGAGGGTTGCATAACAGCGTGTGCATGTGGGTGCACATGGAGCACCAATCCAGATTACTCAGCCCCATGATGCTCTCACACAAGATCCCCTCGGTCCTTCTCACAAGGTTCCTGGAGATGCTTGCCTTACTCCGTGGTGGGACACCTTCCCATGACAATCCACCATTAAGGAGGGCGGGGTCATAGAACCACACAGCAGTGCTGCACATGGCACAGGCTCATGCCTGCAGTCAGGCAGCATCTATTCCTGGTTGAGCACAGAGATGCAGAGAAAACCAATCCCCTGCATGGAAACCTGTTAGGATAGGAAGAGGAGGGGACCCCAGTAGTACTCTCTCCAGCAAGCGGCCTCTGCTGGTAACATACACCTTCTCCCAGCAACCCCCCATCTCCAGTGAGCAGGGATAGAAGTTCTCTCTCTGTGGGATGCCACCAGTGCCGGATCCGGCATGGGAGGGACACAGAAGGAGGCTGAGCCACCCTGTCCCTTCCTCCCACCCATAGGCTCCTGGTCTGGCTGGCACCTTCCCATGCCTGCTTGTCCCCAGGTTGTGGAAGACCACCTGGGACCAGCTGGGAGCAGGCTGAAAGATATGCTGCACTCGCTGAGGTCCAGGCAGGTGAGGAGACTCCTGAACCTCACCTTCATATGGCTGAATGCACACTCCACAACCATGTGGCACCTGCTCAGCCTATCATTAAAGTTCTCCTTGATGGGGTCCAGGCTGCCCATGTAGGGCTTCATCAGCAAGAGGAGCAAGGGGTAGGCTCTGCTGGCCAGGATCCACATGGGCATGTTCATGTCCCTGAGCCTGATGGTGTGGTCAGGGAAAAAAGTGCCAACACACATCTTCTGGAACAGGCAGGAGTTCTGGAAGATGTGTGCTTTATGCACCTTCCCTGACCACCTGATGATAACGTCCGTGAACTGCCCTTGTGGTCCATCAGGGCCTGTAGCACCATGGAGAAGTACCTCTTCCTGTTTATATAGTCTGAGGCATGGTGGTCGGGAGCCAGGATAGAGATGTGCGTGCTGTCTATAGCTCCCCTTCTCAGTTAGGGAAGCCCATTGCAGCAAAGCCATCCAGGATGGTGTTGACTTTGCTCAGAGTGATGACCCTGCATAGGCAATATGTTGTTGATGGCCTTGGCTACCTGTGGGAACATGGCCCTGAATGTGGATTTCCCCACACTGAACTGCTTCCTGATGGAGCTGTAGCTGTCTGGTGTGGTGAGCTTCCACACTTCTGCACGGGAATGGTGGGTTGTAGTCAAATGTCTTGTTGCCTGAGGGCAAGGGTGAGGCACTTGCAGAGCTCCAGAAAGATGGCTGTAGTTATTCAGGAGGGTGGTTGGGATTTACTGCCGAGGTGTCCTCAAAGTCTCTGGCTCCGTTGATGATGATAATCAGAAGGCTGCTTGTGTGTGTGCTCAGTGATGTGTGCTGTGTCGACTTGTGCGCATAAGCCCATGCAGCATAGGCCTGGTCTGAGGCCTAGCTAACAATGGACAAAACATGGCTAACATATAGCAAAGCTAAGCTGTGAGCAAGAGGCAGGACCTAGCTCACAGTGGCCTTATGCATGAGGAAGTTCTGGAGCTTTTTCTGGTTGTCCCATCGCTGAAGGACCAGCAAACTTGTCTCCCTCCACCAGAAGCAGCATTTGACAGTGTCCAGGGGATTGAGGGGCATTTGCAGCTGCAGGAGCACCAGGACCTGAGTGTAGGGGTCCTCCAGTTCAGGCTGGTCGTCATCCTTCTGTATCAGCATGCAGGCAGTGTGGATGAACTGCCCCATGAGCATGAGGCCCATGAGCCTGACACTGCTTTGCAGCAGTTTGGCTCCATGATGTCAGTGCTGTGGCATCCACACAAGCAACCAGAGCACATGGCATCTGTTTGGTGTCCCATGAGGGGGTAGGCAGTGGAGGAGTGGCATGTGAGACACGGCTGTAGAGAAGAGCCTCTGAAACCATGTGTCACAGCTGCCTGACCAAGCAGCCACAGGAAGCGTCTGCCCTCCTGGTGCCCTCCCCAGAGTGCTTCTGGGGGCTCTAAATCCAAGGTGGGCTCCAATCAGTGTGGATGTGCTATTTCAAAATAATTCTGAGCTATTTCAGTGCTCCCCCATAGTGTGGAAGCGCTTGTTTTGATTTTGTTATTTCAGGACTTATTTCGATTTCACTTATTTTGGAATTATTTCCTAGTGTAGACATGTCCTGGGAGAGCTCTCTCCCAGCACTGGTGCCGTGGCCATACTGTCACTTTAAAGTGCTGCCGCTGCAGCGCTTTAATGTTCAAAGTGTAGACTTAGCCTTAGACACTCAGGGTACGCCTACACTGTGGCACTATTTTTGGATACTTTCAGTATCCCGAAATAGCTATTCTACATCTTTGAATCAAGCCCATTATTTCCGAATATAACAGGCTCACTAGTCTGACATTCCTGTAAAACTCATTCCATGAGGATTAGGGATGTTTTGGAATAGTGCTATATTTCAAAATTAATTTGAAATAAGTTACGCAATTTGCGTAGCTCAAATTGTGTAGCTTATTTCGCGCTAAGGGTGCAGTATAGACGCACCCTTGGGGGGGAAATATATATAGTTATATATTGATATAACTGCATCTACAGTAGAAGACTGTGTTGAGTCTGTAGATAAAGTGAAAGAGAACATCCAAGGTAACACTCACCTGATACATGGGCTGATACCAAAACAAACAAACAAAACCAAACCAACCCTAAATGTTGTAATTGTTTTCTAAATCATGCATAACCCATGTGTAGCCCAAGATTCCATTAATTTCAACTTGATTTTAATCTGTAAAACAATTGCAGGATTGAACCTTCTGACTAGCTAGATAGATCCATATGTTTCAGAGAATTTTTGGAACTAAAACTTCCCAAATACAGTACTATGAAATCTAACAGGGTAGTAAAGCATCCATGACAGTGGTTCTCAAACTTTTTGTCCCATGGCCCACCTGGCTCAATGCAAATCTTGTTGCGGACCACCAGTTGCTAATGGAAACTCGCCAATAATTACATGATTACGCTCAAGCCATTTCGCTAGTGCTGTAGCTGGGGACAATGGTTTAATTTAACAGGTAAGAAAAAGAAATATTAACTTAAATTATTAAATGGATGAAGCGTTTTAACTTTCTCATGTTAGTTTATCAAACTTCATTTTAAATAAAGTAAAATATTAACTTATGGCCAACACAAAAAGTTCCCATGTTGTCTTTATTTATGGCAGGAGTGGAGCCACTGACCATTGGGGACCACACAAGTGAGAAGCCACAAAAAACAACTGCTCCAAAAATCGCCAGCCCTCATTGATGTGGCCCCCAACTGGAACACTTTACTCCTCTGGTGCTCCAGCCCCACCAGGGGGACGGGAAGGGACAGGGAGGACTGAGGTTCAGGGCTTCCCATAGGCCAGATTAACTC
>JANRFK010001158.1:28273929-28289964 GCA_030068395.1 Apalone spinifera
CTGGGGAGGTGGGGAGGATGCAGGAGTGGAGGTGTGGGGTCTTGGTGGGGAGGGTGCAAGGGTCTGGGCACAACAGGGAACACTTACTTGCATTTGTGCCCCATGACAGTCTCAGGCACCTCCTCCTGCTGCTCCCATTGAGCAGATTCTGGCAAATGGGAGCAGCAGGGAAAGCCTCGAATCAGCACACATGGGCACTTCTGTTTCCCCAGCACTTCTCTCCTGTGAATTGGATTGTGCAGCGAGGCTTGGGACTTTCTCCCTTCCCCAACAGGAAGCCAGTGCTGGAGTGCCAACTGTGCAGGGGAGGGAGGGTGAGGCTGGAATGGCAGCATGGGCTGCCTGCTGCGAGAGGAAGGGGACAGTCGAGCTTGAGCTGCGGACCACCTAGGAGGCAGCTGCAAACCACCAGCGGTCCATGGACTGCACTTTGAGAGCCACTGATCTATGACTTTGTCTAGATAAAGTAGTTGTACCATTTAAGTTAAATAGTACTTCAAAAACCAATTTAGCTAACTGTATGCAAACTCCTTGTTGGACACTCTTTGTTCAGTTCCAATTCCTACATCAACTTTTGCTAACCCCAAATATGTTTTAAACCAAAATAAGAATGCCCATCCAGAGTGTAACTAAGGGTACGTCTACACCAGGGAGTTATTTTGAAATAATACCCCTTATTTCAAAATAACAAGGTGAGCGTCCTCACTACAGATACGTCTACACAGCAGTGTTATTTCAGAATAACTTACGTTATTCCGAAATAACATAGTCCACATCTACATTACAAGCAGTTATTTTGACATGTCAAAATAATGAGCTGGAGGACTTCTTATTCCGACTCCTGTAACCCTCATTGTACAAGGAGTAGGGAAGTCTTGCCTACTCCTTTGGTTTCCTGCTGTGCAGACAGAGCCAAAAGCCAAAATAAGCTATTTCGATTTAAGCAATGAAATTGATGTAGCTTAAATTGTGTAGCTTATTTCAGCTTTAGCCCTGCTGTGTAGACATGTCATATCAAGCCTGTTATTTTGAAATAATAGGCTTGTTATTTCAAAATAACAACTCCTGATTGTGAAGAGGAATAAGCTTGTTTTGAAATAGTTATTTTGAGTTATTTCAAAATAATTTATTTCAGAATAAGCAGGTAGTGTAGATGTAGCCTAAAGGTGTGAGATTTAAAGCAGGACATTTTTTTTTTCATTTGGGGAATATCTGAGGAATAATGCAGCTAAGCTACTTTACATCAAAGTCAGCTTTTTTAGTCATTTTAAATATGCACTGAGGCATCTCTCTCTGCTGGTGACAATGAGGTCAGAGTCATCTGAACAGCTACCAGACAGAAATTATTTCAAGTTTCTACCCATCTGGCCTGGATTCAAATGGATAGCAGTCCATCCAATCTGGGTGAATACCTAACATGGTGAGCTATGCATTCACCTAACAAGACTGTAAGGCTACATCTAGACTGCATTGCTTTTCCGGGATACTGGAGGTATCCCGGAAAAGCAATGCCACGTCCAAAGAATGCATCCGCTTTTCTGAAAATTTTTTTTGAAAAAGTGGACGTGCTTTTTTTGCCATCCCTGTCAACCTCATTCTATGAGGCATAGGGGATGTGTCAAAAGAGCAGGTTTTTCCAAAATTTGGTGCCATGTAGACACGCCAAATATTGGAAAAGCCTCTTTTTAAAGTAAATCGGAAAAATATTGCATATCTTTTTCCAATTTAACACTGCAGTCTAGGCATAGCCTAAGTCATTAGGTAACTGTATAAGTGTCTTTTCAGGACTGTGGTACCATGCAAGCGATATCACAGGTCTGGTCCCTTTAGAATAGTTTCAAGTGATTTTGAAAAGAACTTAAGAGTTTCTATCAACCTGAGGAATAATCTAAGCATTTTGGTGATGTTAATGAACGTGATGCTTTTATGGTACTTACAGGTTAGGACCCACCAGACATCTTCATTACTTGGTTGTTATGTAACAGAATGTTTACTGGATGTGTCAGCCCTGACTTACTCCATCAAGCCTACAGTTCAGTGCTGCTTTGAGCAGGTTGTGTCTACTCTGCGATAAGCCACCTGTCACTGGCTCAGTTGACTGTCAGTTGACTCAGACTCAAAAATTACAGTGTAGACATGTGGCTCCAGCTGGAGTCTGGGTTCTGGCACTTTCCCAGCTCCTAGGGTGTGAACTCAAGCTTGGATGTCTACAATGCAATTTTATAGCTCTGCAGTCCAAAACCTGTGAGCTCAAGTCATTAACACGGGCCCCCTTTGAGTGGTTTGTTGCAGTGAAGACATATTTTAAGGGCTGTTTCAGAGCATGCAAGTGGGAGGAGCGGGGACCAACCTCAGATAACATATGGGGTTTTTTTAGCACTCACGCACACAGATATGGGGCTCATTTTACTTGCATCCAACCTGACCTTGCCCAAATAAGAAAGTTCTCAGAATGTGCGCTATAAAGAAAAATAAAGCAAGAGGTTTAATATAATCTGACCTTTATTTGTCACAGATATTTTCTGTAATCCCTGATGGTTCTGGGTTGATGATTTGACTCATTTACATTATGAAAAAATGTTTGTTCCAATACTGGAATTCAGATTGCCTCTAAAAATGTATGGAAGAAGAGATTCTTCTCTTCTACCAGATTTGCACCATGCTAAATCAATGGAATTATTCCTCTTTCTACCACTGTCAGAGAGTCAGCATCAGGCCTACAACCTCAACAAATATGCTTCAAATAATTCATGTACATTTTAGGTTCTTTTTTTTATTTCAGATATATGGTAAACTTTTCAAGAGCAACTGAGGGACTTATGGGTTTGTGAAGAAAAAAAAATCACATTTTCCTTTTATGGAATCACCTTAACATCAATCGTGAATTTTAAATGGGACTAGTGAGAAGACAGTAATCTTCCAGACCAGTGCTGTCATTCATAATCCCATACTAGGTGGAAGGCTCAAAACCCAATCTCATCTATTCCCATGAGTCGACAGCATTATGCACTTATTATGCCATTCAATAATAATAGACACCTGCTTCTTTGTATATGCAAGTTAAACAAGCTCATGCACACTAAAATAAAACCAGCCAAGCTGCTAAAGCAGTCATTTCCCTATCAAGTTTCCTGCTATGACACTACAATTAGTTGGCCACACACCATGGCATTGAAAGCCCTTGCTGTTTGCTGTAAGTGAAGAGATTTAATTAGTAACTCAGGAAGCAAGGAATTCCTGTTTTGAAAAAAAAAGTCAAATGGGACAGAAAAATAAATTACGAATAGTGTGCACATTTTTTCCTGGCACTGCAGTCACTCCAGAAAAAATGTAATGCTACGAACGACATCTTTTTCCTTTGCATGTCTGTTGCGCTTTTCTTCCCTTGGCAGAGTCACATTTAAAAAAAGAAACATGAGTGGTAACTCTGCAGAAAACAGCCCCTAATTGGGCAAAGATAAACACAAGTGGCTGAGACCTCTCTAAAATTCAGGAAACAAAATTCATTGAGCGAAATGGGTGCCAAGCCATTAGAGCTACAGATTAGAATTGGCAAGGAAGGATTTCAAGGAAGCCACATGTCTGGCTCTGGGACTGGAATTGCATGTTGTGGCAAAGAAACAGCAACCAAGGATACAATGAAAGGAAATATGTATGCCAGCATGCTTTTGGAAGGAGGGTATTATATTTCTACAACGCTCCTTTTTAATACAATAAAAGCAATAGGCTGTACACCGATGTGCACAAATATGCAAAATAGGTTAATAATATGAAGAAATAAATTATTTCTATTGCCAATAGTTCATAGTCTCAGAGGGGTGCCATGTTAGTCTGTACTGTAAAAACAAAGAGCAGTCCTGTGGCACCTTAGAGTATGTCTACACTAGCCACCCTTTGTTTGTTTGTTTGTTTCGAACTAGGGTGGCTAATGTAGACATTCAAACTTCCTGGGCTTTATTTGCATGTTCCCGGGCGCCGCCATTTTTAAAAACTCCCTCGGGAGTAACAGTAGTTCGAATTAGGAGCTTTAATTCGAACTACCTAGCCCGTGCTGCGTGTAACCGCGGGCAGGGAGTTCGAACTACCGGGCATTTAAAAATGGCGGCGCCCAGGAACATGCAAATAAAGCCCAGGATATTTTAATCCCGGGCTTCATTGGCAAGTTTGAATGACTACATTAGCCACCCTAGTTCGAACTAGGGTGGCTAGTGTAGACATACCCTTAGAGACTAACAAATTTATTAGGTCACAAGTAATCATCCTTCTACAAAATAATTTTATCGTCTGATTACAGAGGCAGACAGCTGACCTGGAGTTCATTTACAAGTTCAATATTATCAACTTAGGCTTGAATAAAGATCTTAACTAGTTAATGCACTACAAAGGCAATTTCCCCACCTTTTGATATTCATATCTCAATATCAAATGCTGTGAATGAGATACATCCTGACTTAATTAGCTTCATTAACACTGGTCCTACAATTGACAAATAACTTCTTTTGCTGTTATATGTACGTCACATTCAGTAATTTCCATTAACCACAAAAGCTCGTGATTAAAAAAAATTGTTAGCGTCTGTGGGGTGCCACAGGACTGCTAGTTGTTTTTGTTACAGTTTTTACAGTTCAGTTTGAAATATCCTTTGATGCCTTATCCTGGTTGCATAAACAATTGACTTTGTTTTTCTGATTGTGTTTGCAGAGAGCCCAGCATATTAAGTGCCCAGTCTTGACAGGAGCCGTTGGCTACTTGTGTGCTATTATTATATTTGAATTGTGATAGTGCCTCTGAGCTCAGGGGAGAGATCAGGACTCCCTGTGGTGGGCACTGTACGAACACAAAATAAAACTGGTGCCTACCCAAATTAGCTTACAATCTAATAGAAATTTCAAATATTTTATGTATATTTATTATTTAATAGCCAGGGTAAATTCAAATAATGTAATTGATATAGAGCAACCCCACTTCAAAACATCAGTTGCTAACAGAGGCTATTTCCTATCTTAAACATAGAGGAAAACTGTGGTTATGGTCATGTCAGAGAGAACCATATGGTCTTACAGCAGGGATAGGCAAACTTTCTGTCCCAAGGGCCACATCTAAGTAGGAAAATTGTATGGTAGGCCATGAACGTAGGGCTGAGGTAGGGCACAGGGTTGGGGGTAGGAAGTGATGTGGCCTGTGGGTTCCGGTAGACACTACTTACCTCAGGTGCCTCTGGAGTGGCAGTGCAGTGAGGCTAAGCCATGCTGCCTGCCCTGGCTCCACATAGCTGGAAGTAGCAGGCATGTCCTAGGTCAGTGGTCCCCAACCTTTTGGGGCTGCAGGGCACCCGGGGGTGGGGCCGCTCACATGCCACGTGCCCGGGGGTGGGGCCGCCCATGCGCCGCATGCCCGGGGCCAGCACCGCCCATGCACCGTGCGCCTGGAGCAGGGCCAGCCCTGATCACTCGGTGGATGCACATAAATGCCCCAGTGGGCGCCATGGCACCCACGGGCACCGTGTCACTGTCCTAGGCAGTGGTGGGGGAGGGCAGGTAGCTCTACACATGGGAAGCACCGCCTCCCCAGCTCCCATTGACTGTGGTTTCTTGTTCCTGGCCAATGGGAGCTGTGGGGAGCAGTGCCTGCAGCAGGGGCAATGTGCAGAAATCTCCTGCCCCCGGCTATGTACAGGGGCCTCAGGAACATGCCAGCTGCTTCTGGAAACAGCACAGGGCCATGCAGGTAGGGATCCTGCCTTAGCCCCACTGTACCATTGAACCGGTCATCTCATAGGTTGTATTAAGAGCCCTGAGGGGCCAGATGTGGCCCACATGCCATAGTTTGCCTTCTCCGTCTTAAAGTGTAGATGAAACCTTCTTTTTTAATGGCAGTTACTGATAATATGTGCAAGCACTCTGCTAGATATTTCACTTGAGTGTAAGAATGGAGATTATAAAATGGTTCCTCATAACAGCAATTCGGTTTCTATGGCTCCAGCTCAGGTTGTAGACCCTCATCTGATAAAGTTAAGTACACAGCTGCAGCTGGAGCACAGTGAGATCAATGGGTAGAACCTGGGCAGGATACATATTTTTTACTAGCTTGGTCTGACTTGACTTCAACAGAAAGGAAGTAGAGGGCTGCAGATATGGTCAGAGTTTGTGTTTACTTCCTCCTGTTGTAGGTTTTTAGATGCTAGAGATTAATTTACTACATTTTGTAAAATGCAGCTATAAAACATTTTTACTTTTCCTTTTTAAACCTACGTGAGAGGAGCTAGTTGCTGTGGGGAAGACAGAATGAAAACTATGCACCTAAATCCCTGAATTTGCTGGAGACAGCCAATGGGCAGCTGCCTGCATCATTGAAGTTATTCTGACTGGGCTGATGTGCTGTCCTCTCACAAAGGTTTGGAGATGCAGTAAATGATCTCTGGCACCTAACAATGAATGTTCAATGCCGGGAATTCAACTGAGACAATTTTGAGTACAGATTTTCACAAGACTAAACATGGGTTCTGAATATTCAGGAACAATTAAAATCAGACTCACTATGTGTGTGAGAGAGAAAAAAAACAAGATCAAAATTTTGCAACTTAAAGTCGTTTCTAATTCTGATTAGTAATAAAGAAAGTTGTACTGTTGGACACTTCACTGTGCTAAAGAACTTAGGATCCATCTTTAAGTCATTTAGTCAGACCAGTGTATTGCTGAAGCCTGAGGCTATTGTAACCCACGCATCTATTTCTGGGATGTCTCTGAAGCTCAGGACAGCTAGGGGAAGTATGTAAACCATACATCGCCTGGTGTGATGTACAATCCCACCTAGTACACTAAGGCCACTTAAAGAAAGACTAATGAGGCTGTTCTACAGCCTTAGCTGAGCAGTAGTTGGCTTTTTTAGCTCATGCAGTAGAAGCTCATGTACTAAGCTCCAGAGGTCTGAGGGTTGATTCCACCTACTGGCATTATGCTATATTTTCCAAAATCCTCTCTCTAATCAATATTATAATGATGAAGACCAGCCACTTGGTAAGACTTTACTTCCCTTTTAACATCATAACATCCGACATAAGGGAACCATTCTGCAGCAGGCCACAGTACAACATGTACTCCTGCCTTAGTTTCCTCTTTGAGTCACCAGCAACTTCACATGAGCATCCTTGCCCCAGGAATATCCTTCCCTGAGGCCAGAACACCACAAAAACAGAGCAAAACTGTTCATAACAAGTCCACAACATGGTCCATTTATCACCCTAGTGTGTACATCCCATGAAATGATGCCAACATACCACTCACAACTCTACTTTCCACTACATGTGACGCTAGCAATCCTCCAACTGTCCGTCTGACAAGGGAGTCACCCCAGCTTTTCAGCTGGTGTGCAACTCATCTCTTTCCAGTAGGAACCCATCCCTCTCTTCCCCTGTCCTTGTCTTGTTCCCCTGCATGCAGATTTCCAGCCTGGTGATACTAGCAGATAAGTCCCTCCACTGCTCCCCTGCCTTCAGCCCTCAGCTCCAGTTCACAATTCAGCAGGAAACACCTGCTGCTGCTCTGTTCTTTCAGATCTTCTCTTCTCTTCTCTTCTCTTCGGATATCAACAGCAAGCCCCTCTTGAGGCTCTCTGAGTCACCGGCCTTCAGCCTTCTCCCAGGAGCCAAATGTAATCTTTTGGCTATGGTATTTCTCATTTGCCTCTTTTCCTCATGCAGGCAGCTCTGATTCACCAGGTCTGTTTCCTCCCCATGCCAGATTTTCCCTGAATCTTTATAGCCCCAGGTGCTGCTCTGCCATTTTAATTAACCAACCTGGGAGCCTCTGTTCTGGCACAGGGAAGCTGAACATGCTTCATTTACAGGAGCTGGCCACTTGTGGAAGAGCCAAATGGAAAATCCAGCCTCAGATATTGATGGGCAGGGTTGCTTAGACTCTCACATATAGGCTACACAACCACCTTTTACATGGACACTAAAGAATGATCTCCAGAAAACATATCACGGGGGAGTCAAGAGGTTATATTTATCCCCACTGGGGCTGCTACTAGAATACTGTATTCAGTTCTATGGTCTACAACCCAGGGAGAGCTTTGTTAAATTACAGAGGGTTCAGAGAAGAGCCATGAGAATGATGGAAGGATGGGAAAAGAGCCTTAAAATGCAAGACTTAAGGAGCTCAACTTATTTAGCTGAACAAAGGGAAGGTTAAGGGGGGATATGACCACAATGTATAGCTATCTATAAGAGGAACAAAAATTAGACCATAGGCTCGGCAGGTCAGAAGATGAAGAAATAATAAGATCTAAATGCCCGAAGCTGAAACTAGACAAATTCAGACTGGAAATAAGATGAAAAATTTTAAGTGATGGCAATTAACTATTGGAACAACTTACAAAGAGTTGTGATGAATACCCTCTCATGGCAATTTTAAAATGCAATGTGGATGTTTTTCTAAAGGATATGTTCTAGTTTAAGTATAAAAAAAATGAATGGTGATGGCTATCGCCTAGAAGTGGAAAGGACCTTGAAAGGTCATCAAGTCTAGTCCCCTATGTTTACAACAGGACCAAGTACCATCCCTGACAGATTTTTGCCCCCAATTCCTAAATGGCCTCCTCAAGGATTGAACACACAGACCTAGGTTTAGCAGGCCAATACTCAAACCACTGAGCTATTCTCCACCCATAGTATAGCTGATGGAGGGAGTCCACTGACTTGTGTTCTACAGGAGATCAGCATAGCTGATCCCAGAGAACCCTTCTTGTTTGATGGTCTAGGAACCCCTAAAACCCTTCTGCAGCCCAACTCTTCACAAAGAGAAATGAAGCCTCAAAAAATGACAGACCAAAAATGAGTGATGTAAAATCAAGATCACAAAGGCAATCACGGCCTATTTAGCTTCTAAAGCAAAGGATTCTTGTATAGGTGGATAGCCCTGGTGTCTGAGTTGTGATATTTTTGCACTGGGAGCATTGAAGGAAAGGAAGGAAGAACGCCATCTCTGCATCTGGAAAACATTGCTCTAACTGAGGCAGTGGAGCATAAATTAAAACAAATGAGAGTTGGGTGGGTACAGAAATATCTATGTTAATCTGCATCTGCTAAGTCAAGATGCCGTGGCAGCATGAAGACATTGTTATAGAATAGTTGCCTCTTGTTAGCATGATAGAAAAGGAAAATAGATCCACATTTGATCCTAGTGCATTCCAAATTACAAGCCATGTAGATTTCTATCCATGCTCTAGAAGAGATGAGCATGTCTCTTGGCGGTCACTCAATAATGAGTAGGACAGCTTCCTGTCACCCTCCTATTTGTGAATCCATTGACAGCTGACCAGCCCGATTCTGGACCTGCAGGTCTTATTGAAGGGATGCAGGGCAATTTTTGCTGCTCTTTTCTCTTCCTCCACCTCTCCTCATCTGTGCTGCGGTGGGACCTATCAAATTGTGCCACCCCCTCATGGATTACCGCTCTCCACTGGGGATGGTTCTGGCAAAGTTCTCCTAAGCGTTGACACTGATGCCACACTTTTTCATGTTTGCCTTCAACATGTCCCTAAATCACTTTTTCTGGACCTCAACGCTCCTCCATCCTTCCTTCAGCTCGGAAAACAGAATCTGTTTTGGGAGGTGCTGATCAGGCATTCGGACCATGTGACCAGTGCAACAAAGTTATTGGTAGATGATGATAGCTTCAATGTTGGTCATGGTCAACTCTTCCAGGAGCTAGTGTTTATACGCCTGTCCTTCCAAGGGATATTTAGGATTCTCCTGAGGCAGCATTGATGATATTGTTCAAGTGCCTTCAGATGACGCTTATATGTTGGAACAACCACTGCATGGTACACAGGGAGCTTTGTCTTGGCACTGATATGTCAAAGAACTTCAGGTGGGCTAAAGCAAAGCTTGCGCAGCTCAAGCAATGCTGGATTTCCGTGTCAATGTTGACTTTGGCGGAGAGATGACTTCCAAGGTACGGGAAATACTCCACATTTTCCAGCAGTTCTCTGTTGACTTTAATAGATGGTACATGAGATTGTCCCATCGATGAGGGCTGGTGGAGCACCTTGGTAGTTTTGATGTTCAGTCTGAGGCTGAGATTCTCATACGCTTCAGCAAAGGTGCTTAAGATGGTCTGAAGAACTATGGGGGAAAGAGCAGTGGCCATATGGTCATCCACGTAATGGAGCTCCGTGATCCAAGTCATGGAAGTCTTGCTTTTGGCCTTCAGTCTCCTGAAATTGAAAAAATTCCCATTCATTCTATAGACAATCTTCATACCATCTGGAACTTGCTGTCAATAACATTGAAGGTCATGGTGTTGAAGATGCAGAACAGCGCTAGGACAATGACATGGCCTTGTTTGACTCCTGTTTTGACCTCAAAGGGATTGCTTTGGAATCCATTGTTACTCAGCACTGTGGCAGTCATGTTGTCGTGAAGCAGCCTCCGGATGCTGATGAATTTTTTGGGGCAACCGATCTTTGAGAGGATAGTCCACAAATCGCTATGATTGATTGAATCGAACACCTTGGTCAGGTTGATGAAACTCATGTATAAGGCTTGATTTTGTTAGCGATATTTTTCTTGCAATTGCCAAGCAGTGAAGATCATGTCCACTGTTCCTCAAAATGGTTGGAAGCCACACCGGGACTCTGGAAGAATTTCTTCTGTGTGTGGCAGGAGTCAATTGGCAAGGATTTGAGCTAAGATTTTCCCTGCCATTGCCAAGAAAGAGATGCCATGATAGTTTCCACAATCCAATTTGTCACCCTTCTTGAGGATAATGATGATCACTGTGTCTCTGAACTCTCGTGGTATCTGCTCCCTATTCCAGATCTTGAGAATCAGAAAATGGAGTTGTTTGTGGAGCTCAGGCCCACCTTCTTTGAAGACTTCAGTGGGAATTCTGTCTAGTCTGATTGCCTTGTTGCTCTTCATTGCTTTCATGGCAGCTTGGACCTGATTCAGGGTAGGAAGTATTGCAAGATTCTCCCTAGGCAGTTGCTGAGGGATTCAGTCAAGGGATTCTGGGACTATGGTGGAGGGGTAGTTAAGGAGCTCGTAAAAGTGCTCTCTCTGGAGAGAAGCAATGGCTTCGTTGTCTTTCAAGAGCTGGGTACCATCCTTTGATCTCAGAGGATTAATTCCACGGTTTTTTGGTCCATGAACAGCATTGATGGCATTGAAGAAAGTTCTCATATAATTGATATCTGTGAGATGCTGGAGCTCTTGTGCCTTCTCGGTCCACCATTGATTGATTCAGTCAAGGGATTAGAGTTGCTATTGCCAATTTATTTTCCAATGGTGGTCTGCCATAGGTGCATATCTCTTCCGACCCTGGCACTGAAATCTCCCAAAAGAATAATCTTGCCTTCTTTGGGGATGTCTTTCAAGACTGTATCCAATTGGGTATAAAACTTCTCCTTCACATCATTTTCAGCATCTAAAGCTGGTGTATAAGCACTCAGGACAGTTGCTTGTTGGTTTTTGGCAAGCTTCAAGTGGAGAGTCATGAGATGCTCACTGATGCCAACAGGGACTTCAGATAGGATCTTTGACAGTTTGTTCTTGATGACAACACTTACTCCATTAATTCATTTTCTTCCTTTCCAGAAAAAGGTGTACCCTATTCCTTCTTCTCTTGGCTATCCTTCTTCTGGTCTACATGTTTCTGCCTGGGCCGCTATGTCAATGTTAAATCGTCAGAGCTCGCAGGCGATAATTGCTATGTGTCTTTCAGGTTGTCCACTGTCTGGATTGACCATTAAAGTCCAAATATTCCATGTTTCAAAATTTAACCTTGGATTTTCACTGCATAGAGGTGAACCCACTGGACGCGGTTATTCAGTCAGGTGGGTTGAGGTGAACCATGTTTAGGGCACCTTTTCTAGCCCCCTCCCCATATGGGGTGAGCATACTGTATCCTAAATAGGGCTGCTCAGTCGTGGATGCAGATACCGCATCATTCTACCACCTCAGTCCTCAAAATGGAATGACTGATACACACATCCACTGCCTACTTGTTGGTCCATCACTAAAAGCTTCCAGATTTCACAGTTCCGTCACTATTCGCCAGTCACTGTAGGGCTTAAGCTTAGGAGAGTAGAGTACATAGGAAGACACTTGTGTATGATCTCTTTCAATGTGGGGGGACGTTGCACTGCAGCCATCATATTATCCTTGATAGAAGGATAGAAGGCCCAGGTCCAATGGCATGGAATCCACAATAATTGGGAGTCTCCTGTCCTCTGCAGCCTTCATCCACCTTCATAGCCATTGTACCATTACCCTTGCTATTCTCTGCCTGTTCTGCCATTGAGGACTTTTAGGATTGTTCTTCGTCTGGTCCTTCCCCCTTGATCTTGCTGCCATGGGTGATCCCACTGGGAGTACAAGACTCCCTAGGGCATCGCTTTCAGGTTCTTTGGAATGTGCAAGCCCCACTCACCATGACAAGTGACACAAAAGATCAACTAACAAAAGAGGTATTTGAATAAAAGCCAATTTTTCCTGGTTGATTCTTCATCACACCACAATCCAGTGTTTATGCTATTATAGTGGGTTGCCATAGAAATTCATCATTATGAACGCATGTCAGGACTGCAGAAGCAGCGGAGACAGACAGTAGGGAAAGGCCATTGTTTAAAAATATTTTCGATGAAAACTTTCAGAAAGAGGCAAAACAAATGCTGAGGGCAACATGAAAACAAAATGGGTTTGTTTCTAAATCTGTTCCATTAAAAAAAGATTTCCCTGTGGAGGAAATGCTTTATTATAGCAACTGCAATTCCTGCGCCTGTCCTCAGCAGATTCGTTTACACACCTGCACTTCTCTTGCTAAACATTTCAAGTGGTTCCTGTTGGCGAGACACACTTTTTCACTGGATTTTTTTTCTGGTCTTGCAGATGTTTTTGTGAATCTGGCTTTAATTTATTTTTGGTGAATTCAGCAGAGAACCACAACAGGATCACATTGACATAAGTGTTCCCTATTTTAGGTCCTTACAGTTGGTTGAACAGATGTCGACTTTCCAATGTGCTGGGGTGGGGGAGCGCTTGACCCTTAGCTATGTCCCAGGCCCTGTCCGCACTCTAGCCCTTCTCCCAAGGCTCTGTCCCACTTCTTCCCACCCCATTCTATCCCCTCTCCTAAGGGCACCACACCCTCACTCCCCACCCCCGCCCTGAGTGCCTCCTCCATGCCACAATACAGCTGATGACAGTAGGTGAGAGGCAGAGAAAGCACTGATTGACAGAGTCGCCAGAAGGAGGGAAGCACTGAGGACAGAAGAGGGACCTGGCTGCTGGTGAGTCATTTATTCCTTCACATAACACAACAGTCAAGGGTCACCCAATGAAATTAACAGGCAGCTGACCTAAAAAAGAAATATGGAAGAACCTTGCACAATGCACATGTCGCACAGTCAACCTGTAGAATTCATTGTCAGAGGGTGTTGTAAAGGCCAAAAGTATAACTGTGTTAAAAAGGAATTAGGTAAGTTCATGGACAATAGGAGCATCAATGGCCATTAGCAAAGATAGTCACGGACATAGCCCCTTGCTCAGTGGTGCCCTTGAATCTCTGCCTGTTAGATGCTGGAAATGGATGACAGCTAGGGATGGATCACTCAAATTCACCTGCTCCATTCATTCAGTCTGAAGCATTTGGCACTCACCATTGTCAGAAGACAAGTTACAGGGTTAGATGGACTGTTGGTTTGACCTATTATGACCATTCTTATATTCTTATGAAACTGACCCCAGACCCAGGTCTTCTCAACATGCATCTCCCCATGAGTCACAAAGAAAATGTGGGCCTTGAAACATGTCCGGTAAACCAACAGGCTCGGGCTGTTATGAAGGGAAAGAACAAGTTTCCAAAGACCCAGGGCCTAATCAAGAACATAGCTACCCAATTTCTCACTAATCTTTTCCATCTATGTGTGGATTGTTTTCCACCCATGTGCAGAAAACATTTTTATGTGCACTTAGGAATATGCGATTGTGCACCACTAGTAGAAACAAAACCTAGCTGTGGGTGCTCTGCTAATCAGCTGGGTAGCATTTGGGTGGCTGCGCAGGTGCCCAGCTTACAGGGAACACTGCATGCTGCCTACCTACTGTAGTTCTATACAACTGCTAGAACTGGTCAGAAAATGATTATTTTCCCAGCCACCATAAAAATGATAGAAGCAGAAAAATTTGAGGGCAATAACTGATTTTTGTATAAAAAAAACCCTAAGAACTTTCAGATTTTTCCATGAAGCAGATACTTTCTGCCAAATATTGTTGTGTTAAAAACTGGGCTTTAATGGAAAACTGGATTGAGACAGAATTTTTTTGACCATCCCTAATCAAAACCTTTTGGAGGTCAATATTGCCTCTTTTCCAAAGTTACCAAAAGAAAATTTGTTATTACAATTACAAAACGCCTAGTCTGGAACTAAGCAAGGAGCACTGATTGCTCTTCCAGTTCTGTATAATGTCACAATGATCCCTGAACAACCAGGAATGTTTCCTTTGTCAGGGAATGTCGCAATGTCCCTGTTGGCTTTACAAAACACAAACAGCCAACCATGAAACACATCACAGCATTTCATCCTATGTTTTGTGAACTCCTGCAGACTGGCCACTGGAAAAAACCACTGACTGAGGTTAAAGGGTGGCTCTGTGCAAGTGTCCTTAATGAGCCTTCCCCTGAAAGAGATGCTATATTCTGACAATGCAAGATGACGACACTGGCTGGTATCCATGGAAGGGAATTTCACTCCAGATATCAGGTGGCGCAAGGAGAGGCCAAGTTCAAGGGTCATCCCAACATGTTTCTCCTTGTCATCTACATGTGGATCCTGGGAATCAAAACACTGATCAGGAATGAACATGGCATGGACTTGACAGATTTGGCATCATCAGTGTAGTTCATCCACTCTTAGGGCACAGCTCACTGGGGGTGGAGGGTGGGAGAAGAGGGGGCTTGTAAAGACTTTCCTTAAAGGCAAAAGATAAATGTTATTGCCTCTGCCCCAGTGTTCCAGCTTCAGAAAATTCAGCTGGGTGCTGCCAGAACACATAACCATTCCTGTGCTTGACTCATTGCTCCCCAACCTGTAACATGACCAATTGCAATACCCTGCTCTACACTAGGAAAAATGGCTGAGTTCAGGTTTGGATTAGCTATTGCATGTTCGCTAAACCCAACCCAAACTCAGTCATGAAGAAAAAGCTGAAGTGGGATCAGAAACCTTGTGTTATTACTTGCCATAGCTTAATACAATGCTGCTTGGTGCACAATGCAAGTGGAAATTGTCTGCCACGCTCAGGGCAACATACCATAACCTGTCCATGCATCCAATGCATTACCATGGATGCCCGCATTGTACCAGTTCGAAGGGCAGGTGATGGTAATATCTGTCAAGTGCCATGCCCCAGTGGAGCTTGATGGAAGAAGGTGCAAAGTTCCCCATGCTGTATCCCCTTTCAGCAGCCAGGAGACTGGTGAGTAGGAAGCCAATGTTTTCTTTTATTTCTCCCTTCATGTTCCTCTAGATGGTTCCGACATCCTGCTCTCAGTGCTGCACATTTGGGGAATGGGGAGTCAGGCAACAGAGGACAGGCGAGGCGAGTGCTGACTGCCTCACACTCACCTGATGGCTTTCCTAACCTGAGCAACAAGATGGAGCAATTACTTCTCCCATGAGAGAGGAGGGGAATGAGGGAAGTGGAAAGAACTAGAGAGAGAGAGAGAGTGTATGAATGACTGAACAGCCTGGTTTGGACAAGTCAAGGGAAGAGAAATAAGAGCAGAGGGGGGATGGCTGAGGAGGAGAAGTAGGGAGAAAGACAATTAGCTGGCTGGTGAAAAGACACTGGAGAACCAGAAGGGTTTGGAATAGAAGGAGGAGAGGAAACACTGAAAGTAAAATAGATAGAAAGTGACTGGCCAAATCAGAACAATCCACTAGCTTGCTGCAAAGTTCCCTCTCTTTTCTCTGGTTTCTACATGGGACACAAACTACCCTAGTGACTAGGAACCAGGGAAGGAAGACCAC
>JANRFK010001158.1:28320693-28333112 GCA_030068395.1 Apalone spinifera
AGCCTCATTTGCATAGCTTTGGCGCAAAAGCACGCCAATGTAGACGTAGCCAGGCAGTGCAATGCATAAAAGAGTAACAGGCACTTGGAAATGCTTATGCCCTTTCAGGTCTGTGGGGAGTTCCATTCTGGTCACCTTGCACCAGGCTGCAGTGGATGTGGCTTCAGCTGGGGGGCACCCTGAGAGGTCTAGGTCCCTGGTGAAACTCAACGGGCACAGGACTCCCTACACTAGCTTATACTACAGTTGTTTACCGGGTGTGCACATACTTGGCTCAATGCCATTCTTATCACTCTTATGAACTGAGACCAAGGTCAAACTTGTTTACTGCTCAGTAGGTTCCCAGCTCAAGGCATGGGTTAAAGCTGATAAAACCCTGCTACTGTTTGGGCTTGCAGGGTCCCAGGCTATGCTGAGCCGGGTACAGCGGGGATAGAAACTTCCATCCCAGGCCTCCTAAGCTGCAGGACCACATATGACTTTTATGTGACAGTTCCCAAGTGGAATACTAAAAGCTGCTAGCAAGTATTTGTAGTGGAGCTGGTCAAATGATTTACTGTTAATAACAATCATTTCAAATTTAGTTTTTTTCATGTTTGTGAATTGTTTGTGAACAGATCAGCATTGACTAGCTGTTCATGATAATTTCATAAAATGTTGATGTAAATAAATTGCAAGCTAAGGACATTTGTTCACTTCAGTTAGGGTATGTATACACAGCAAAGTCATTTCAAAATAACAGCCCTTATTTCGAAATAACATTCCTAGCGTCTACACAGCCAAACCGCTATTTCAAAATAAATTTGAAATAGCGGAGCACTTATTTTGAATTTGGAAAACCTCATTCTACAAGGAATAACACCAAATTCGAAATAGCTATTTCAATATAAGTGCTGTGTAGATACTTATTTCAAAATAGGGGGCCTCCAGCCTTCCCAGGGTGCCCTGGTGGCCACTCCAGCCTCAACCAAGAGCACTTCTCTCCCTTCTCCCTCCCCGGAGCCCTTAAAGGGGTAGACCCTGGCCACAGTGCCTGTGCCAGCTCCAAGCCTGCCAGCCCAGAGCCAGCAGTGACTGCCCTGATCCGGTGGCCCCAAAACATGAACCAGCAAGCCACTGGCAGCCAGCCCTCCAGAGCATTCTGCCAGCTCCCAGGAGTCTGCCAGGGCCCGGAGAAGGTGGGCGCCTTCTTGGTCCAGGGTGGAGATCATGGACCTTAATTAGGTTTGGGAGGGATTCCCCCAACATCCATGATCTCCGCACTAGATGGAGGAACGCGGCTGTCTATGGCAGGATAGCTGCCAACCCGGCCACCAAAGGCCACATGCAAACCCAGGAGCAGGTTTGCATGACATTCAAGTTGGTCCGGCGAGACCCCCAAACCCTGAACCCTGAGTTTCCCCTCCCCCTTCTTCCCGTTGCTTCCCCCTTCCAGCTCCCTCCTCCCAGGTTTCTCCCTCCCCTCTCCCACCCTCTCTTCTCCCCTCTCCTGCCTCCTTTCCCCAGTCTCACCAGAGTTTCATTCCCTCCCCCCAGTTTTGTTAAATAAAGAGAGTTTGTATTCATGAAAATACGTGTATTTTATTTGACATCAGGAAGGGGGGTTAGGGAGAGATAAGTGGAAGAATGTGAGGGAGGAATGAGACACAAGCCCCCAGTGGGGCAGACCAGGGAGGCTCTTAGTGCTCCTCAGGGTGGAAGCTCTCCCACAGGGCCTCCTGGATACTGACAGCCCCCCGATGGACCTCTTGGATGGCAGCCTGCAGAAAGAGCAGCCAGGCTCACAGCAACATGTCTAAGAGAAGCACCAGAATGCCCAGGGGAAGCTCTGGCTCCATGTTGCAGAGTACTGTGGTGTCCCGAGGGAGGGCAACTAGAGCATACAGAGACAAAATGCTTTGCTGTCCCTCATCAAGGTAGGCAAGCAAGCAGGGATACCTGAGAACTGGCTGTCCGGCGGGGGAGACGGGGGGAGGAGTCCCTTTAAGCATAGACCTCAGATAGCCTCAGGCAGCAGCCCCACACAGTAAGTCCTGACCTGGTGCCCTGCTGGAACTGATTCCAGCCAACCTTAAATGCGATTCAGAGTCCACTCAGTGTGGATGCGCTATTTTGAAATAGCAAAATGCTATTTTGAAATGCATTTTGTGTCTAGATGCATAATTTTGAAATAAGCTATTTCGAAATAACACTGTAGTGTTGACATACCCTTATTCACTATCCATGATGTCTGATTAGTAACATAAGTCATGAATTTTTGCATCTGGTTCCTAATTGAACAACAGTAACTTTTTAATCAGAAGAGTAAATATTTTTCCTTCATATGTCAATCCCTATGTTCATGTGAAAATAAACATATCTGTAAAAAAACCAGCTATTCTCCGTAACCTAAAACTCATTAGTGTTGCTTCCTTTTCAATAAATGCACTTTTAGTCTTGCATTCTGGAAAACAGCATAGAAAGAAAGTACAAATGTAAAATCAATATGAAAGTGTTCAATCTCTGTGCAATTCTTGCACCTTGAATTTCTGCCCCCAACAGTCAGGCAGACTTTGATTTACCTTCTTTGCATTAAAAGCAACAAGAGCTTGTATTAAACAACTATGTAATTTTTATTTAAGGATTAGGTAGCCCAGATGCAAGAGACTATGGCAAGCTACAGCCTGCTCTGCAAAGGGGCCTACGCTTCAGAAACTGAGCTCCAAGCCACAAGAGCTGTACAGCTCTTTTTAGCTCTGTAGCACAAGCCCTGCAATCCTGAGTCTGTCTACCTCGGCTCTGAGATTCCCTCAGTGTCTAGACACACATCGAAGTTAGTGGTACAGCCCACCACTCGGATCCTTTAGCAACTGGATCACTCGACCATACTCCCTTTATATTTGTACATCTGTAAGTCAAACCATTGCATCTGTAATTAATCTAACGTAACTTTTCTACAAAGAGGTTTGCTTTGCCCATGTAAACCAAGTCTGTTAGAGACAAAAGTTTAAGGTCAAGGAGTAATAACTATAAGCACACAAGCTGTAGTGTAGCGCATCTGCAACAGAGCTGACAACATCTGCGTTTCACAGTATTTCACAGTTTTGATCAGAGAGTTATTTCTAAATAGCTGTTCCAAATTATTTTCAGCTCTGTATGCTATTCTAATGTGCATTCTGAAGTAATTTAATTTAAAAATCAACTTTGGAATCCATCCAAAAGTAAATATGTCCCCATTGTTCATGAGCATCTTAAAAAAGCAAAACAGGATTTGCTGATAAAAGCTGCAGTACTGTGCAAAGAACTGATATCTCTGTTCAGCTAAGTCATGCAAATAATTGCGAAGCCAAATTATTACAATAAACTTCCAGTTACATAAAAATATAAGAACAGCCATATTGGGTCAGACCAAAGGTCCATCTAATCCTGCATTCTGTCTTCAGACAGTGGCCAAAGCAGATGTTCCAAAGGGAGTGAACAAAACAGGATTTTGTCATCAACTGATCCCTCTCCAGTTATCCATTTCCAGCCTCTGACAAACAGAGGATTGGATACCATTCCTACCCATCCTGGCTAATAAGTATTGATGGACTTCATGAGTTTATCTAGTTCTTTTTTGAACCTTGCAAAAGGCATGGTCTTCACAACATCCTCTGGCAAGGAGTTCCATGGAACTCTGTTGACACTGTGCTGCTTGAAGAAAAACTTCCTTTTGTTTGCTTTAAACCTGCTACCTATTAATTTCTTTTGGTGACCCCTTAGTTTTTATGTTATGGGAACAAGTGAATAACTTTTCCTTATTCACTTTCTCCACATTAGTCATGATTTTATAGACATCTATTATATCTCCCTTTAGTCAAAGGGTATCATTTTTGGGAGGATAGGGGAGCAGCAGCCTTGCGATCTCGGACCTGGCTTGCTTTTCATCCCGTTCTCTGGGCAATCAGGGAGTGAGGGGAAAGTGCTTGCATTCCATGCATGCCTCTCACACCTGTCTGGTGAAGGGAGCACACTAGCCAGGTGTGAGAGGCACACACAGAATGCAAGTACAGGTTGGGCCTCCCTGGTCCTGTACCCTCTGGATCTGAGCTGTCCCAATCCAGGAAGTTTGCCAGACCAGGGGAAGTCAGTGCTCCCCTGCTAGCTGCCCCACTCCTGGGCTTCTCTCCCTGGGGCTCCCTGCCTTGCTGCTGGCCTTCCTAACTATGGCCCTCCATGGCTTCCTACCTTGCAGCCCGTCTGCTGTGCCAGGGTCTCTCAGAGTCTCCTGGCCGGGGCTGAGACTCCCCAGCCACTTGACCCTTCTAACACGGGGGGTTCCCCTGTCTGGGCAGGAGCTCCCAGGCTACCTACCATCTGGCCCCACTAATGCTGGGGGTTGCCTGGCTGGGGCTGGGGCAACCTGGCAACTGCCTGGCCCTGTTGATGCTGGGGGGTTCTGGGCCAGGGTGGGGGCTCTCCAGATGCTGCCTGGCTCATTTGGGGCTCCTCTGCCCCTGCATTGCTCTGGGGCTCTTTGGTCTGGCAACATCCCTGACCCTGCTGGACCACGGATGTTGCCAGACCACAGAGTCCTGGATTTGGGAGATTCAACCTCTACTTCCCCTCACTCCCTGATAATCCGGGGAACGGGATGAAAAGCAAGCTGAATCCTGGAGCACACGGCTGCTGACACCCCCCCCCCCCCCACCCTCCTGAAATGGTGCCCTTGCCTTAGTCTCCTCTTTTTTAAACTGAAAAATCCCAGGCTACGTCTACACGGCCCTCTCTTGTGCAAGAAAATATGCAAATGAGGTGAAATGGTGAATGTCACCGTGCCTCATTTACATACTTAATGAGCTGCCATTTTTGCGCAACGGGCTTTTGCGCAAAAACCCTCTCTTGCGCAAGTTCTTCCTGAAAAAAAGTAGCAAAACGGCTCTTGTGCAAGAGGGGATTTTTGTACAAAAAGGAGCCGTGTAGATGGCTCCTTTTTGCGCAAAAGCCCCTTGCGCAAAATGGTGGCTCATTAAGTATGCAAATGAGGAGTGGCGATATTCACCGCTTCACCTCATTTCCATATTTTCTTGTGCAAGAAAGAGCAGTATAGATGTAGCCCCAGTGTTTTTAATCCCTCTTCATATGGCACCTGTTCCAAATCCCTAATCATGTTGCCCTTTTCTGAGCCTTTTCCAATGCCAATATATTTTTCTGAGGTGAGGCAATCACACCTGTATGCAGTATTCAAGATGTGGGTGTACCGTGGATTTATATAAAGGCAATAAAATATCTTCTGTCTTATTCTCTATCCCTTTGTTAATGATTCTTAACATTCTGTTTGCTTTTTTACTATTGCTGCACACTGAGTGGATGTTTGCAGAGAACTAGCCACGACTCCAAGATCTCTCTTTTGAGTAGTTGTAGCCAAATTAGTCCCCATCATAGTGTATATATAGTTGTGATTGTGTTTTCCAAAATTAGCCCCCACCATGTATAGTTGGGATTATTTTGTATATGTACAGTTGGGATTTTTTTCCCCAATGTGCATTACTTTGCATTTATCAGCTTTAAAATTCATTTGCCATTTTTGCTGCCCAATCATCTAGTTTTGTGAGGTCCTTGTGAAGCTCTTCATAGTTTTTGTTCAACTTTCTCAACATCTCTTTGAAACATAGAGGTTTATAAACAGATAGAGGTTTATAAACACGTTTACAGCTACGTGTTAAAGGGTATTTTAGGGTCATGCTTAGTGGAAACAGATGCCATTACTTTTTATAGTCCCAAACAGTAAAGCATCGGTAATGGTGGAGTGTTTATAAAGCCATAGTGCATAATTTAGAATTCAGTCCCGTTTCCAGAGCAAAGGTATAGTGTGTGCACTGCTGGTTGAAAGGTGTGGCCAGCGAGCTGCATGGACTGAGGGAAGGTGGAGGTGGGAGGAGGCTAGACTCACCTCCTTTGCACTCTTCCCTTTTTGGGGTGATATGCACACTGAAAGCAAAAGGACAAAGTTATTGCACTGGGGGATTCAGGTGAACAGGGGGGAAAGAAGAAGGCTTTTTGCACCTGCCTCCTCCCCTGGGCATGCATCAGGCATAGGTAAGTACATTATGGCTCTTAGACTCATGAGCAGACAGATCACTGACTAAATTGTTGTTCCATGAAAAAACAGGACTTGGGGTATTCTAACCGTTGCTCTAATGCTATGCCCTAAATAGGATGCAGCAGAGCATTTACTGACACATAGTGACAGTTTCATGCTACAAACCACAGGTCTGATTTTGCAGCACCTACACAAACAAAACACTTCTGAAAGGGACTTCAGGATCAGACCATCTGACACTAGAAATATCAGGGATCCTGGGTGAAATTGTTGCACCACTGAAGTAATGGGAGTTCTGCCATTTACTTTACTGGTGCCAGATTTCACCCCTGAGCTTGAAACCTTTCAGGATTGTCACGGATTCTCAATTCTAGCACTCAGCTGTCTAACAAGGCTGCAAAGCAATGAAGGATTGGTTCCTATTCCCAGTGAAGCTGCTGGGAACTTTGCCATTGACTTCAGTGGGAGCAGGAGAAGGGTTTGTACAATTCCATGGAACGAGAAATAAACACCACATAAACCACAGCAACAAACACAGTACAATGACATAGCAATAGCTGGGTCCGTTCTGTGATTAGGTGCCCCCACGCCAAACAAATAAATAGTCTGGGCCAAAGCTTAACGTGTCTTTGGAGAGTGAGGTGAGACCCTAGGAACTTTGTAAGCAGTCAGACTGTAGAAGAGGGCAGGAAGTGCAAACCCAAGCATCAGGGACTTGCATAATAGCAATGCTGGAGAGAGATCCAGTGGGAGCTAATGGGACAGCGTAGAAGTTAACGGGAATGAGAGTTGTGAGCAGTGAGAGTTGTGAGCATCCCTCAGATGCTAAGCGCTTTGCAGGTGTTGCCACAATGTACGTGAAATTGACATGTCTTGATTTCAAATATGCATGTAGACCAAGCTCTGTCTATCAGTTCTGGCGTGCATTTAGTGAAATTCATTACCGCAGCAATAGATGTGGCCAGGTCTGAACGTTACATTAAATCAGTCATTGACGTAATCATTCAGGTTGGCTTCATAGATGTAAACAAGTTTTCTGTGAGACATGTAAAGTCATATTTCACTTCCTCTTCTAACTGAAGACTTGTTCAGTTATCAGCAGGATTGCATTGCAGGAAGGTAGGCTCTTTTTCAAGCTTTCATTTCATGTATTAAAGCAAAGCTAGTGAGCCTGTACTGTTGAAATATTAAATTAAATTACATTAAAATTAAAACAGTGCTTTTCTTATGCTTTTCATTTTGAATACCTTCTTATCAAAGTGGGAAAATTACAATGAGGTAAGATTTTTGGTAGTGCACTTTATTTTGCTAAATTTATATTCTGAAAAATATTTGCAGTATTTTCTCAAGATATTTTCCCACAAACATAAAGATGCACACAGGTTTCAGAAATACAGGCAAGAGCAGTATTGTGATTTGATCTGTTTGTCCGCCAAAATTTTGCAAGCATGGAAGAGCTAACGTAGTAGCTGTAACAAACCACCGGTGTTAGAGAGATTGAATTCTTAGTTCTGGCAATTAGTAGTAGCTTGACTGTTATCAAATGTTGTTACAAGAGGTCATTATGTTTTATTGTATAATTTTGGAGTAAAAATCAGTACAAATCTTTTATTTTAATTGCATTTGGTAGTAAAATAAATTCTAGCAAACCTCTGTTTCATCTACCAAAGGGTTTTTTTGGAATTAAAAAATTCCTTGTGCTAGCTGTTTTGATATGTAATCTATATGCTTTGTAATTATATTGTGAGGGCAGAATAAAAATGTTCCTTTGAGCTGGAAGACTGAGAACACAATGTGATAAACGTCTAAAGATGGGTGGGACCCAGTGTTCTCAAAGAATATGCGGCAACTGCCACTGATAGGGAAAACGCAGTATGGTCTACGATTGCCATTATTAAACTGGATTAGACACCGCCACATTCTCTGATGGATGCATTTAAATCACACTTTCTAAAGCTTGTTTACTGAAGAGACTCTTTAATCCTGGGGCAAGTGCTCCAACAGGTGGCTAGATATCAGAGGGAATTTAACTGATTAATGCAATCCCTCATCTGGTCGCAGTTTGTGTATCATAACTTCAGACAAAATTCAGCTGCACAGCTGGGCTCCAAAGCTGAAGCAGTAAGTAAATCAAAAGGGAAATCCTCTTTTTGTGAATCAGTTAGCATGCAAAGCCAGTCTTGCCATAGACTCCAGGTAGAAAGATCTTTAGCTTTAGCATATGAAATAAGGATGTTAGGGTTTTCTTTTTAAAAGCCACAATGTGTATTGTCAAAATGTGGCTCAATGGATGGTGCTTGGCACTTTAATCCTGTGTGAGCACAGTGGGCCAAATTCATCCCTATTGTAACTAGACATCGGCAGAATCATACCAATGATGAATTTGTCCCCGCATGGTAGAAGTGTTAGGGCAAGGGATCTGGGAAGGAGAGTGCACGTGTATGGGTGCTAAGGGGTCAGAAATACAAACTTCCCTATCAGTATGAGTGACTAGTGGCACAATGGACATACAAGGTGGCTGTGGTATTATCTTTTATTAGACCAAGTTCTGGTGGTTAGAGAGACAAGCTTTTGCCCACTCAGAGCTCTTCTTCAGGTCTGGGAAAGATATTCCGTGGGTCACAGCAAAATGCCCTATGGATCAGATGGTTTAGCATAAGTAATTTGCACACATTGCAGGGGACATACAAAGTAGGAATGACCTATTAACAGTGGGGGCAAAAAACCTAATTGGCTTCAAGGTCCAACCTGAACCTCCCTTGCTGCAGTTTAAGCCCATTGCTTCTTGTTCTATCCTCAGAGGCGAAGATGAACAATTTTTCTCCCTCCTCCTTATGACACCCTTTTAGATACCTGAAAACCGCTATCATGTCCCCTCTCAGTCTTCTCTTTTCTAAACTAAACAAACCCAGTTCTTTCAGCCTTCCTTCATAGGTCATGTTCTCTAGACCTTTAATCATTCTTGTTGCTCTTCTCTGGACCCTTTCCAATTTCTGGACATATATATTTATTTCAGGCGAGATAGGCTGTGAGCAGCATTTATCTAGAAGAAGGCTCCATTTTCATTAAACTGTAAAGCTTTTCACTGATGACTGTGAGGGTTTCAGTTTTCATTGTGACTCTAGGAACAGGATTTTGCAACATCACTATAGAAGCAATACCACTTCATGGGCACAACAACAACAAAAAATGGTAGGGCCAGATCTACACTTCTTGGTCTGAACATGAGCATTCCTTTCCTGATATTGCCATGGAAATAATATTTTTTCAGGCTTCCAGCTATAAGTAACCAAGTAACAGAGTGCACCAGTAGAAACAATTTCTTTCAGTGTTATAGATGCAATTCAATTATGCAAATATCAATATGGTATTTTACTCAATATTGATTTTATTGAAATATCAGGTCCCGAAGAAAATGTTCCAGCAGGAATTTGTTTTAGCAGACACTTTCATTGTCTACCTGTAACTTCTAAACACTGTGACAGATCTTCATTATAGGGGAAAAAAAGATAATTGAATGGAATATTTTAGCTTGCCACCTATGCTATGCAACATACCACTGGTGCCCTTGCTTTTTAAGTAGCTTTGCAGTGAGGGTCTAGTTCTGCCAGGAGTGGAGCATGATCCTTCTGAATTTAGCTTACAGGATAGTTTTATCATGTTTTACATAAAGTGATTAATTATTGGCAAGTCTCGTGAACTGAGGTGTGAGAATGCTCTACACTTGAGCATTGTTATTTTATAAATGTTATCCATGATTTTGCACTTCCAATCATTTCACTTTCCTTAGCCCATATTTCATCATATAGATTGTGACCCAGAGCCACTGAAATCAATAAAGAACCTTTTACATGCCCATTATTCAATTGTCAATGTAAAACAGATGCTTAATTTTTATTTTTTGTTAATAACATTTTAAAGGTATTTATGCAACCATGGGACTGTACTCACAATGGTTTTGAACAGCTATCTTTGTTTAATTTCAGCAAATCTGGACTTTTCCATAACATCAGTAGTTTAGGGATTTTTGTTTGAAATTATTCTGGTATCTATTGTGTAAAATCAGAACACAAGCTTTTCAGTTTGGGATAATCCCAGAAGATCAACACACACAAAACCCAATAAAACGTAATTTAAAAAATAATGATGCTATGTCTATTAGTAATTTAGTACTTCAATACTTTAATTTCTCTTACCAGAATTAAAAAATCTTTCTGAAGGGAAAGGCAAAAAATGAAATCGTGACACCTTGTGGCCAATTAAAGAATAGATTTTTAGGAAGACACAAAAACTATGGTACAAAAAGTACAGTGTTTTCTAACCATCAGCAATGCTTGTCCTGCCTCATTCTGAACCTAGACCTTTTATCTGAGAAAATATGATTCTACTCAGGCAAGAAGCAACACAAACAGTGAGAAACCCTTTGAGGGAGAGGTATTTCCTTATGTCTGGAAACTCTTGAGAAGGTTTATTTGGTCATTAGAAAATGAAGGCTGTATTGCTGGAAATCACTTGTGTGCAGACAAGGCTTTACTGAAGCAGGGATGATACAATGTTATCTCAAATGCTTATTTAACACATGGGTTCTATTTAAGACCTGCAGTAGGAGTAGTCTTACTGGTGAGCCAGGAAGCTGTGCTTGAATAAATCAAAAGCACTTACGAAATCTAATTCCTTAGTTATTTCATAAAATGTAATAAAGGCTAATTGTGTCTGGTGCATCTGCATTGCAAAGGGACTCAAGCCAAAATATCCCATTTTGATTCAGTATCAGGACAGTGGAATTGAAATTCATGTAAGAACTGTAGTCCACGGGCCAGAGCAGTGAAGGTATTTAGTGGCCTAAAGACGCAGAGAGGGTTAGTGATATTTTCACAGAGGGTCTATCTCCCGTTGGTTTCAGTCATTTCTGAAGGCTGTTTCCTGTGGGGGTGGGGAGGGTGTAGGTGTGTGGCTGTCAGTGCTATATGGCATTAGTCCTTTGCTGGGTTACTGTTTATGACGAAGGGTGTGTCTAGACTACAGGGATTTTTCAAAAAAAGTGGCCTTTTTTCGAAAAATCTTTACCTGTGTCTAGACTGCTACCGCATTCTGTCGACAGTAAATCGAAAGAATGCAGTGGTTTTGTCGACTGTGGAAAACCTCATTTTACGAGGAATAATGCCTTTTTTCGAAAGTGCTTTTTCGAAAAAAGGAGCTATGTAATGCAAACTGTGCTTTTTCGAAAGAGAGCATCCAGATTGCCGGGGTGCTCTCTTTCGAAAAAGCAGCTTGCTTTTTTGAAAGTAGTGATTGCAGTCTAAACGCTCTTTCAAAAAAGGCATGTAGTCTAGACGTAGCCCAAGAGAAAAGAAAAAACAAAGGATGGAAATAAGTTTCAAATGTAGGGCAGAAAAAGAGAGTGAGCAACAATAGCTGCTTACAGGTCCGTAAGCACAGAAAATGGATGGCCATAGGTGCTGTAGGCCTAAGCAGGCCAACAATTATACAAGTGGTGAATTTGGCCCTGTAGTAGACCACGTTCTTCTTAGCCATGTATGAGTAACATACTACAAGTTACCATGCCAGTATCCACTTACAGACACAGACACTTTTGCTGGCCGACAACTCCTAGAGGTACTTTGCAAAAAATGAGTCATTGGCAATGAACCAGCAGCTCCAGTGTTATATCCTCACAGTAAAATTCTCCACAGAGAATGAAGGGGAGGGGAGGACAATTTCCTCACAGAATCCCTCTCCCATCATTCCATTGGGATGCCCACCTCTATACCAAGATCCCATGGATTCTCACAGATCACAGGGTAATGGAAATCAGCAGAAGGCCTGCAATTGCCATGCAGAGTCTTTGCTTTCATACTGGCTCCGTGCCTCTGGTGCTCCTCACACCCTGCCAAAAGGAAGGCAATAAAATCCTGCTGCCAGGGAGTCCCAAGTGGAGCCATGGAAGGAATGTAGAAAAGCAGCTGGGAATCCCATCCCTTTCTTCAGCCATTCTGTGACATTTATATAGAAACAGGAGGCCAATCTTCATTTTCACCCTTACATTGGATAAGCTGGTAAATCAATTCACACAGGATTTTTACAGGAATATTCCTAAACCAAACTTTTCCTGCCCATATTATCCCTTCTGAGGAGAAATTCCAGTCTGGATTAAGGAAGGAAAAATAGAACTATTTTAACAGTTTAATCTGAAATTCTTCACTCCAGCCTCATCAGTCTGTGGTTTGAAGCAAAGGAGAGTCTGAAAAAGGAGTCTCAAATGTAAACTGCTCAATTAAAAAGCACATCCAGATTTGTGTCACTGAGGCTACCTCCAGACTGCATCCCTCTGTTGGCAGAGGGATGCAAATCAAGCACT
>JANRFK010001158.1:28379587-28396314 GCA_030068395.1 Apalone spinifera
AGGGGAGAGACCCAGCTCCACATATTGCTGGAGCAGGGCCCCCAGCTCTGAATACTAACTCACCGCCCATGGCCCTGCACACTTCCAGGTTCAGGGCGCGGAGTCTGAACTGGCCTAAGGCCAGCTCTGGGTGCCCTGGTGGCCATTCCATCCATAGTAATCACAGTTTAAATATGAGATGGCGTTCATTCAGTCTGGACGCTGTCTTTTGAAAAGGCAGATCACTTTTTTGATGCACTTTTGCAGTGTGGACGCTCTCTTTCAGAAGAAGTTTTTTCGGAAGATCTCTTCTGAAAAATGCTTCTTCCGAAAGAAGCCTATAGTCTAGACCAGCAGTACGCAACCAAGGGGGTCGTGGCTGTCTTCCTGGGGGGTCGCAGCACCTGGCCAGCCACTATTTTGTTTTCCTAGCACTTTAAATTAAAGGGGCAGCAATAAAATGTTCCCAGTTTTTTTTTTCTCAATGAAAATTTTCCCGGCCCTGGGGATTGCGAATTAAAAAAGATTGAGCACCACTGGTCTAGACATAACCAAACAGACCCTCTCTACCCATCAAAAGGATAGCAATGTAACAAAGACAATGTATGTTGTAGTTAGGCTTCCTGCCTCCAGTGGCCACTCTCAATGTCACACCACTCCCTTTTGCATGTCTGTTTTTCTGTCTTTCTGTGGGTATGTCTACACTGCAGAGTTTTCCCAGAAAAAACACTGGTTTTTTTCAGAAAAACTACACTTATGGCCACACTGCAACTGCATTCTTTCGAAAGAAAGCCAAAAGAACGCAGTGGTTTTTCTGACAGCGATAAACATCTTTCTATGAGGAAGAAGCCTTTTTCTGAAAGAACTCATGTGTGGTCAGGGAAGAGGATTTTTTTTTCAAAGAAGAGGCCTCCAGGAAAAAGCACAGGAGCCTTGGTGGCCACTTAGTTCATAGTAATCACAACTTAAATGCGAGATAGCATTCAATCAATGTGGATGCTATCTTTTGAAAAAGCAGGTCACTTTTTCAATGTGCTTTTGCTGTGTGGATGCGCTTTTTCAAAAGAAGTTTTTTCCAGAACATTTATTCCAGAAAAGCTTCCTCCGAAAGAAGCTTGCAGTCTAGACATAGCCTGTGAGTCTGTTTGTACACCTCCTAAATGGTAAGGCTACTAAATCCAACAAATTTGATATGAAGTTTCCTCTTCCCCTAATTTAAAGCAAGGTCAGGGTTTGGTTGGCCCAGAAAACAGGAAGTGCTGAGAATGGGACTGTCTTCCATAATATGGAAAGGGAGGGGCTGTTTGGAGGGACTCTATACTCCCAGTGGCCACTGGGATCAGTGAACCCATGGGGGGAGTTATACTGAAGAGTGACCACTGGGGACAGCTGCACCACCAACAGAATGGGCAGCAGGGCTGGGGCTAACCATCTTTCCTGCCACCAGCAGGGACGCCATTTCAGATTTTGGTTGCCAGGGCTGATCTGTGCATGACATGATGGGGGTGGGGAGAAGAGAAAGAGAACATGTTGGGAACAGAGGCTTCAGTGGTGTTACTGAGCATGCTCAATACAAGCCAAGCACCAAATGGGGTGAGGGAAACCAATCCCATCTGCCCCCCCACCCCACACTTCACTACTATCCACGGGCTACTAAGGCACTGGAAAACTTTTTTGGCAGACAACTTAACAGTTTGGCTTAAAAATTTAATGTACATTTTTACTTTGTTACTAACTGTGTGGAGAAGAGAGAGACCCAATCAGGGCTCCTGGGCTCCATCTCAGCTCTGGAAGGAGAGTGGGGTCTGCTGAGTTACATAAAGGGTTCAGATACATTTCAGATCTACATAAGAACATCAGAATGGCCACAGTGGGTCAGACCAATGATCCTTTGAGCCCAGTATCCTGTCTTCAAACAGTGACCAATGCTGAGTTTTTCAGAAGGAATAAACAGAAGAGGCAAGCACCATAATCCATCCCCTGTCGCCCATTCCCAGCTTCTGGCAAACAGAGGCTAGGGTCACCATCCCTGCCCATTCCCGCTAGTAGCCATTGATGGAACTATCCTCCTTGAATATATTTTGTTCTTCTTGGAACCCAGTTATGGTTTGGGCCTTTCCATCATCTCCTGGCAAAGTTCCACAAATTGACTGTGAAAAAAAATATTTTGTTTGTTTTAAATCTGCTGCCTATAAATGTAATTGGGTCAACTTCTTGTCTTATGTTAGGAAAGGAATGAATAACATTTCCTTATTCTATTTTTCCACATCATTCATGATTTTCTAGACCTTTAACATATCCCCCTACCCTTTAGTCATTTCTTTATCAAGCTGAAAAGTCCCAGTCCTGTTAGCCTCTCCTCATATGGAGGCTCTTCCTTACCCTTAATCATTTCTGTTGCCCTTTCTGTACGTTTTCCATATACAATATATCTTTTTAGATGGGTTGACCAGATCTGCATATAATATTCAAGATGTGGGTATACAATGACTTTATATAGAGGCAATATGGTATTTTGTCTTATTATCTATTCTTTTCCTAATGTTTCCCAATATTCTGCTAGCTTTTTCTTTTTTAGACTGCTACTGCACATTGAACAGATATTTTCAGGGAACTATCTACAATGATTCCAAGATCCCTTTAATGAGTGGTAACAGCTGTTTTGGCTCCATCAGTTTTGTATGTACAGGTGGGATTATAATTTCCATTACTTTGCACTTGTGAAAACTGAATTCCATCTTCCCTTGTATTGCCCAATCATCCTGTTTTGTGACATCCCTTTGTAGTCAGCTTTGGATTAATCACTGTTCACCCCATTTTCATGGACATTTATAAGTTTAAGAGCATTTTTTGTTAGTCTCTAAGGTGCTACAGGCCCACTCATTGTTTTTTAAGTTTAACAGCGAAGATTCAAATGCAAATCCCAGCAACACAACACTCATTCCTATTCTTTTTTCTCCTATCTTTTAAGTTGAGTACCCAGCAATGTTTTCATAATAATCTTATGACCCTTCAATTACTGGATCACTGAGCCTTTTGTTATTCTTAGTTACCTGCCTCCCTTTTTTTTTTTATAACAAACTCCCTGCCCCAAAAGCAAAGCTGCAAGTAGCTCAAACTCTGTTGCAGTTAAGACCGTCTTCAAGCTTTAAGCAGACCTCAAGTATTAAATTATTCAAATTTGGGAGGCGGGGCTACTGCCCACTATCTCCCCATAAATGGTGCCCTTGGTCCCTACCGGCCCTTCTGTAATGGACCAGGCCGGGTATGGGCACTGCTGAGGATGTCCGCTCAGGGCAAATTGCTCAGACTCGGGGCTCCTTACAGCCCCAGACTGGAGACCTTTCCAAATAGGCCACAAACCAGTCATACCGAGTGCTCCAGCTGCCTATCCGGCCAGCCTGAAGCCTCACGAGCAAAACCCTTCTGGTACCCCAGGTATCCCTGTGCTACAATCAGCCCCGGGTCTAACACACAGCCAATCTCACCTACCCCGAATGGGTTCTTCTGGTCACAAGAAACCAGCCACAGTTCCCAGTCAATTTACACTCTGGATCTTACCCAGAAGATCACGCTGGGCCAGTCCTTTAGAATCTAAAATCTAAAGGTTTATTAACAAAAGAAAGAAAAGCATGAGAGTAAGGTTGTTAAGGAGACTATATTACATGCATCGAATCACCCAGTTCTCGATACAGGCTCTTAGCAAAGATGCTATAAACTGCTATCTTAAAAATCTCTGGTGTACATTCTGTGTCAGGATGGGTCCACAGTTCTTTCCGGCTCGCTGTTCCTCACAAGGCTGCATCTTGAATCAGTAGCTGAACTGAAGACAAGATGCAGATTGCCATATGGCACTTATATACCTCTCCTGGCATCTTCCTGGCCATAGCAGGTCACATAGTCAAGTGACCTATCTCTGTTTCCCATGCTGGCAACCATTATGCCCTGGCTGGTTTGCAGGTATCCAGATTTCCAGACACATTCCTCAGGTGTGTATTTGGCACCTAGAGATCCATTGTCCTTGGAGCTTTGCCAATTAGCACAGTCACTGGCTGAACATTCTTTGCCCATTGCTCTGTTTGGGTGTGTCTAGACTTCAGGGTTTTTTCGAAAAAAGTAGCCTTTTTTCAAAAAAACTTCACCTGCATCTAGACTGCAGCTGCGTTCTTTCAAAAGTAAATCGAAAGAACACGGCAGTTTTTTCGATCGTGGTAAATCTCATTTTATGAGGAATAACGCCTTTTTTCAAAAGTACTCTTTCAAAAAAAGGTGCTATTGAATACAATCTGTGCTTTTTTGAAAGAGAGCGTCTAGACTCTCTTTTGAAAAAGCAGCTCACTTTTCTGAAAAAATCTGCTTGTAGTCTAGACGCTCTCTTTCGAAAGAGGCTTGTAGTCTAGATGTAGCCTCGCAGACAGAGAACCTTCCAGCATAAGCACAGAGTGCATATTTATAACTCCACATACAGATAGTATACAAGTACATAAATAGCACATATAGAATCAGTAGAAAAATAGCACATATAGAATCAGGCTTTCATTTGACACCTCACATGGCCCTCTTTGTACAGACTTTGAGGCAAACACCTCCCCCCTCCATGGGGGCAACAGTGATCTTTAAAATCCAATAAAGTGACACCTTCCCTTTTCCAGGAAAGGTCATCGAGAAGGAGAGAGCCCCCACCATCCTTCCCCAGCCCCAGGAGGGACCAGGGGTAGACGAAGAAAACCCCCACTGGCCCCCTCTCTTACCCTGGAAAGAGCCGGGGGGGAGGGATAGAAGCCCTGCTGGCCCCATGTAGGGATGTGAAGGTTTAACTAGATAATTGGTTACCAGTAAGCCTCATCCTTAACAGGTGAGGCTTACCAGTTAAACTTAACCAGGGGTGGCAGACATCATGGACAGGGGCTGCTCAAGCTTGGCACAGCCTCTGCCTGCAGCGGGCCCAAGCGTCCATAGGCAGAGGCTGTTCTGGCATCCCAGCTGGTGCAGCCTTTGTCCATGGCGGACCTAGGTGCACAGCTGGCAGCAGCTGCTCCAGGCTAACCAGTGCAGGCAGGGGCTGCTCTGGCTAAGCTAGAGCAACTCCAGTCTGCGATGGAGGGGGTGCTACTCCAGCCCCCTTCCCTGAAGGATCCAGGCAACACCGGGTAGGTCTTCTAGTAGAGATAATAATATGTACCCAGCCTTACAATGTGATTTGATCACATTGGAAGCCAGGCGCTATATATAAAGCTTTACTATTTAGTAATCAAATCTTAAAATTACAGAGATATTTACCAAACTCTTTGTTATGCCTGCTGAACAGGGACCTCAGCCTCATGCAGAAGCTGAACAAGACCTAGGTACAAATCAAAGAGGTTTTTTAATTCATTAGATTCATGGTCAATAATACATCCTGAAGCAGATGATACAACCCACACTCACCTCGCTGTTTCCCTTGCCCATTGCATAGTATCACTGATACTACTTATTGCAACAAGGATGACAGATTCTAGATGAGACTGAGTCCAGCTCAGCATCAACATTTATACTCAACAGGCATCATCTTCATTTTATTCAGGATCAATTTCAGCAACAATGCACCTCCCATCCCCAAACAGTCAAAACGTACATAGGGGGTCAGTGAGAGGTAAGGCTGCATCAGACTGAATGGTTAAATGGATTTACCTAGGTATCTTGTGCATATCCAAATGAAACAACAACCCCACCTAGATCCTGGCATTGGATCATTGGACCCAAAGCAGTAAGTGTAGGGGTGCTAAAAAGAATGGTTCCAAAAACAAATTACTGTGGTGCACTCATTAAAACAAACAGGATCTAAAGCTTCCCAGAAAACCAGCAAAGAGGAGTAACTCCACTGAAGTCAGTGGAGTCACCCCACCCATAACTGGTCAGAACAACAGAAGATGTATGGGATCAAGCCTCCCTTCTACTGTTATCAGTCCAAGAGCTTTTAAATCTTCTTCATCCTCACCAATGAGCCCAACTTTATGCATAGAAAGAAAGCTCTGAAATGCCCATTAATCTCACCCAGGATTTGTCTTCCCCATTTGACTGTATCTAAAAGTGACCTTTTAAATCTCTTCACTGCTATTGTTGGAATGTTATTCTTGTAATTTCCCATCTGGAATAGGTTCTGGGAACGTGTCATGAACGTACCTCTCACCCATTTCAGGGACAGAACGCATTGCCTCCAGTGAGAAGAAATTTAATTTCCATAGGCTCTGAGCCCCCTTTGTGTACGTCAGACTCAGACAAATAGGACCAAAGTTTTTAGAAAGGTTTGCAAACCAGAAGGTGACTCTTGGTTTCACAGCTACTTGCAACAGGAAGAGGCTGTGGGGTGCAACTGCCTCGCAACAAAGGAAGAAAGTAAACTAAATGTCTGATGTCAGTCTTAGAACACACAGATGTCTACCTAAAACTTTTCATATTTTCATGAAGCTACAGCAATGGAAAACCATAGGTCAGGCAAGAACTGACAGAGCATGGATGCAGGGACAGGGAGAGTGAATGAAGGAGGCTCAAAGGACTGGCAGTCTTGTCAACCTCATGCTTTAAAAATCATGAGTCAAGACCCCTAAACTGATGGGGTTGCCTTAAAAATCAGGAGACTTTAAAATAAAAATAATTAATAACAAATGTTTCTATTTGCCCTCTGGCTTCTCAGACCTTTAGGCTGCACTCAATTCACATTTTAAAGTTTTTCTCAGCAACCAACAGAACTAGAAATTCCTTTGTTTAGAAAATGAAAACGTGTGTACAATGGGACTTTTGTCAGGAAAAACACCCTGTTTTGGTGACAAAAATCTTCCACCCCAGTGAGACTTTTGTTTTTCCCCCTCCCTTTATTGTCCACAAAGGACTAGTGTGAACTCTGCTGTTTGTTTTGTCCAGAGAACTGGCTTCTGCCAGTAACCCACCATGCCTGCCCTGATGGCTCTGCTCAGTGTTTTGTGATCTCTGCTGCCCTGCAGATATGCACCTCCTCCCCTTTCAAAGCTCTGGGAAGTATCTTACAGCTGAGCAAGCTGCTCCATTTGGGGAACAAAGAACAAATTATTGCAATACTTCTGTTCTGCCCTGCACTAGAAACACAGCCGCAGGCAGAATGCTGCTGCAGGGGGAGGGCTGAAGAGACTGCTGTGCTGCTTTGATATTCTTTAGCACAGGTAGCTCACAGAACTATCAGGGAATCCCAAGAAGTGCAGGGATTAGCTCTGCATTTTTACAATTCTGCACTGTGAAGTGCTTACCCACGGTGCTTTGCTGTTATCTGTTGACAGGGTGCTAACAATAAGGCCATGAAATGTCCACAGTGGGAGGCAGAAAAACTAGTTTGACTTTTTCACTTTTGGAAAATTTTGCATGTTAACAATACTTTTGCCACCAAACTTTCCCAATGGAGACATAGCCTAAGAGTCTCACATGTTTCTAGGAGTTGGAGCTTTAACAAACATACCAAATATGATGAAACTCACTGTAAAATCATGAGAGTTGCCAACACTGTAATTGGCTTGGAGAGGGTGCAAGGAGTATGCAGAGATGGAAAGGCAGAGAACTTTATTTCCATCAAACTTGCAACACAATATTCAATGTTATCAGGGCTCTTCCCCACTCTGACACTCCGAGTACAGAAGATGGAGGCCTGCAAAGCTCAAAAAGAAAAAAAAAAAACTCTTGACCTCTACAGACACTGGTTACAAAAAACTTCCCCCCAGAATCACAATCCACAGATTTTGGGGAATCGCTGCCACTATCAAGTGATTTTTATCCCTAAAACCAGGGGTGAACACTTGAATCCATCCCCAGGGGTATCCCAAGCTCTTTTGCCCTAAAAGAGCATGAAAAAAGAAAAGAGAAAAACAAGCTGCAGTCTCTAGTATCTATTCCCTCAGCTGGAGTCACGCAGATACACATTGACAGACCCTCCAGGACACAAGAATCAAATCATCACCTTAAAAAAAGTCATTTTTATTACAAAACAAAAGATAAACTTGATAAAGCATATTTGGTCGCTAGATGTAACAGAGCAACTAAGGAAAACAAATTAAAAACACAGAGAAAAGTCTCTGGGAACAATGTGAGATGGTAAATGGGGAGCGGAGGCATAGATGCACACAGAGCAGTTCAAACCAACCACAAAATAAAGAAAAATACCCTGAGCATGACTAGATTCACTTTTCCCTCTACCTACTTCCAGTCTTCTCTTTGTTCAATCCATTTCCATGCTTTGAATTTCTTGGAGGCATGATAGTCCTGCCTGGGTTTAAATCATTCTGTCTCTCTCAACTCCTGGGTTTTCTCTCCCACACAAATAAAGAAGGCAAGGAATCTTATATAATTCAAATTTCAACACCATATGCCCATTGGTTTTCTGGCTCCCTGTCAATACCTTTGCTAGAAACTTGAGTTTAACTCCTTAGTCACCAGGTGCTGGTCAGCACTCCCCCTGTCTATTACAGATGTCTAGAAAAGGTTGAAATATTTCAAACTTAATATATGGCTAGAGCCTCTGCCTCTCCTTTCCTTGCCATGGAAATTCAAAGGATAATTCTCTGACACACACACACACACACCAGCCTCACCCCAGACTTGCTAATGTTTTTACTCTAAATTGGGACAAAAATGGAAATTTTTCACAAAATGAAAATTCAGGAGAATTTCGACCTGGAAATGTCAAAATGTTTTGCTTCAACAATTAAACTTTTTGTCATTCCCAAAGCTGAAATCTCTCATTTCAGCCTGTTGATGTGACCCGAAATGCTTTATGTTGCATCAGTTCAATGTTAAACTACATTTTCCCACTGCAGTGCATTGCCTAATGAGAGCTGTGATTTGGGAACCTGACGTTTTGTTTCCTATCAGTTCAATAAAAAAATAGTCTGTATTTCCCATCAGTGCATTATAATTTGGGACCCCATTCTTGCCTATGGGCCAGTCTCCTTGTCAGGATTGATTTCCTATTATATTCCAACCATGTGTTTCCCATGTAGTACTACATAGCACTTGGTCAGAGGGAAAACTACATTGCATTGTGGGAAATGCTGTCCTCCAGGGAGTTCAGCCCACAGGAGAGAATGGGAGCTCCCACTATAGAAGGCAAAGTACTTCAAGGGAGAATACTGCTTCATATTTTCCTGACCTAATTAGAAATACAACATCACAGATCACTTCAACAAAATAAAACCTTTCAATTTTCATTTTCCTGATGGAAAAAGATCAAGATTTTGGGGCAAAAATTTTGTTTTGGAAAGTTACAGTTTAGCAGAAGCTAAATTTTCCACCAGAAAATCATTCTGATGGATCAATTCCCAACCATCTCCAGTTATGAGTTTGCATGGTGGAAGTGAGAAAGTAAACTCATCTGAAAATGATTTCTATAATCCACTCTAGGTCACCTTTTGGTGCTTTTGTAGGAAGAGCTTTCCTTTTAGTGTTATATCTATTGCAAATAGAGGTTCATTAGGGTTTCTGGAAAGGCCTGCCTTACTTCTGACTCCGTGGTGGGACACCTTCCCACCACAAGCCACCGCTAAGGAGGCTGGAGTTATGGGCACACCCAACAGTGCTGCACATGGCACAGGCTCATGCCTGCACTCTCGGGGAAGCATCCGTTCCCAGATAAAGTGTGGCAATGCAGAGGATACCAGATCCCTGCATGGGAACCTGCTGGAAGAGGGAGAAGTGGAGGGAATCTCATTAGCACCCTCCCCGGCAAGCGGTGTCTGCCAGTCACGCATACCTCGCCCAACACTCTCAGCTGCTCACCTCCAACCCACAGGTTCCTGGCCTGGCCGGCACCTTCCCATGCCTGCTTGTCCCCAGGGCATGGAAGTAGCAAGGCTCCCCTGGGATGTCCATGATCCTGCAGGACAGTGCCCACTACCTAGGCCACAGATGGCCTTGCCTGAAGCACATTGCCATTGTCTGAACCAAGACCTTTTGGTGTCGGCTCACACATAAGGACTAAGCTTCAGGCACACTGTCTCCTGGGATGATTGCCCTTCTCTCTGTTCTTCACAGCTGGACTAGCTGTGAGCTCAGTGCATAAACCACCTCCCACGCCATCCTCTCGACCCTGTGAGAGCTGCCGCCACAGACGACCCCCCTGAGGACCTTCAGCGGGAACCCATCACCTGCCTGCGTGCCCTCCAGCACTGCCTCTAGCAGCAGGAACAGAGGTAGGAGTGCCATCTTGACTGCGAAGTGTGCTGTGTCACCTGGAAGGAGCAGTTCTAGCAGAACTAGAGCAGTCCTGCACCTGGGTATCCCATGTAGGACTTCATTAGCCAGAGGAGCAAGAGGTAGCTGCATCACCCATGATACAGATGGGCATGTCCAGCTCCCTGACTCTGATGGTTTGGTCAGGGAAAAAAGTGCTGGTGTGCATCTTCTGGAAGAGGCTGGAGTTCCTAAAGATGTGGGCGTCGTGTGTCTTCCACAGCCACCCAACAATGATGTTGTTGAACTGGCCTTGATGATCCACGAGGGCCTGCAGGACTGTTGAAAAGTACCCCTTCTGCTTGATGTAATCAAAGGCCCAGCAGCTGGAGGCCTAGATGGGCATATAGGTTCTGTCAATGCTTCCACCCCCTACAGTTCGGGAAGCCCATGATGCCAAAGCCAGCACTGATGGAGTCCAGGATGATGACCCTGCACAGGAGGATTGTGTTGATGGCCATCACCATCTGTAGACGGATACAAACATAGAATCATAGGGTTGCCAAGGGCCCTCAGGATTTCCCCAAGTCCAAGACCCTTCCCACATCAGAAGCAACCCCAAGTACCCCATTCCCAGCAGGGCTTTGTAAAAGAAGGACTGCAAAACCTCCAAGGAAGGAGAGTCCACCCCCCCTTCCTTAGAGAACCCCATTCCAAAAGTTCACCACCCTCCTCGGACAATAGCAAGAGAGCCAAACCTGCATGAGCATGGCCCCAATGATTGTTCTCCCTACGCCAAACTGGTACCCAACAGTGAGGCAGCTGTCTGGTGTGGTGAGCTTCCAAATAGCAATGGTGACACACTTCCATAGGGGGATGGCTGGTTGCATGCTGGTGTCCCGCCGCTGGAGGGCAGGGGCAAGCCACTCGCACAGCTCCATGAAGGAGTCCTTGCAATGTGGTGCCAGGAGCCACTGCTGGTCATCCCACCACTTCATGATGATCTGGTCCCACCAGTCAGAACTGGTGTTCTGGTGCCAGAAGCAGCAGTGCATGGTATGCAGAGGAGAGTGAGCAGGGCTATGCTGCATGAGAAACACATGGAGTGGGGTGAGGAGGTTCCCCAGAGTCAGTTGCTGGTCTTGGTCCTGCAGTGCCACGTGGGCAGCCTGCATTAACTGCACCAGGAGGTGCAGCATGAGGTCTAAGAGCCGGTGACTGCTTTGCAGCAGATCCAGCTCCATGGCAGAAGTGCTATGGCATCCACAAGGGCAACCAGAGCAGGCAATGAGAAGAGTTTGCTGTCCCTCAAGGAGGTAAGCAATGGAGAGGAGACTGAGACATGGCTGTAGAGGGGAGCCTTTTCAAGCATGTGCCTCAAATAGCTTCAGGCAGCAGGTCCAGGAAGTGACTGCTGTCCTGATGCCCTGCCTGGAGTGCTTCCGGGGGGCTTTAAATGCAATTCAGTCTCCAATCAGTGTGGCCATGCTATTTCAGTATAGCTCTGTGCTATTTTCATGGGCATTTGTAGTGTGGACGCGCTATTTCAAAATAGTTATTTCGGGAGCTATTATTCCGAAACAGCTTATTTCAAAATAAGCACGTAGTGTCATCATCATCTAAGAGACTCAGTGGGTTTTAATGAAGATCTCTACTCATCGGTGCTATCATTATCTCTGTACTGATTAGAGATGAACAGGAAAAATAATTACTACTTTTTTGACACAGTAGATGATCATTGAAATAATGTGAGAATGGACATATTTTGCAGTATTATTCCATTGTAGTAATATAGTGAAAGTATTCCGAATAATACTGGTAAAAGCACAGAAATATCTTTAAGTCATTGAAAAGCAGGTCTAGACAGGAAACAGCAAAGTATGGAAAGACTGTTGAAATGCCACACCGGGAATCAAGCCAGTCCTTTTGTTTAAATCATATGATCCATTCTCTAGCCCCTCTACCATTGTCATTTTTATGGGGTCCTCTCTTTTCCTTCAGTTTCACATAAGTCAAAGCACCAAAAGACAAAGATAGTGGACCATGATGGAAAACAGACCATCTCTATAAAGGTCATAGACACAGTCAAGGAAAATATCCCTCCAAAGCATGTTGGTCTCTGGTATGATCATAGAATCATAGAACCATGGAGCTGGAAGAGATCTCAGAAGGTCATCAAGTCCAGCCCCTTGCCCAAGGCAGGACCAATCCCAACTAAATCAACCCAGCCAGGGCTTTGTCAAGCTGAGTCTTAAACACTTCTAGGGATGGAGACTCCACTACTTCCCTAGGTAACCCATTCCATTGCTTCACTACCCTCCTAGTGAAATAGTTTTTCCTAATATCCAACCTGGACCTCTCCCACCGCAACTTGAGACCATTGTTCTTTGTTCTTCAGTCCATCACTACTGTGAACAGCCTTTCTCCAGCCACTTTGGAACCTCACTTCAGGAAACTGAAGGCTGCTATCAAATCCCCCCTCAGTCTTCACTTCTGCAGACTAAACAAACCCAAATCCCTCAGCCTCTCCTCGTAGGTCATATGCTCCAGCTCCCTAATCATTTTGGTTGCCCTCTGCTGGACCCTTTCCAATGCATTCACATCCTTCCTGTAATTGGGGGCCAGGACTGGACACAATATTCCAAATGTGGCCTCACCAGAGCTAAGTTAAGAGGAATAATCACATCTCTGAATCAACTGGCAATTCTCCTCTTACTGCAACCTAATTGCCATTAGCCTTCTTGGCTACAAGGACACGCTGTTGACTCATGTCCAGCTTCTCACCCACTGTAATCCCCGGGTCCTTTTCTACAGAACTGCTACTTAGCCAGTTGGTCCCCAGCCTGTAGCAATGCTTGGGATTCTTCCATCCCAAGTGCAGGACTCTACATTTGTCCTTGCTGAACCTCATCAGATTTCTTGTGGCCCAATCCTCCAATTTGTCTAAGTCACTCTGGACCCTATATCTGCCCTCAAGTGTATCTACCTCTCCTCCTAGCTTAGTGTCATCCACAAACTTGCCGAGGGTGCAATCCATCCTGTCATCCAGGTCATTAATAAAGATGTTGAACAAAACCGGTCCCAGAACCAAACTTTGAGGCACTCTGCTAGAAACCGACTGCCATCCTGACAGCGAGCCATTGATCACTACCCACTGGGCCTGACCTTCCAGCCAGCTTTCTATCCATCTTACCGTCCATTTATGCAATCCACATTCCCTTAACTTGCTGTCAAGTATATTGTGGGAGACCATATCAAAAGACTTGCTAACGTCCAGGTATATCACATCCACTGACTTCCCCATATCCACAGACCCAGTTACCTCATAATAGAAGCTAATCAGATTGGTCAGGCATGACTTGCCCTTCATGAATCCATGCTGACTATTCTTGATCATCTTCCCCTCATCCAAGTGCTTTAAAATGGATTCCTTGAGGATACCCACCATGATTTTTCCAGGGACTGAGGTAAGACTGACTGGCCTATAGTTCTCTGGATCGTCCTTCTTCCTTTTCTTAAAGATGGGCACTACATTTGCCTTTTTCCAATCATCCGGGATCTCTCACGATCGCCATGACTTTTTAAAGATAATGGCGAAAAGCTCCTCAATGACATTTGCCAACTTCCTCACTACCCTCGGATGTATTAAGTCTGGACCCATGGATTTATTTACGTTTAGCTTTTCTAAATAGTTCCTAACCTGTTCTTTACCCACCAAGGACTGTCCACCTTCATCCCATATTGCGTCACTTAGCACATTAGTCTGGGAGCTGACCTTGTCCGTGAAGACAAAGGCAAAGAAAGCATTAAGTACTTCAGCTTTCCCTACATCATCTGTCACTAGGTTACCGCCCTTATCCAGCAGGGGCCCCACAACCTCTCTGATCACCTTCTTCTTGCTAACATGCCTGTAGAAACCTTTCTTGTTATCCGTCACATCCCTTGCGAGTCGCAATTCCAATTGCTCTTTCGCCTTCCTAATAACTCTCCTGCATTCTCAGACTATACATTTATACCCCTCCCTAATCATCCGTCCAAGTTTCCACTTTTGTAAGTTCCTTTTTTGCACTTAAGTTCACTATGACATGACCAGTGACAGGTCATTTAATTACACAAAGTAGAATTGTTTACGTAGTCCCTTCTTGAGAAGTTGTGTCATTTAATGGGGAAGAGATCTATGACTGAGCATGCATCCCAGTCAAAATGCATGGGACCTCTTTACCATAATTATCTTGTGAGTCTGGCCTTTAGCATTGACGTTCTTGTTGACCATCTGAGGAGAGATGTAGCTGTGGCCTGAATCATGTGCTTCTATTTCCAAGAGACAACGCTGATGGAAGATAAAGGAGTGGGGAAAATGAAAGATTGGAGATGACGCCAAAGAGTTTAATAGAGAAGCAAGGAGGTTCTGCTTGCTCAGAAGCCTCCAGTCAGCAAGAAGAGTCCAACCTTAAGAAACAGAAAAGGAATGGGCAGGGGAGCCAACAGACTCGCTGGGTCCTTGGCAAGATGGGGTGGGAGCTCCATGCTCGCAGAAGGGGCAGAGCCTTGGGTGAATGGGGCAGGGCTTGGGCAGCCGGTCCACAGCACTGCCCAGAGTGTGTGACACCATGGCCCCTTTGCCCCCAGGCAGCCCTCAGAGCCTCCCAAAGCACACTGCATAGCACTCTGGTAGCAATTTAAAGAATCTAGGGCTCTGGCTGCTGCTACTCTTGCAGTAGCTTGGGGCCCATTGGGAATAAAGGGCCAGTGTAATGGGGGATTACACTGTAATGGGGGTTATACAGCTACCAAGGCAGACAGATAGATAGGACAGTTAACAAAGGGGGCCAAATAAAAGGGGAAAGGAGAGAACAGAGGAAATGAGGAGTTGGGGTCTGGGAAATGGAGGGATGGAGGGACTGGGGAAGGGATGTGTAAGCTAATTCAGAGAAGGGAGAAAAGGGGAAAAGAAGTCAGTAACATTGGGCATGAGAAAGGGAGGAATGAAAGATGATGGTGGGAAAGAAAGATGATGGAGTAGGGCAAGGGTGGGCAATAAGCGGCCTGCAGGCTGGACACGGTTAACTAGGGCTAGTCCATGAGGGGCCGCCAGACGCTTTATTTACCTGTGCATCTGCAGGAACATCCGCTTGCAGCTCCTGTTAACTGTGGTTTGTTGTTCCCGGTCAATGGGAAGTACAGGAAGTGCTGCAGACCGGGACGTCATATCCCACAACTCCCATTGGCTAGGAATGGCAAATCATGGCCAACAGTAACTGTGAGCAGTCATAGCTGCAGATATGCAGGCAAATAAAGCATCCAGCAGCACACCAGGGACTAACCCTGGTTAACAAGGGTGTCATTTATGGGAGGTTGGAGGGGGGGGTCTGTAGTCCATCTTGTAGATTGAACCCCTGAATTTCATACTTGTGGTCTGCTTAAAGCACATGCCTTAGTTCAGAGGTCGGCAAGGTCCGGCACATGTGCCATAAGTGGCATGTAAATGCTTTTCAGTGGCACGCACAATGAACGGACTCTCCCTCACTCCCCCTCACCTGCAATGGAAAGTCCACGCTGGCGATCCAGCATCGCACCCCCGCAAGATTGGAGCCAGAGCCAGCTTCCTGCGGAGGGAAGGAGAACGAGGGGGAGCCCGTTCATCACACGTGCCCCACTGACATGAGACGGAGCTCGAGGTTGGGGGAAGAGTCTAGGCATGTTCACATGCCACTGCCGCTGCAGGGTGTGTAACATAGCATTATGTGTGCATCGTCTCCACTTGCAGAAGCGGAAATGATGTACGTCAGCTCAGCCACCCCTCGCAGCAATTTGGCCCTGTCCCTTTCTCCACCTGGGTCGGTGATTTCACAGCACGTTCCTGGCTCTGTCACAGCCCCAGGATGGGAGCCAGTTGCAACCAGAGGGAGGGAGAGAAGGAGGTGTGCATACGTGCCTGTACTGAAGGCCAAAGTCTGGCAGCTCAGGCTGGCCTGGGAAGCCCCAAGGCTCCGTGACAGATCCGGCTGGCGGGAAAATGCATGCTAGTCCTCCCCTTCCACCACAGGAAAAGCCAAAGTGGGGCCCAGGGCAGGAGACCAAGCAGGGCACGCGGTGGAGAGAGCCCCTCCCCCCTTCCGGTACAGCGGCGCAGCCCAGGGCAGGAGGGTTAAGTCTTGGCACATGGATACTTTCATCAATGGTTACTATCCAGGATGGGCAGGGATGGTGTCCCTTGCCTCTGTTTGCCAGAAGCTGGGAATGGATGATAGGGGATGGATCATTTGATGATTATCTTTTCTGTTCATGCCTTCTAAGCACCAGCATTGGCCACTGTAAGAACACAGGATACTGGGCTAGACAGACCATGGCCATTCTGATAGTTATATATGTATTTGCCAAATGTATTTGCCCCCTGCTGTAACCTACTGGACCCCACTCCAGAGGGTGTGGCACCATGGCCCCTCTGCCCCTCAGAGTTAGCAACAAAGTAAGAATATGTATTAACATTTAGGCTACGTCTACACAGGCATGATTTTCCGGAAAACCTTAAAACGGAACAGTTTTCCGTTATAAGTTTTTCCGGAAAAAGAGCGTCTAGA
>JANRFK010001158.1:28396414-28409680 GCA_030068395.1 Apalone spinifera
ACAGCTCGCAGCTTATTCCGGAAAAGCGGCTGATTTTCCAGAATAAGTGGGCCTCTGTAGACACAGCCTTAAAGTCTAACCAGTCTCCTTTATGTGACTTTCCAGAAGATGTCAGAATATGTTAGTGTCAGAGCTAAGTGGGTCTAATATTTATTTAATTTTCTTTCTTCTGTATAGGAATTAGATACAGTGCTCCTGTCAGCTAATTGCTAAGTTATCTGCCAAAAAACTAGATTATAGAGCTGTAGTGCCCGTAGTAGCTCCTCCAAATTTGCTGCTTGGCTTGTAATGAGCATGCTCAGTAACATTGCTGAAGCTGCTTTCCTCAGTCTACCCCGCATACCCCAAGCTATGTCTATAGTACAAAGAAAATTCAGAAAAAGATACGCAAATTGCAGTTTTCTGCTTTTCTTCCAAAAGAGGCTTTTCCGACATTTGTCACATCTACACGGGGCCAAATGTCAGAAAAAACCCTCTTTTGGAAAATCCCTTCTTCCTTGTAGAACGAGGTTTACAGGAATACCAAAAAACCACATCTGCTTTTCCAAAAAAAATTTCAGAAAAGCAGACGCGTTCCTTGGACACAGCAGAGCTTTTATGAGATACCTCTGGTATCCCAGAAAAGCTCTGCAGTGTAGACATAGCCTCAGTCTTCCCCATCCCCCCAACATGGCATGCACAAACCACAACCCCCACGACAATGTGAAATGGTGCTCCTGCTGGTGAACTGCATCTGTCCCACAGGCTGCTTATTGCCCACTTCTAAACTAGGGCATGGAGTAAAGAAGAGGAGCAGTACAATGGAAGAGAAATTTAAATGTTTCAGATGAAATGAAGAAGAAAAAGAAATCCCATTCTATGGGGACAGGACAAACAATAAACTAAATGGAGAATGGAAAATGGGAACTAAAAGATCTCATAGTTTTCAATACTTTTAACTCTTTCTGTTTGGCAGAAAATGGGACTAAGGGAGGGCGGGGAGAGAATTTTGCAGAGAACTGTAAACATTATTTTGTCCCAATACCTGTTTCAACTGACTGTCACCCTGGTGTAGCCTTTAGCTTACAGCCATTAAACTGTACCAGCAAGTATTTGTGAGGGATTTACTGTGAGTGAGGAGGAGCAGCAACCATTAAAGATAATTTGGATCTGCACATCTGTGAGGTTCAACATACCTTGAATTCCCATTTAAAAAATGTTCTCTGTTACTACAAATTTAGGTCAGATTGTGAACTACCGGCTACCTGATTGGAAGACATTCAATGTCCTATAAATAGAAATGGTCACTTTTCCTTCCCTCTTTTGAGTGTAAAGATTGCATGTATTTTGAACTGCAGCTTCTCATCATTCGTCTGTGCTGCCCACTGAAAAAAGGAAACAAAGTATGCAGACTGCAAGTTGCTCTCGGATGTTATTCTGAAGCAGTGACAGCTCTCTACTACTGGCTTTTCTGAGCTCAGATATACTCTAAAATCTCTCAGCAGTTGCACTTTTGTTTTATATATCAAAGAAGGAGTGGAAACTGTTGCATTCGATTGGTAAAGTTAGTTTCTGAGTGGCTTTTGTAACAAAAGCTATCAGAGTTAAACAGAAACGAGGAGAGACTGCAAAAGGTAGGATTGTTGCTTTTGGGGGGTTAATTAATAATCTTTGCTGTACTTTTTTCTTTTAAGAAGTTTGGCTTCATACTGTATATTTCACTCACGTGGCAAGATAACATGGTATGAAAGAATCATTTTCAAAACGGAAGATAGGATAGAGAATTTTTTTTAATAGAATTCATGGAAATAGTAGGAGGTTGTAGTGCTGAAGAAATGAAGATAAAGGAGTAGCATCAGAGCTCAAGAGAGAAACTAGTTTTTTTCTGTTTAGCTGAAGGGCGGATTTCTTCCAATGTATCTAAAATGATTTGCATAATCAGAGTTATGAAGCATTAGAAAAGTTTATTTAATTTTTAGCTGTAAAATTTTAAACCAGATTTTCTACCGCTGTGACATGGCTATTAAGAGAGAAAGAACAGTAAAAAAGAACACAATAAACAATTATAGTTTTTTCCCAGCCTCATAAGTTGTAAAAGAGAAAAGTTAGGTTTTTAGAGGGAAACATGGAACAATTTCAACAAACCTCTCAGTAGTCTCAGGTAGCTGTTATATCTATAAATAACACGTAAATATAATTAGGTACATTTGTCTAATGGATTTTTATTAATGGAGCTCATCCTGTATAAGACAGTGCCCAGCATAACATATTAACTCCTCATTATTTTGTACCTGATCTGGAAACCAGGTAAAAGAAGAGTTCCTTTTTATTTCCATTCCTACTTTTCTAGTTATTTTGAATACAATATTTTCTGTTTGGGTTTTACTCCTTATATCTTTCCAGATGGTCAGATACCAAGATGATGTATAAAAATGTAGGTAAATAGCTTAACACTGTCAGTGCACAATGACATCTGAAACAAAGTTTAGGTATCATTAAGCACATGGCTGAACTCACAATGGAGAATGTAAACAGAACAGTCTGGCTAAAACTCCTATTGTTTTAATGCTGACTGTAATTCACCTTGATAAAAGGACATACAGTAATAAAAAGAAGAGAAATGTGTTGGTTAGCTGAGAATGCACTTTGTCTTTTTTACATATGGTAAATGTTAAAAAGGGGGGAAATATTAGCTAAGAATTCAAATGTAAAGCATTATATTTCAAACTGAATTAAACCAATACTGCATAGTTTTTTGCTTGAGTTCTCAGGGAATTTATTAAGCCAAAATTTCCCTCGCCCCCTCCTCACCACACCATTGACTCATATACTCTTAAACAGGCCAGTTTGTCAGTCTCTTTTTGACTAGGTAGGGAAAGCACCAAGAGCAGAACTTTTCAAGCATCTGTCATTGTACCAGTGAATGTAAAAACTGGTATCTTTTGAGAGCATAGGGCTGAGCCAAGCCGGTGAGCACATCTTAATTATTACAATTTTTTCCTCCATAATTTTCTTATAAAGCGGTGAATGGATTTGATTTCAGTGCAAGTTGTGCCTGAACAAAGATGCCAAGATTAGGCCATTAGCCTTGGTACTGGGATAGCACAGGTTACTGAAGTATGAGCTTCCCTGCAGCTCTACCAATGAACCCTAACCTGACGCTCAACACCCCCTAAAACTCAGTTATGAGCAGATTTATTTCTTTTGAGCAGAGCTACCAGTCATGCTGAACTCTGCAGCGGTTACTCTGCATGCACAAATGGTGGCTAGAACATCACCACCATAACCTTCACTTAGGCTCAAGTCCAGATTCCAGTATTTGGAAGTGGGCAGGCTGGATTCTGGGTAATGCATGGGTTAAGGTTGGAAGGAAGCAGAAGTGGAATATACCGCCCAAGGCTTGAAGCAACAGTAGAATTGCTCTGTGCTGGCTTATCCAGCCCAGTGGGTAGAACAGAATGCCCAAATGCCTGGAATAACCTCAGGTGATCCTTATGTAGCACCCCCAGAGGAAAGGATTGGCGGATTCACACAGTCATGGATTCCTATACCCTAAACATGGGTTTCTTGCAGGAATCCCATCTAGTGCTGTCTGGTTTGCAGCTAGCTTCATCAATCACATCAGTTCAAATGGATCCTCACATTAGAACCTAAGAGTGGCCATATGAGGTCTTTCTGCACTACTGCTAAGTTATGTCACTCATGAGTATAAAAAAACTACCTCGAGCAACATAACTTACATTGACTTCATACGACTATTCCAGTGGGAGATGCTCACCTCTCAACCCAGTATTCACCTCTCATTGAGGTGGATTAATGATGTTGACAGGAGAGCACTCTTCCATCAATTTACTGTATCTTCACTAGACATGCTTAATCCACACTGCTGCATAGTGAAGACAAGCCCTGAGTCACTTCAATGGTCCCTTTAGCCCATTATCCTGTCTCTGCCAGTGGCCAAATGCTTATGGCATTTGGAAGTTTAGGGACACCAAGATCATGTGGTTGCATCTCTTACTATCTTGGCAAATAGCCTTTGAGGGACATATCAAATTCCTTTTTTAACTCAGTTATACTTTTGGCTTTCACAACATCCTCTGGCAATGAGTTCCATAGGTGGACTAAGTGTTATGTGAAGAATAACTTCCTTATGTTAGTTATAAACCGGTAAGCTATTAATGTAATTGAGTGACTCCTAGTTCTTTTGTTATGTCAAGGACTAAGTAGCTCTTCCTTATTGACTATCTCTATATCGTATCTTTTTGTAAACCTGTATCGTATCTTTTCTTAGTTGTCTAAGGATGACCAGAACTGCATCCAGTATTCAAAGTGTGAGAGTACCATGGATGTATATACTGGTATTATGATATTTTCTCATTTATTATCTGTCTCTTTCCTAATGCTTCCTAACATTTTGTTTAACTGCTGCTCCCCATTGAGCAGACGTTTCAGAGAATTCTCCATTAAGACTCCAAGATCTCTTTTTTGAGTGGCAACAGCTAATTTAGCCATGGGATTCGCTCTGGATTTGCCCCCTATTGCACTGATCTGGACTTGATCAAATTATATTTGTAGAAAAGTTTATTACTTTTCATTATAATAGTTTAATTGTTATTTTTAAAAAGAAATCATCCCTCTGGATTCAGGCAAAGAATTCAATGTACAGATTGTTGGTATCATCATCAGTCATATTTTCCTCCTAACTTATACAATGCTCTGTGCACAACCTGTGAGTTGGAACTGGATAGTTTTGGCAAAAACAAACTAGCCAACTTGTTTAGCAAGGTCCACCTACAAATCTTGAGATTTGCAGGTTTATTCCTTAAAAGTGCTTGAAAACTCCTGGTGAAACTTGAGCAGGTGCATCTCTATTCCCAAGGCTCTAAGAAACCAGAGGGTTTAACTGGTTCTGTTCCCCAAAAACCATAGAACACTTCTTACAATAAGCCCTGTGACTAGCCTTTATATTAGGTGCTTTCTGGGATGAGCCCAGAAGTGGTTCCAACCAGCTAATGTCAATTGACATTCTCTCCCTTCTTGGGATCACCAAAGCTGACAAGCTAGGCCATTCCTCTCCTAAGTAGACTTCAGGGGCACTGGAAAGCTAGACCTGGTCTTCAGATGGCCTCTTTGAATCCCATTCAGGAACAGTAGGACTGGGGAATGCTTTCTGATCTCGCTGCTGCCTCTTAACTACCCACTTGCTGCATGTTAGCACTGAAATGTCTCACAATGCCCCGTACTATAATTATTGCTCATTAGCTGTGACGTATGGGTAATCTGCGTTGCATGGTACAAGATGCAAATAAAGATAGGCCCAGGCCCAAGGAATTTACACAATCCCGGTTTATGATGGAATTTGTTTAGTACGATGTATTCTGGATATCTGAGGAAACAACACCGGGGTGGAACAATAATCCCTATTCCTGCAATTGAATGGAGATGGTAGGAGTAGGCAGGCTTGCTGCTAATATTAATAGCAGTAGTGTCTACAGCCCCCCAGCTGAGATCAGGTCCTCATTGCACCAGGAACGGTCCCTACAGATAGTAAAAGATGGACATTCAGTCTAGCTTAGGTGATGTTGGAATGAGTTCTGGGGAAAAGGCCAGCCAAACACTTGCTGATCATCTCACAAGGGGAAGGGACAAATTTGTGGCCATCCCAAAGTAGAAGTCACAGCCCACCCCAATATCAAGAGACACTTGTAAACAGAGGTGTCCTGGGGCTCTTGTTGGGAGTAGGGAGGTTGTGTCGAAGGAATGAAGTTCCCAGACACGTTTAATGTGGTTTCATATTTTAATCCTGAAGGCTCAGCCAGCCTCAGTGAATACTTACAATATAGCTAAATTGGGAAGGTCCTAATTATGAATTAAAAACTATATCAATCATCAATTTACAGGGCACTTTCATTACCACATCACCTTTCTATAGTCAATCCTCACTGAAGTCCAATCACTTCATGGGTAAACATAGCAGTTGCTTAAAAGAATAGAGCTGTACTACATGACAATTCAGGTCAGGAAAGGGAAAAGACTGCTGTATACAAATACAGGGGAAAGAAATATAGGTAGCAGGATGCAATTATATGAGCTGCGATTGATTCAGACAGCAGGTGTAACAATCATTCGCAGAAAAAACTTAAATGACCTTCATATTAGTCTAATTGAAAAGATGACATCGTAAACAGTGCAATACCTCCATGTGCTGGGCAGGCACAAAAGTCAATCCTGATTCAGAAAGGGATTATAAATACAGAATCACAAACATCACTTTAATTAAAACAAAAGACAGGACTATGCAGCACTTTAAAGACTAACAAGATGGTTTATTAGGTGATGAGCTTTCGTGGGCCAGACCCACTTCCTCAGATCAAGCTCATCAACTAATAAGCCATCTTGTTAGTCTTTAAAGTGCTGTATAGTCCTGTCTTTTGTTTCAGCTAGACCAGACTAACACGGCTGCATCTCTATTGCTATCACTTTAATTAGTATCTAGAACCCTCCTTTTTAAACACGGACCCAGTTCAACGTTGTTTAATTTGCAAGACAGAATCACAGAAGCATGTGGGATAGCTAATTGCCGAGAGCTTGAGGCTAGCTTTGCAACTGTCTTCTGGAATTTTTAGCTAGCATTTTCTTCTTCCAGCTTTTGACTCTTGCAAAACAGCCATATGTTTTGAATTATGCCATCGGTTTTCACCCTTTTTCCACTGTGGACCCCTAAAATGTTGAGTGGAGGTGCAGATCTCATTGGACATTTCAGACATGGTCTGCAGATCCCCAGAACTCCCAAGTTGAAAACCACTGCGCGAAGAAATTTATGCACCAGTTCCCAGAGCCTGTGGGCGGAAGTACAAGACCCATTGGATAGATGTGTTCAAAATGTGCTGTGTCACCTGACCTGATTTACTTGATAACTGAAATGCAGTAAACTGGCGGTGAGGGGGAGAAAATATGAGGGGAAACTAAGAACATGAGTTAGAGTCAGGCATAATGTAAGGAAACAGAGAGATACTATGACGATGAGAAATCCATAATAGGACGGACTGAGGAATAGATGGATTAAAAACTTCTTCATGTGTTTATACCAATGCTCCAAAATCCTAAATGTAAAATTCACACCATATTCCCTAAAGCAGATATCATCATCCACATTGAATCATGCACTAGATCAGTAATTTTCAAACTGTTTAGTTGTGTAATCCTTTCCAGGTGTATTCAACCACACACCCACATCTGAAACAGACATGGGTGATGGACGGGGGAGGGAATGAATGGAGTCACTTCCCAACCTGACTTCTACATTCTACTTAGCAACAGTTTCTAAAGTTCTTTACCTGTGAAAGAAGCCAACCCCACAAGAGGTCATAGAAGAATGTTTGGGGGCAAGTGGTGATACCTGGTAGCTCAGGCCAGCCCCACAGAGCAGGGCTCAAGGAGGGAATACCACCTCCATCCCCTGACTCCACCAAACCTGTCTGGATCGGGGGGTGGGGAGAGGGAGAACAACCAAAATTATAACTCAAAGGGAGTAAGGGTTAGCTCAAAAAGTTTGAAAGGAATTTCTGCGTTGCACAGCAAAAAGGAAATGTACATCAGTGCAGCTGCAGTTTTAAATGAAAGGAGATTAAACACTGATTAAATTTCAACAACTAAGTTGTCCTCCATTACAAGGATTTTTCTCATGTAACCCTTGGTGAGAGCTTGTACACCCTTAGGGGTATACACATCTCAGTTTAAAAACCACACCACTGCGTCAACTGGCAAATAATCTGCAGTAAAAAACAAAGAGGCCATTAAGGCATGTCTGCTTTTGTATATATTAGGTCAGACCCATGAAGTGACTATCAGGGGGTTATGTTTTAATTTTTAAACATACAAATGACAGTCAGTCCGGCTCTATCTTTCATATATTTCACCCTGCCCTCCCCAGAGGAACTCTCACTGGCTACAGTACATGTAGGATCTATAGATTCAGACCCTTGTCACAGTGATAATTGTGTATCTGAATTTATAGTAGAGTGGTACATTTAGAGCTAACAAAGTTCCATAGCTATGAAATGCCACCTTCCCACAAATATGGAAGCATGATCAGTGCTATTCTCGCTATTCATTCCAATTAGAATGCTGATTAAAAGAGAAAGAGGAGTTAATATTTATAAAATGAAAACTCACTCCCATCCTCCACAACTGATTTCACCTCAGGTTCACAACATGGTATGTATTAAAAGACAGAATCACGAATTATTAAGCTTTGATTATTGTTTCATGAGAAAACAGCTTTAAATTTTAAGTTATCAATAAAACACAAAATATTTCCATCTCTCCTCTTCCAGTAAGGCCAAGACAGTGTGTGGACTAAAATGTATTTGGCAACTTGACATATTAGAGCAACAGCAAAAATTCTGGCTTTATGGACAAGAATCTTAGTATGTAGGGTTCATATACAGCGTAATTCCTTCAACATGATATAATATTATAAGTATCTTCTGTTTGTTCTAGCAGTAAGAAAACATAGGAATTTGGGGTTTCACATACTGTTTCAAGGCTAACAGACCTCAGCTGTTTACAGCAAAGAGAAGTATGTTAGGAGCTGAGGATACCTAACAGAACCTTGATGGCCACTTCTGAGAGAAACCTGTTTTGGGGCTAAGGCAAAGGAAATCTCAGAAAGGTTGTCTCCTCGTGGAAATTTCTTCTCAGTTAGTCTCTCAGAGGATGCAGTTTGTCTCCTGCCCCCACTGAATGAGATGGAAAAATAGAGAAAACTATTTGAAAGAGAAAAATATTTCTTCTCAACTGACATTTTTAGAAAGATAATAGCCCCGAATAATCAACAAGCTGGATTTTATTAATATTACAGTATGACTTGGGCTCCCTAAAACTTATTAAAAGAGGCAATTCCTGGCCTGAAGAGGTTATAAAAAAATAGGAAGTGCCCAAACTTGAGGGTCACCACACCATCCCCCTCTATCTTGGCCCCTGTTGTCATCATAGGAAAAAGAAGTTAAAGCATGTGACATTCTTAGTATTATGTTTCTGTTTACATGGTATTAACAGGACACAGTTATTTTTTGCAAATTGCTATTCTCTATTTTCACTTTTATAGGCTCCATAAGAGAAATAGGAGAAACAGAGGGGCATTTCAGTCAGCAGTGACCTCAAAGCCACTACCCAAAGAGTGGATCAGTAATTAGCATCTAAACATTGTGTACAATGCGCCTGATTAGCACTCTATCCACATTTTCTTTCCAATGCTACTTTCTATTATGCTACAGCACATACATTAATTGTACATGTAGCAATGTGTTTGTATGAGTGAGCGATACAGAGAATTTTAGCAGTAAGTACCAGCTGGTAAAGGCCAACAGCAAGTTTCAACTCCGCTCCCTTGGAGCAAGAAGGACTCTGGGAGGGAGTTGTGAGGTAAAATGCCTTCCTGAGTGACTCCTAGGGTGGGGCATCTTACTGACTACTTCTTGCTCAGAGCTGTGCTTAATAGCATAAGTTAGCAAGGGTGCCATTTTAGATTTTGGGCAGGGAGCAACTTTAATCATGATTTCAGGAACTACTTAGACACCTGAAAATCCCTTTTTTTCCAGATAGCAACTTAGAAATTAGCTGACAGGCTCACTGTATCTAATTCCTATATAAAGGAAGAACAATATATATATAAACAGTAGTTAAAGACATATTTTAAGTTTACATGTGAATTTAGAACAATCAGGAGATAATACAATATGATATTTCCAATCCTAAACCTTGAGGTTCAGTTTTGAAGTCTAAAATCTGCTCTGTCTCATTCTCTCTTTCTTTCACACATACACACGCAGACAGGCCTGGTCTACACTACAAGGGAAGGTCAAAGTAAGATATACAACTCCAGCTACATAAATTATATAGCTGAAGTCGATGTATCTTAAATCCCAGTCCACCCAGAAGGAGGTTGAGGGAAGCAAACACTTCCATCGGCTTCCCTTACCCCAGTGAGGATGAGGAGTACCAGTATCGACAGTGGCACCCACTCTTGAGGTCATTTTAGTGGGTCTATACTACATCTGCTAAATGAAACCCAGAAGATAGACCATGGCAGCGTCATTCTTCCCTGCATGGTAGATGTTCCCACACACCGTTACTGCCAATATCTACTCTATTTTAGTCAACTGTTGTTCACTCCACAAAAACGTAATTACTTAATAAAAGAGAAAAAAAATTTAATCGTGTAGGTTAAAATTAAGAACAAGAATTTATTTTGGCACATGCTTATGAATCAATATCATATATGTGACTCAATATTAGTATCAGAGTTGCAACTGCATTTTTGTATGAATTTTAAGTTATTTTAAAGATGCATTTTAAAATACAATTTGAAAATAGGTGTCCTTATGTGCAGTGTCTAAAGTTGTCTGTTTAGCTATTTTTTTAAAAACTGGTTCCATTGAGTAGAAGCTAAATTTACAATCTAGAAGGACACTCTTATTTGACTGCATCATTTTAAATAATGAGTGAGAAAGAACAATATGGTAATAAAAGCAATAATGATAATCACTCTAGCCAGGACAAGTTGGGTATTTTAGTACTCACTACTTAAAGAATCAAATTTAAGCATGAGAGATGCACAGATGAATGTTCAGATTAACAGTATGTAATCTTTAATGAACTTTGAAAGAGTAACATTACAGAGAATATATGGCTATGTCTACACTACAAGGTTTTTGCGCAAAAACCTGCAGATTGTCCACACCTCAAGTGTGTTTTTGTGCAAGAAAAAATACAATAAATCGACAGGACAGAGGATTTTTGGTGGTAGAGTTATCCCTTTTCCCAGGAGGAATAACTCCTTTTTGCACTACAGCTCTTGTGCAAAAAGGTGTGTGTGGATGCTCCACAGGGGTTTCTTGCACAAAAAGAGCCTATCAGAAAAAGCACAGCTGCTCTGATGGCCATTCTGTGAATGGCCATCAGAGCTTTCTTGCGCAAGAGTGTCCATGCAGTGTGGACGCTCTCTTGTGCAAAAAGCTTCTTGCGCAAAAACTTTGTAGTGTAGACAAAGCCCGTGTTTATTGCGCTGATTGACAGAAGGTACTAAGAAGCAGCAACAATAATATGTGTGTTTCGTGTGTGTGTGTGTATGTGTGTGTGTGTGTGTGTGTGAGAGAGAGAGAGAGAGAGCACGCTGTCTCTTTAAGCTGAGCACTCAGGAGTATGAACATTTGTTCTGTACAGCAGCCGCTGCAGTCCCCTCTCCTGAGTCAGAGGCATGAATGCAGACAGGCTCCCTGTCGCTCCAACTCCAGCTCAGCAGAGACCCACTCAAGCATGGCTACCTCTTTTGGGGTTACTATAATCCCTGCAATCCACCCTCCCCCCAGTGCTACCCCTTGGCACTGCAGTGCTCTGTCTGGAGGTGGGATGTGCACTGCAAGCAGATATCTTGTACAAAACTTGGGAGCAGAGGTTGGGGAAAAAAGGGAATAGGGGCAGGTGCTCCTCCACTCTCCCAGAATGGCACCCCGTGAGCCACCCCAAAGCTTTGTCTCATTCTAGATCCACAGCACCCTGGTTCTGCAATCTCCACTCATGTGACAAGTCATTATGGGCCAGATCCTGCCCTATTCTCAGAATGAGCGGTACCTTACTCCACGATTTGACCCTTTGAATTCACACACATGTGCCAGGTCTGCTGGATTTGCTAATTCTGTCCCAGGATTTGAATGAGCAAATTATAGTGGGCCATGATCTGCTGGAAATTAGCAACACTCCACTGAAGTCACTGAACGATTTCCACCATTGAGGATCTGGCCCAATATAGTTAAGAGCCCATTTTCTGTGTGAAGAAATGCCTGATGCAGGAAATACCATGCAACCTACTATCATGAGACTCCTGATTTGATTTGAAATATCAAAGTCAAAACACCTGCTCTGCTGTGCACAGTGATTGAATTGACCCTTATTTGCTTCCCCTTCCTGTAACTTCGATCTATTGATACTATATGAGGTACAAAGGTAGAGACTGTCCCTTTTTGAAGGTATGGGGAATATCTAGTGCATTGCAGGCACTACTTTAAACCAATAATGGACAAATAGTGTATGAAAGATGTGATTAATAACTTTTATTAATTGTAAAAGATAAGTCTCTGTGCTGTGCCTGCCAAAATCTGACCACTTAAATAAAAATATTTCCACTTAAACAGGAGAAACAAAATAGGGGGGAAAGGAAGTTACTTATGGTTTCTAGTTAGACGCAGAAAGTCTTTGTAATACCATAAACTGAAGATTAACAAGCATGCAGCATATGTGAAACATGATTTCCACTTTTAGCATCTTGCTGGTTTTAGCATTGTATTTTTGGCTAAAATGTCACACATTTTTGTCTGGAATTTCCCAGTTACAGTTGCTTATATTGCTTGTATTTTTTCCTCTAGTAAAAGTTGTAATTCTTCTCAGGAGCTGATTCAAAATATCACAAGCATCTATAGATGGAATCCCTGGAGTGAAAACATAATTTTTTTTTAAAAAAGCCTTCAATATGTGATGTTTCTATATTTCTCCAGTGTCTTTCGAAGCTCCCTAGTGTAAAGGAAGAGGGACACACTCGGATAGCCCTTTAGATAAAGATTGTCTGGAGAGTCAAAGGGAGTTTGGTGCCCAAATCCCATTGAATATCTTTGGGAGTTGGGGGCACAACTGCCTGAGGCTTTTTTGAAATAACTCAGACTTACCGAGCAAAGTATTATTTCCCTGCATACTTGGAAAGCTCTGTTAGCTGGTGCCTATCAGACTGAGCCATTGCTCCATCTAGTCTCCACTTTTCTCTACTTTTCTTTTTGAGTTACTGCAAGAAAAGAGGTTTGTACATAGGGAGCAGTCTGTGAACTTTCCTAAATGCAAGGACTGCAATCCTACATAGCTGTCTTCAGGCTGTGCAATGGGAGGGAGGTGTCTTACTTCTTCCCTTTTCATTTTCCGTTTCAGAATCTAGCTTTTGAAGTTATAATGTCTTTGATGAACTATGCTATGTTGGGTAATATCTATTATTTAGTGCAAAAGTTATGGCAGTGTGTTAATAATGGAATTAAAGGAAATATTTCAGAGGAGTAAATACAGAGCAAATGACAGTGACATTCAAACAATAGACCAGAATGGAAAAAACATTGAGGTTATTTTAGTCTGGCACTGTTTCACACAGAGAAGTACCACCATCCATTTTACCAAAGTTGTTTGTGTGCATGCACAACATGGCTGTGTCTATACTGGCGCGATCTTGCGCCAGAGCTATGCAAATGA
>JANRFK010001158.1:28411677-28427030 GCA_030068395.1 Apalone spinifera
CTTGGGCCAAAACTTTGAAAGGTCTCAATTCTCTGGGTCCTAGTGGTGCCCCCTTCCCCCCATAGTCTGGCAACTGAGGCAGCCGCCTCAGTTCGCCTCATGGTAAGGCCAGTCCTGATAGTAACAGTATATTCAAGATGCTTCCAGCTACTCATTTTGTCAGCTGCAGGGAACTTTACCCCAACAAAACACTGGCTGTGGGTTATCCAGTGGTGAAAGACCATTAGGTATTATGCTTCACTTGCTTTTTCTGTATGAGCAAACATTTACTCAAGTATCTAGCCTTCATTGTACAGTATTTTACCTTGAGTTTTGTACTTAGATTTATTAAGAGCACTGGAAGGAAAATAACAAAACTCTCTCTTAACTGGTTGGCTGTAATTATTATTAAACACTACTCTGTTAAAAATTTCACTGGACTATATTGTAAGACAGTTTATGCTACTAGAAGAAACATTTGAGGTTTGTGAAAGGTCACAATGAACCAATATAGAAAAATTACTTAAGTTTTTTTCCTTACTGGGTTGCTTGCTGAATAGGATAGTGCAGTGGTTTTCAACCTATGGTCTGCAGACTTGTGCAGGTCCACAGACTATGTCTAAGGGCTCTCAAAAAGTTGCTGTTACCATAGATCAATGGTATTCAATCTGTGGTCTGAAGATCCTGGGGGTTCTGCAGACTACATCTAAGATTTTCAAAGAGGTCCTCACTTCTATCTGACATTTTTAAGGGTCCACAAAAGAATAAAGGTTGAAAACCACTGGCACAGTCAGCTGAACTACAAATACTGCATCTTCAAAATTGTTTCCTTTTGTGGCAACTGTTACATTTTTCAAAAATCAAAGATGGCTCCTTCCTTTTGGTCAATAACCTGGTGCAGCCTTTGGCCATCAGAACTATGGAGCGGTTGGGTTCGAAAGAAAGTGTGTCTGAAAATGTGTTTTGGTTTTAATCTACTTCCAAGTGGGACAAAAATAATCTCCGTTTCTTATTTTGTTAGTAATTAAAAATCTACAGGTAGATGGTTTTAAATTAAAAATGTGAAATTTGTTATTGCCAACAAGTACAACACAAGCAACAGTCAAGATGGCTATACCAGATTTTTAGAAACAGTAACTAGAAGAACCTCAAATTTAATATAATGTATATAATCAGTGACATCATGTGTTGAATGAAAATCCCATTAGACCTGTAATTTTTGTGAGTAAATACCCTACAGAATTTCTGCTTGTGCGATGTTTCATCTGTAAGCAAAAAGTTACATTTTAATAAACTTTAATATCAGCAACTTCTAGTTATAAGGTAGGGTGGAAATGTAATTTATTGTGACACCAACTGAGAGGAAGAGCGAACATGTAGCTGCTCTTTTATATGAAGTTTCAAGGGGAAACCTACTAACTGGTTTCCAAAGTAATTGATGGAAGAAGTGAAACATTAGTGGAAAAACTTTGCTCAAAACCATGTTTGCAAAACACAAAATCGGAGGATAAGCCGCCACTTTGTGACCTGACATTCTGGTTTATTATAACAGCATTTGCACTAATGGAAAAGTCAGATTTTCATTTACACGAGAAACAGATTCTTTTCTGAAATGTGGCGGTACAAATTGTAATTATATGGTTTCAATCAGATGAAAAAAGAAAAGGAAGTGCTCCTTTTGGTTAAATACTAAAAATTCCTTTTGTGAATGACTTCTATGACTTGTTTCTTAAATTTTGGGCATTTCTGGCAGCTTAGGTTATTTTACCATTGCAAAATTATGGAAACAAAATGTTTTACTTAAAAATTTTTCTTAGGCACCAAGTTCAATACTGGTACAACTCTACTGACTTCAGTGGCATTACACTAAGGATGTATTTAGATGAATGTGGTTATTAGCATAGAGGAAGATGCAGGCATTTTTTGAAGAACTTATTACTTTATTAGTCAAGCAGCATGCTGGACTCCATTGCAGAATCCCAGGCATGTCTATTGGCATGGCAACTATAGGGTGTCTCTAGACTACATGGCTCCATTGACGGAGCCATGTAGATGAGTTTACTAGACATAGCAAATTGAAGCGGTGATTTAAATAATCGCCGCTTCATTTATATCAAAATGGCCGCTGCACTGTGCCGATCAGCTGATTGTCAGCACAGCGCGGTAGTCTAGACGAAGATCAGCTGACCCCAGCACCCTTTGTCATCAGATCCTTTATGCCTCGTGCAACGTAGTCTAGACACACTCATACAGTCTGTCAGTACCTAGGCACACAGGGTGATGTAGGGTACAAAGCCCCCTTGTCAGGATGTCTGTTGAACCAACAAGTGCAAGTAGGCATAATGGGTGGTTCCTTTTAAACAGATACCTCAGTTAGTGGGAGAGAATTTGATAAAACCACATCATTATTGTCAAATAAGGATGAACTAGGGTCAGAGGGGAGTTCTGCTTGAAGACACATTACAAACTCCTGGATTAAATGATGCAATTGCACTGATTTGGCTGTTACGTACTTTCTTCTTATTCTGCAGTGGCCTTGCTCTCATTTTCACTAAAGATAACAAATGACTTGATTTTTGTAAAGTACAGAGTACTCACTGATCTTACTGAACACAATGGGAGCGGTGGCGCTCAGCATCTTAAAAACCAGACCCATCTTAGATCAGAATTAATTTAATGTTTCTTCCAAGTTTTCATATATCTTTCAAAAACATACTCCTGTGTGGTATTATAACAGTAAGCAATTTTCCTCTTGTTTTCTTTCAGCTGCAGGTCTACAGAAGTTTTCACATTTGGGGGTTGAGAAAGCTGTCTGTGAAATGCCTTCAGATGGATGATTTTTGAGGATGGTATTGCACATTAGCAAATGCTCCTTATTTCCATCTGCATCCTGCCTTCATACTGAGCTTTCATTTTATCAGCACCATAAGTAATTATATTCAAGAGGCATTTGAGAAGGAACGTGACCAGGGTCATACATGACTAACTCACCACAGGACAAAGCTTCTTCCAAAATCAGAATAGATGACATAGAAACTGAAACCTCAAGGTAAAAGTGAACCCAGAAGGAAATGTCATGTGTAGTTTCTACCTCAAGACAACTTGGTCAGCAAAAAGCTTTAGAGGAATAATGTTATTGAGCCTTGCCAGCAACAATCTTACTTAGATGAACACAAAGTAAACAAAATACTGTGAAGAACAAAATAATGCTATACAAGAAAGCAAGTGGATATAAAGGAACAAGACAAAGAAATGTTAAATTTGCAGCTTCCACAATATTTTTAGTTGTTACCTAGCTAAAAATTTGAAGAAATTCTATTGTTAACCTAAACATCTCATTAGAGCTCACATCTGTGCTAAATGAAAATAAACATGACAACAGACAGCCCAATCTGTTACAATAATACTGACGTTAAGTGTTACTATGTAATTACATACACTTTGATTCTGATCCCTGGATTAATAGGAAATGTTTTAGCTCTGTGGATTTTTTATGGCTACATGAAAGAAACTAAAAGGGCTGTGATATTTATGATGAATCTAGCCATTGCTGATTTAGCACAAGTTTTATCCTTGCCTCTAAGGATTTTCTACTACTTGTCTGGAATCTGGCACTTTGGAAAAGGTCTCTGTATATTTTGTTTCTACCTTAAGTATGTAAATATGTATGCAAGCATCTACTTCTTGGTTTGCATCAGTATAAGACGACTCATGTTTCTTATGTACCCCTTCAAGTTCAGTGACTACAAACGCATATATGATGTATACATCAGTATCGCTGGGTGGATTGTAGTCTGCATTGGCTGTTTGCCTTTTCCTCTTCTAAGATTTAACCATAATGAGACAAATATTGCTAATAATTCGTGCTTTGCAGATCTTCCCATAAATGCCATTGACCTTTCCAACGCCATTGTGATGGTGACCGTAGGTGAGCTGATAGGATTTGTAACTCCTTTGCTGATAATTCTGTATTGCTCATGGAAGACAATCCTATCATTAAAAGAAAAGAATTCCATTTCCCATGACTTTGGAGAGAAGCAAAAGACTTTAAAGATGATACTCACCTGTGCTGTGGTATTTCTGATTTGCTTTGCACCTTATCATATCAGTTTTCCTTTAGATTTCCTTGTTAAATCAAACTGGATAAAAAACCAACATGCCCGAAATGTGATTTCAATATTTCATGCAGTGGCTTTGTGTCTTGCCAGTTTAAATTCTTGTGTAGACCCAGTCATATACTACTTTACTACAGATGAGTTCAGAAGACGACTTTCAAGACAAGACTTGCAAGACAGTATTCAGTTACACAACAAAAATTATGCAGAAAAGCATTCCAGAACTGTGTAATAAGGTGAAGTGGTGGAATATTAATATTGCACTTTCTGAAATGATTCAAAGTATGTTCATCATCATATTTTTGTGGGCCAGCATATTGGGGAAAATTCTGACATCCTTTCTCAAGCAAACATCTATTGATTTCAGTGAATGTTTGACTGATCAAAAAACTGACAAAGGACTCCGAGATTTGATCTTTTTCTTGCAAACTTTCTGTTTTTATTGAATTTAAACATGTTATGTTATATTGTATTATACAAATAATTGATATGGTGCCCTATCCTGACATGGCCAAGCTAGAATAAAGTAGCTTTGTTCATGGGAAAGTGATGAGATGGGAGATTAGGTTTCATTTATTGAAGGGAGATAAGGTAAGTGCACTAATTCTGCATTCAGCTATTCCTGTATATAGGAAAGGGAGCATAAAGTGTGTGATCTGCCACTGCCCTCCTATGTCAGCTTTCAGCCATGTGATATGCAATATACATTGTCCCACTGGTCACAACCACAACATGTCCACTTCTCCAACTCTGCAATGCCTTGCAGAAACCTTCAGGGATGTCTCATATATGTTCACATGCCCCTCAGAGAATTTTCTGTTACATTGGCCAACACAGCAGCAGAAATGCATCATTGCTGCTGATTTGTAATAGAATGTGCCTGAATAAGAAGGCTCAGTATTTGGCTCATGGTTAGGAGACCATTAAGACCCCAAACTGCACCTAGGTTAGACAAGCGTGTTGGGACCCAGATTGGCTGCAGTGCACAAATAGAATTCCTAGCCAAGTAGAAACCACACAGTACAGTTCGCATGGCTTATGTAAAGAGGAGAAGGTAATATGTTGGAGGCGTGGCCTGCAAGGCTCTATAGAGTACAAAGTCTGTGCATATTGAGTGCAACAGTCTACATCCACTATCCATCTCCATACCTTTCCATAATATCTGCTACCATTCCATATTTTGGCAATGGTTGGCTGGGGTTGAGCAAAGCTCTTTGACTTGCATTTTACTATGTGGCCTAGATTTTGCCCTAAAAAAGAAGGGCTTGGCAAGTTGTTACTTATTTTTTGTGATAAACACTGAATTCAGAAACTTTGTCAAACTTTGAAGCAAGTAGAATTGTCTTCATATTGGGTCAATTGCTCTTGTTGTTGGGCTCCTTACTCAGACCATGTTCCCTTTGATTTAAAAAAGAATTTTCCCTAAATAAGGACTTTAATATTTGGCCCCTTAAGTAAAACAATTATTATTTAATTTGTATAGAATCCCTTTAATACAATATTAACCGTATGGAGAGGAAGAAGAAGTTCTTGCCTCAACAATTTTACAATTGTCTCATATTTTAAGTAGATCATGTTACACATTCCATCTTCTTGACCCTATGGTATTGTTGAATATACATTAAGAAAAAGTAAGCACCCCTTGTATTTTTACTTCTTTCTAGAATCAAAGGGCCTAACATTTCTAGAAAATGTTTTCCCCTCACTTCCTGTTTCTGGCTCAGAGATGGAAATGCCCAAATACTATGAGAAAAATTTCACTGCTAATTTTGCAGACTTGAGTAAACTTCCAATAACAGGCTCCACACTTCATAATGTTTATACCAAACCAAAAATATCAAATAAATCTTTTAAGGCTCACCCCTTGGTGAAGGTGCTGAAATGATTTCTTACTTATAACTGACATTTAGTAATCCCTATAGCTACCTTTTGTATTGCCAGTCACATTGCAGGGGCATTTGCAAAATGTTCAATGGGAGTCCGTCCAAGTTTACAAGGCCTACACAGCAGGGCTAAAGTTGAAATAAGCTACACAACTTCAGCTACACCAATTGTTCATTTAAGCCAAAATACCTTATTTTGGCTTTTGGCACTGTCTAAATAGCAGGAAGTTGAATGAAGAACACTTCCTTCAACTTCCCTTAATCTTCATAAAATAAGAGTTACAGGAGTTGGAGAAAGAAGTCCTCCAGCTCAACATTATTTCAAAATAAAGGCTTGCAGTGTAGATGCGCATTTTGTTATTTCAGAATAACGTCAGTTATTCCAAAGTAATGCTGCTGTGTAGACATACCCTACAATGCCAAATTCTTGCCCAGTGGAAATGAAAGAGAGCTTCATCCCTGACTTCTCCAATGGCTAAGATAAATCCAATGGCTAAGATATGGCCAGAGGAGTCTAAACTTTCTGAATTTTGCTGGTTTACATTTTGTAATGAAAAGTAAACTACTTCAAACTAAAGTATAATTTTAATGTAGAAGATTGCTGTAATTAGAAGCAAAGATATTGTATAATACCTTAGTGAGACTCTTACAAAGAAGGTTCAAACCTGGTTTTTGTTTTGGTTAACTGATTTCCTTAATACTAAATATTAAAAAACTGGAACTGCTGTTTGGACTTAACTCTGCATTTCACTGGCACTCTTCTGTGAAATTTATTTTGTATGAAATGTTTTAATGTTAAAAATACTGTGAAAATGTAGTTTTAATTTAATGAAAATGAGTTTTGTTATATAGGGACATAATTTATAAAATGTTTACTTTCGTTGGAACTCACTGTTGTGTAAGTTTAAGGTTGTTAGGATATAAGGCTCAGTTTTATACATACACAGTAATCCCTTTGTACATGCACACACATGCGTCAGTGTGCCTGTATCTGTATTTGCCTGAGTATCTAATGCTTAACAGGGTATTTCATGGAAATTGGCTGGGAAATTGTAACTTGTCAATAGAAATGGAAAACAATCTATTTTCCAGCATCTAATTAATATTCCCAGCTGTATATAGTTAAATAAAAAATCCAGTTTTTATAAACTAGTTCATGATTATCTTGCACATCTCATTGGTTTGGCATTTTAACTCTACATAAATTCATTTTTCTGATGATCTCAGGGCCAAAGGTCAACCAGCTGAATGAAAGATGATGCCTATGCTATTGGATTTGGGTACTTAATGAGAATATTGCTGTAAGGATCTTATTTTTGCAACCTCCTCTGTAACATGTTCACTTTGCTACTGAAACCAACTCCAGGAAATTGAATTTTGCTGCTGACACCTGCCTGTCAATGGCACTACAGAGATCTTTGAAAACCCTCTCTCAATAGAGACCAAGTAGCTCTATAGAGAGTTGTTTGTATATTTCTCTCTTTTTTTCTCTCTTTTCACTTGTGGAAAAGAAGTTAGGGAGGAGAGAAGTAAAAGAAATTGAAAGGGGGGAAAATGTCAGAAAATTGACAAAATATCATTTTCCAGTGTTGTTAAAAATTGGCATGTGTGCATGTGTGTGTGTGTGAGAGAGAGAGAGATCACCAGAGATATAGTGGGTATCACAATGGGCCACATCTGTTCTTGCTGTTACTCTGCTGACTTTGGTGATATAATACCATTAACGTGTTGTGCCCACGGTTGGTTTCAGACTAGGAAGTCCTCCCTCCATCACCTCCTTCATGTTCTCTGCTAAGCACTGCAAGGAGTTGGCCGTCTTCTTTCAAATGTTGCTAAGATACAGGTCTCCACTGCTGCCTTCTGTCTACCTGCAGCTTTCACACCCCTGCATCAAATCCACCTAGGATCTTATATTCTCACAGAGCCCTCTTGCAACCAGAACTGCCACCTCTGCCTCTCTACTTATTGTAGGATTTAGCCTATGGAGAGGCATAATTCCTTTTACATACCTTGACCAAACGTAGTTCTGTGGAAAGTGGGCACAATTCCATTGAAGCTAATGGAGTAGTTAGATATCAAACTGACTGGCAAGCTATGAATGCCAAAGACACATGGTGAGGGACACAACATAGGACTGAATTCTAACAGCTACAGAAACATTTTTAAGAGTGAGGTGATGGAATCCAGTCCCCTTCTCCCTGTAAACACCCCAAAGCTGAGGTGGGGAACTAAGCCCTGGCATGTGGGGCTGGCAGCTGGGATGCCAGGTATGGGGCTGGCAGCTAATGTGCAGGGCCAACAGCTGGAACCCCAGGTGTGGGGCCAGCAGCAGACCTCCCGACACGTGGGGTCAGCAGCAGCGCTCCTCGGCATGTAATTCTGATTTCAGGGCTGGTAGGAGAGCCCCCAGCATGTGGGGTGGCAGCTGGGACTCCAGGCACTAAACCAGGAGCATGGGGGTGCTGCAGTTCCCCTTGAGCTCCTAGTTCCTGTGCCTATGCAGTTATATACAACCCTATGATCATTATATATTTAAGTGTTCTGAGTCGGTAAACCATGCTCTGTCTATCCATCTAGGTTTCGTTATCACACCCCAGCATAGCTTACAAAAAGTGAATGCTACTTGCTTGGTTCTCAGTTTGGTAATAAACTCCATGAGTTCATGTTCATCAAAAGCTCAATGATCCTTAACAAGCCTTTTCAGTGGGTCTCTGATCAGTTTTGAGGAAACCGGAGTCAATTTATAGCTGAAAAAAAAATTCATTTTGCAGCAAGTTTCACTTTGTGGTTTTAAATTTGGCCAAAAACTAAAACAAGACTCTGGGGCAAAAATATACACAAAACAAAACCAATACAAAATTTCATACGAACCACTCTCAACCACAACTGATTTCACACAAAGTCCATAAATATGAGTTCATTATATCCATACGTTTCCATGGGGATTTCTGAATATTTTTTTAAAATGAGAGATCCATACAATTCTATGCCTTTACTCACCAACCACTACAGCCAGTGCTAGCTACTAACAGGATAGGTGACAGGGCCCTGCTGGCTGAGAGCTGGCATGCAGCAGGGGCTGCCCTGACAAACCAGTAGCTGGCCCCATATGCTGCCTTTTTGCCCCACCATCAGCCTTGCACACTCACCCCCATCATCTGGCACAAGATTTCTTCCTCCTTACTGCTGGCTGGCAGGCAGATGGTGAGTAGGTATCTAGCCAGCAGCAGGACTCACCAGTACGGATGGGGAGAGACAGAAAATACAAGACAATTTGTGAATTTTTAACAAAAAGTTGGGACACGTGCAGGAGGCCTTAAATACAGGACTGTCCCTTTAAAAAATGGACATTTGGTCACCCTAGACATGATGGATTGAGCAAATTTAATTTCCCTGTTTACAAGGGATGGAATGGTTTTATAATTTTGGGTTATGGAGGTGGAAATATTTTTATCTGTCTATTGGATTGCAAAATACTTATCTCTGTGCCTTTTGTGGGGACTGGAAGAAAAAGGAATTAAAAAAAAAGCAAACAGATCCTTTACTCTAATTGTAATCAAGTAAGGAATAATCTATGGATCTGTTATGCATGCCCCTGCTCAGAGTCACACTAGCATTTCAGAAGCCATGTCTTCACTATGGGGAAGATCGACGCTGTTGCAACCGATCTTCCAGAGTTCGATTTAGCAGATCAACCCGCTAAATTGAACTCAGAAAGCTCCCCCATTGGCACTGGTGCTCCTGCTACTCGTAAGGAGTAAGGGAAGCCAATGTCCTGTTGGCTTCCCACTGTGGAGAACACACAGAAGCTCGAATTAAGGTAGGTTGACTCCAGCTACGTAATTAATGTAGCTGGAGCTGTGTATCTTAATTCAACATTTCCTTTTAGTGTAGACCTGGCCTGAGATACCAATCAATTCTAGTGAGTAGCTTTCACCAGACTACCTGTGAGCTCTTGATGACAAAATATTACAGTAATTTAATTCTATAGCCCTGCCATACTTCTCAGCAGCATGTCTACATTTTCCCATTGTGAAGCTCCTGGTACTTCACAAAAGAATTCATTAGCAACACTCTTATGAGTAGCATTTCCCCTATACTAGAGATGGGAAACCTGAGGTACAGAAGGTGCAAGTTAGTTTTTTCCAAAGTGGATCTCTGATTTGGGGTTTCTCCATTTTTGGGTAACCAGTTTTAACACATAAGTCTGGATTTTCAAAGGTGCTGAACACCCACAATTCCAATTGAAGCCAGAGGGATCTGCAAGAGCTCAGCAGTTTTGAAAATGTACACAGAGGCTCTTACCATTCAATGGAGTAAAAAACCAGAGAGGGCAAGTTTGGAAAATGTGGCCATAAGTGGCATGTCCAAAGATTCACTGTGAGTCAGTGACACAGGTGGGAATGCCTTTTCACGGGATCCAAGGGAGGAGGAAAATGTATGCAGATGCAGATGCATTCCCTATTTCCAGGCCCCACTCTTTCCTCTGAAAGCAGAATGTAACATTTGGCTTTAGTAAAATAAATCTACTCTCAGATGTAGGTTGAGAATTAAAAAAGGAGAGTAGTTTGAAATGTTATGCTGTTTACTTTTTGCCCCTAAAAATAATGCAGGTGAAAAAATTGCAATGTGGTCTATTCATCTTAGAATAAAAATAACCATTTCTTTTTACAGGAAAAAGAGTGTGATATGTTCAGTATACCACCACAGTTGATTTCACAAGAGAGATAAGTATTGCCACCTACCTCCCCTCATTATAGCTCTGAAGAGGATTTTCTTTGGGTAGATTCTACCTGTGCATAGAACAGAAATTATTTTTTTTTCTGAAATGAGAAAATCATTTTTCCTCAAACATTCCCAAGCATATTCCCAGCCTATAAAAGGATGGAAATAGCCAACTTGTCTCTGGTTCCCTAATTCATGCCTCGCAATTTAGATAATATTGAATATAGTCTGATCAAACATGAATACCACATTAATAAAAAGAGCCTAATAATAGAGCTGCCCTGTGTATGGATCACTTAAGATTCTAATGGGCTAAAAAATCATAAATCATTCTTGTTCCTTCAAATTCTCTTTTATCCATCACCCACATCAGCTAGAACCTCTCTTTGTGTTCATGGCAAAAGGAAAAAAGGCTGATAGTAGTAGAGGAAAAGATGTCCTGGAATCTGACAAAAATCATCAAATCATGTCAGTTAAAGTGATAGTTTGAGACTCTATCATAAGACACACACATGGGCACACATACAAATGAATGGTCACCATGTATGATTTTCTTAATATGCATTACCTATGATCAACATTAAGGAGAGGAGTAGTGTTCGAGGCTATCTGTGCTTTAGGTAACCTCAAAGTCTAATAACTGTAGGCTGAGATTTTCACAGCCAACTGGATTAGGCATGTATTTTACATTAGAATTAATGGAGGGTGTGTGTTCAAATCCCTTACATGGCTTTGCAAATCTCAGTGCTTTCAAACTGCAATTAGTCTTCAACACAGTCACATGCAAACAGAGCAGGGTGTTACTGTTTCTCCGGGGGTCTTGATAACAAAAAAAGCTTTGAGCATTTAAGATGGGGTTCATTGGGAGGTTTGGAAAAAGAACAGTGACGAATAAAGCAATATCATTCATTTTAAAGGTTGGCCACAGATGCATTTGGGTGTATGAATAATACTTTTCTATAACACTCTTAAGCCCCTTTCTGATGGGCTTAATCCAGTATTTCTTACTCAGCTTTTACTCTGCTCTTATTCAGATAAAGTTCTCATCGGTTTGGAGTTTTGACTGTACATTAATTCATTTTTCTGATGAGCTCAGGGCCTTCAGCAACAAGATTTGCCTAGATAACATAACCAGTCTTACTGCCTGAAACTCATCAAGTTGAATGAAAGACACCTGTGCTACTAGATTGAGTATTTAATGAGAATATTGCTTTAAGGATCTTATTTTTGAGAACAGGAAAGTGCACTTAGTATAAACTTATCTCCAAAACCAAAGATGTTTCCTCTTGTTCAAGAAGCACAGTTCTTATAAAGTAAATTACTGCTGGGGAAGGGAGGAAGTAACATGAAACATACACATGAGAAATATGCTAAAATCCACCTTAAACATTTCAGTTTTGTTCTGGAATTATGACTTCATGCCATATGCTCTACTAGTCCAAAGGAAAGGTATCATGTACAGAGGGCTTGATTCTCATCTCACAATCATGTGTCTTCTGTGGAGGTTTTCCTCCCTGACATCAGTGTAGTAAGAATCAGGCTTGACTCATGTAGCAACATTTCCTTCGAGCAGATGACCCACTGGAACACTAACAGATAGACTGCGTTGAGGCTGAGAGATGGCTAGAAAGTGTGAGTGGAAAAGGACTTCTGGTTTTGCTATTCTCTAGCTAAGGTTCCATCAGAGCTAGCTGTGATATACTCTCCCCACCCATGGAAAATTTTGACTTTTACATTTTCAAATTAAAAAAAAATCATTTTTGGCCAAGCTCAGCTGGGGAGAGTGTTAGTATCTTGACAAGAAACTGATAATTTTCAAGGAGAGCAGATACTACTTATGAAACTATTTGTTTTTGTCATAAATCCAATTTTCAGTTAAAAAATGTTTTGACAAAACATTTCAATTGGCCCTAGTTTCAATACCACATAATGGGAGTCTGATACCTACAAAGTGATGATGTCCATAGAACCAGACAACAAGCGTTGATTTTGTGTGTGTGTGCGCGCACTCGCTTCTCTCTCTATTTCTGTAATTTTCCAGTAAGAGCCACTTTTGTTGGAACTTGTTGGTGAGCACAATCAATTAAAGGCAATTGCTATTTTGGTGATTCAGAGGTAAGTTGGCTTTAGGGAAGGAAGAAGTTGAACCGGGCATTGGCTTGAGCACACAAGAAAGGGCCAGCAAGGGGAAAACCCTTTTGGCTAGTGGGAAATGTATTCAAACTTGGTACTACATAACACATTTGCATGACATGCCTTTGGGTCAAGTAACTGGGCTCTCAGTTTGAGCAGACACGGAAGGTTATAGATAGAAATACCCTTCACAGGCTGGTTTCTTTATGTCTCAGAGCACAGCCTCTTGAGCTTCTGTTTCCATAGACTCCCACACAACAGTTTCTCTGCTAAACCACACTGTCTAAAGACAGCGTGTGATGGCTGCAACAGCTGGAAGGCATTTCATCATGTGCCTATTGCATTTTCTCATAGCTTCCTTTCTTTGTATCAATGTGTTAGGCAGATAAGGCAAGACTGACTGAGTTTTTTGGAGCATCATGATTTGAAAACAGTAAATATCATGTGATTTGGAAAGTGCTGGGGAAGTGGGAGAATGTGTCTTTTTTTTTCCTTTGTCATTTATTGTCTGAGGTTGAAAAATTAACTTCTTGCCTACAAGAGGCTGTCAATGACAAGAAAACTGCTTTGCAGCCTCTAGAACCGTGCAGACAGCCCACACATCAGTATGATCAGTCTACATGGGTGAGGCTGTGACAAAAGGGGAAGCTTATGTGGGCACTGGAGAGGAAAATTCAGAAGAAAGTACCATAGATACTGTTGTATAAGTCACACCGCAAATATGAAAAAGAACAAAAATGATGGACCCACATACAGGCCAGCTCTACCAATATTTAATATCAAAATAAAATCCCATTAATGAAAGTCAATAATTAACCTTCAGAGGGGTAGCCGAGTTAGTCTGTAACAGGAAAGATTTAAAAAACCCCACACATATTGCCACCTTGAAGCTAGATACAAAAATATTTCAGTTTCTGGCTCATATCTGGCATTGCATACACTTCTCATATCCTTTACAATCTTTCTTTAATTGGTGATACTGGGTTTCCCATGAAAAAATGACCTACTCATAAAGAAGACTGCCATAAGGGCAGGGTAACTCAACCCATATTATACTCCTCCCTCCCACCATGGTGCACTCCAGCAATTTCCAGTCAGGCTTCAGGTCAGCACCTATCATCTATCTCTGGATAAGGATCCTTGCCCCACTCCTTTCTGAGTGGGAGCATTTTAAGGCTGCATAGCTCCCTGCCTTACCCTGTGCTATCCCAGCAAGACAGTCTGCCTCAAGGCCAGAGCTTGTGCTTTGTTTTCTCTCTAAGAGCCATGAACAGTGTGTTGCCAGCAGCTACAAATCAGCACATCACTCTTTCTGGCCAGTTCATTCAGGGAACAGAAAACTATTCCCCCAGTTTCTTGTATATTTGCCCTCCTCCGAGCTACTGGAGACAGCTGCCCTGAGTCTGTCACAATATTTTGAAAAATCAAGTATCTGCAATGCGCTTAAGTTATTCTACTAACCCTTCACAGTGATTAATCACTTCATACTTAAAGTATTAGAATGAATAAGATTTGAATGGATAAGATAAACACCAGCTGAGAGAGGAAGATGCAATTAATGAGAGCCCCTGCTACAGTATTTCTTTATCTTCCCACATAACTGATTGAAGTTAGTGGAAAGATTCCCAGTTGACTTCAGTGGGCACTGGATTAGGTCCTAACTGAAAGAGATTGGTCTGTCTGATGTGCAAAGAACAGACCAGATCCTTATCTGGAGTCACTGAATTGAATTTAGTGCAATATAATCCCATCACTCAGATAAAGCAAAAACACTCTACCAGACAAAAACATGGCAGGAGCATGACAGAGAAAGCAATACACCTATCTGTCACCATTTGTAATTCCACCAGAGACTAGAGATGAAATATGGTACAACTAGGATGGTGCATTACAATAGCTACTCCTTCATGTTCTTACTCAAGCTGATTACATTTGTGAACAATTTTCAGGCCCTGTTATGAGACCATGGTTTTTGCCAATGAAATTAAGGATGAAACTTTCTTCCTTTGCATCATTTCAACAGCATCAGCCAAATAATAAGAAATGATGTTTTGCTCAACAATCTGCATTCATTCTGGAGATTAAATCAACTTCTCCTTTATGCCCATATAACATGTACAGATATAGCTAAACATGACTGTGTCCGTGTGACACTTACAATAAGAATTAACAAATGTCAGCTGTATTAGTTTGTCAGCTCAATAATTTCACCTCAGCAAACTCAGCCAGCAATGATTTATTAAAGGAATGTGGCAGGGAGGGTTAAAATGTCATTGCTTTTACAAATATACTAAGTACAACTACTGGTAAACTTTGAATTATCTTTGATAATATCAATAACACACACACACACACACATATATATATATATATATATACAGGGCTCGACAAATCAGTGAATCTACTTGCCTGTGGCGAGTAGATTTCAGCCGGTTGCCCCATTCATCGGCGGCGCGTGCATGCGCAATGCGGGTCTGGCGCATGCGCAGTGCGGGGCTGGCGAGTAGATTTCGCCATG
>JANRFK010001158.1:28438599-28451256 GCA_030068395.1 Apalone spinifera
AATGGTGTCCCCAGCCTCTGTCAGAGGGTGGAGATGGATGGCAGGAGAGAGATCTCTTGATCATTATCTGTTCGGTTCACTCCCTCTGGGGCAGCTGGCATTGGCCGCTGTCGGCAGACAGGGTACTGGGCTGGATGGACCTTTGGTCTGACCCAGTCTGGCTGTTCTTATGTTCTTATCCCAGGCCTGCAGCACCCCTCCTGCCCCATGGAGTACAGGCTGTCCAGGAGAAGGCAGTTTTCAGGGGCCAGTGCTGATCTCCAGAGGCCCCTGATGGCCTGCTGCCTGTCTCTGGGGGTGGGGGCGGTGAAGGCTCAGGGACGGCCATGGGTACTGCCTCCAGCCCACCAGGACCTTCAGGCTCTCTTGGGGGAGGCCACAGGGGTTGCCCCAGGACTGTAGCAGCCCTGCTGTGGCCTGCAGGTTTGTTGCAGCAGGGGAGAGCAAGCTCTGGAGGCTGCTCCTGGCCTGCAGTGGCTATAGACTGCTGTGTGTGTGGGGGAGAAACAAGTTGGGGGGGGAGGCAGCTGGGCCTCCAGTACCCCATCCCCAGTCTGTAGCCTATGACAGGGGCACAAGGCTCTGTAGCAGCCCCCCTATGACTGCAGCCTGTCCAGGGGGTGCAAGGCTCTGGGTGTTGCTGCATCCTTCCACCCTGCAACCTACAGGCTCTAGGGGGGAGCAGGATCTGGGGCTGCCCCAGCCTGCCATGCTCCCCTTCCCCTTGTAGCCTGCAGGCTTGCTGCAGAGGGGAGGGCAGGCTCTGGGGGCTGCCGTCAGCCAGGCGCAGCCCCCTGTGGCCTGGAGACTCACTGAGGGAGGTAGGCTTCTGGGGTTGTCCCCAGGCTTCAGTGACCTCCTCCCCATGGCCTGGATGTCCAGGTCTCTGTTGGGGGGCTCCTAGGTGGAACAGCAGGGTTCCAGGCATGGGGAGGCAAGAGAGTTAGGTAGGGATAGGGGGCTGGGAGGGGCTCAGTGGGGACTGAGGGGGGGCTGACAGTAGAGGTGGGCCAGAGAGCTGGTGGGCTCTCCTTCCCCGCTCCCCCAAGGCCAATTACCTGCTCTATTGCAGAGCCCCATCCCCAACTGTGCAGTCTCTTACTGGTGTGGCTGCTCCAGTGATTGTTCTGTAGTACAGATCTTCCCTTCTGGCTTGCTGCCCCAGTGCCCACGCTTAGTATTGTGCCTCCTCCCTCTGCCCCTCCCTTTGCAAATTCTGGAAAAGCAGTCCAATTTCTGGTACTTCCCATTTTCCAGGTACAACCAAACCCTGACCTTGCTTTAAGTCAGAGCAAGAGGAAGCTGCATACCAAATTTGGTGGCCCTAGCTCTTCATTTAGGAGGAGTTCTTGAACAAACAGACTCACAAGCAGACTTCCTTTTTCTCTCTCTCATATGAATCATTAGAATTACTCACATGTTCAAGTGCTTTGCTCAATTACTGCTTAGCACCTCTGCACTATTGAACCTTGTGTCTCATAGGGTGTGTCTACACTACAGCGCTATTTCAAATTAACTTAATTAAGCTAATTCAAAATAGTTTTTGTATGTAGATGTGCTATTTTGAAATAGTGTGTTGCTATTTCAAAATAGCGCGTCCACACTGAGTGGACCCTGAACCGAAGTTAAGGCTGGCCGGAACCAGTGCCGGCAGGGCATCAGGTTAGGACTTAGTGTGTGGGGCTGCAGCCTGAGGCTAACTGAGCTCCATGCTTAAAGGGACCCTACCCCCCACCCCGGACAGACAGTTCTCAGGGTTCCCCGCTTGCTTGTCTACCTCAGTGAGGGACAGCAAAGCAGTCCTGTCTTGGAGTGCCCTGAGTGCCCACACTTGGGACACCACAGCACTTAGCCACATGGAGCCAGAGCTGCCCCTGGGCATGCCGGTGAGTCTCATGGGGTTGTTGCCATCAGCCCGGCTGCACGCTGCCATCCGGCGGGTTCATCGGGGGGCTTTCAGGATCCAGGAGGCCCTGCGGGAGAGTGTCCACCCCGAGGAGCCCCAATAGCCACCCTGGTCCTCCCTACTGGGGGCTGGTGCCCCATTCCTCCCTCCTGTCTTTCCATTTACCCCTCCTTAGCCCCCCTTCCTGATGTCAAACAAAAGACACGTATGTTCAAAAATAGAAACTGTCTTTATTGAACAAAACTGGGGGGGGGGATGAACTAATGGGGAGACTGGGAAAAGGAGGTAGGAGGGGGAAACCTGGAAGGAGGGAGCTGGAAGGGGGAAGCAAGGGGAAGAAGGAGGAGGGGGAGCTCAGGGCCCGGGGTTGGGGGTCTTGCCAGACCAACTTGATTTTTCATGCAAACCTGCTCCTGGGTTCGCATGTGGCCTTTGGTGGCCAGGCTGGCCGTTATCCTGCCATAGACGGCTGCATTCTTCTATCTAGTGAGGAGATCATGGATGTTGGAGGCATCCCCCCCAAACCTGAATAAGGTCCATGATCTTCACCTTGGACCAGGAAGGCACCCACCTTCTCCAGCCCCTGTCAGGCTCCTGGGAGCTGGCAGACTACTCCTGGGGAGTGGTGAACGGCTGGCTGCCAGTGGCTTGCTGGCTCACGTTGTGGGGCCACTGGGTCAGGGGCAGTGACTGCTGGCTCTGGGCTGGCAGGCTTGGAGCTGGCACAGGCACTGTGGCCAGGGTCTACCCCTTTAATGGCTCTGAGGCTGGGGGAAAGGAGAGTAAGTTTTCCTGGTTGTGCCCAGAGTGGCCACCAGGGCTCCCTGGGAGGGGCTGGAGGCCCCCTATTTCTAATTAAGTGTCTACACAGCACTTAATTTGAAATAGCTATTTGAAATTTGGTGTAATTCCTCATAGAATGAGGTTTACCAAATTTGAATTAAGCACTCCTCTATTTAAATAGCAGGTTGCATGTATAGACGCTATTGAAGTTAATTTGAAATAACGGCTCTTATTTCGAATTAACTTTGCTGTGTAGGCATACCCATACTGATTGTCATAGTCAGAACTCTCAGAATGCTACTGCTCTGGGTCGGCGCCAAGGTAGCTGTATTTATTTTGGCTGTAGCTCAATCACTGCCAACATGCCTGAGGGTCTATTTGCCCCAGTCTGTGTAGATTCAGCATGATGCTTTTCATTTTAGAAACTCTTGCCGTTGAAAATGCTTAATGATTACTATTTTTTAAAAAGGTGCTCACATGCTGGAGGCTTGACATTTTGTTTTATATGCATACTCGACCACATTGATTTTTACAGAAACGCTCATGATACATATCCTTAGTATCACTCTGCTGACCCTAGTAAACCTCTTCCTTAGATTAAAGCAATATAGGTGTTGAGACTTTAATGCATAAAAGTTATGCACATTGTGGCTTGTCACTTTTTTTATTTTTAACTTGCAGAATAGCAAGCGCGTGTATTCAAATGACAGTGCTGTGTAGTGAGTTAAGCTGATTACCGTGCACTGTGAACTGAGAGCCTCACTTCCGAAAAGTGGGGCCCCTTTCATAATAAACCACTTAAAAATATCACTACAATTTCTATTACAATTTTGGTTAGCAATTGCCTCTGTAAAGCAACTGGAGGGGTTTTTTTTCTGGTTTTAGGGCTGAAAGTCAATCTGACAGTCCCTGATAACTCATGTTCTTTTTTTCTGAACCTACTGTCTATAATTCTTTTAAGTTAGGATTATTCTTAGAGGATTTATCTTATTGAAGTGAATTACATTGAGCTACAGTAAGGGCTAAAAGGTTAACTAGTGCCATCAAAGGATGTAAGTTGAAATTAGTACCAAAACAGGATGAGACGGTGCCATATATTTCTGCTGAACTGAGATCAAGTGGGCTATTTCAAAAAGGATTCTATTCACTTTTATTTTTCTTAAAGTTTATAAAACACATGGGGGGAAAATTCTACACTGGTTTTCATGTGGACAGTTTGAAGTAGATTGGTTGGATTTTTGTCCCTACTCAAATGCTTTAGAGAGAAAGACAGAAGAAAACATGAGTTGAACATGTAAAAAATGTTTCAAACAAGAAAAAGGTTGGTAAAATGTTGATACTGCATGCATCTAAGTGCAATACTCAGTGAAACATGCTTGGGCTTCCAACTCACTATTCATCAGAATAATAGAAATACCAATTATCCTAAGTAAGCATAAATACAAGAACAATCCTATAGAGCTACCAATTCCATTCCAACACACTTTTTTACCATATGAAACACATTTCCAAAGTGTGCCCAAGGATCTTTGCTTGTGCTTAGAAGCCATAGGTAACCTGTACTAGTACTTGGGAGGTGCACTGCCCCACTATGCCCTTCCCAAAATGTTAATTACTAAATGGGACACCCCTGCATGCCCCCTCCCTGCCCCTCTGGATGGCCTTCCCTGTACCCCTTCCCCCATTAGCACCAGTTGCCTATTTTAGAAGCTGTCTAGAAAGCCAACCCACCAATCATTTGGCAGTCACTGCATTCAGAAATTAATGGTGATAATATACTATCATGGTGAAAAGAGCAGAAGAGACTGGGGGCTCATCTAGACTACGTGGAGCAGTTGAAAAAGGATATGCAAATTCTTCCAACTGCACTTTTGAAAGCAGAGCTTTTGAAAGTGAAAATAGTTTAGACGCAGCTTTTTTGGCAAATTCCCCCCCCCCCCCCTTTGCTGAAAAGCCTTTCTTCCTCAAAAAAGATGTTTATACAGCTTTTTGACAGGTTTTGCGGAAAAAGCTGCATCTAAACTACTTTCACTTTCCAAAAGTGCAATTGGAAGAAGATATGCAAATTCCTACAGAATTTGCATATCCTCTTTCGACTGTTCTGCATAGCCTAGATGAGCCCTGGGGGATGTAAAGGAGAGTAGCGGTTCTCTCTCTCTGGCTACATCTACACTGCGGGTGTTCTGCAGAAAAGGAAATGCAAATAGAGTGCTCATTTGCATATATCACACTCATTTGCATATATTTTTCCGATCTTTTTTTGCAGAAGAGGTTTTTGCGATAAAAAGCCCTGTGTAGATAGGGCCATTTGTCAGGGGGGAAAAAAAACCTTTTATGCAAGAGCCTGTAACCTCATTTTTTGAGAAATCATCCAGGGCCTGCCTTCAGTAATCTGGCCCTGCCTGCAGCAAGGCTTGGTGCTTTCACCAGCAGTGAGACAAGCCAGAACTCATGCTCCAGCCCAACAGCAAGTCTCCAAGCTTGCCTGGAGTACTCTCTGTCCAGTACTCTGGGCCTCCAGGATGGACCTGCCTCTCCTGGTAATTGGTACTTTGAGGCAACATGAGTGGTGGGCACAAAGAGTCACATGCCCTTCTTCCCAGATTTCTGTCAGGGTTCACACAAGAAAGTGGCCAGCAGCAGCCTTTTGGCACTGTGCAGGAGGGAAGGGATAGGAGCTGCTTCCAGCTGGGGGAAGAACAGGGAGTGCAGGGGGGAAGGGATGACTTGGCCTATGTCTTTGCAGAGCTCTTGTCCTTCCCCTCTCTTCCCCCCACCCCTGTGTGGTTGAGTGAAGCTTCCTACCCACAGAGTGTCAAAAGCTTGGGTTATGTTCAGGCTGCTGTTGGCCACTAACGTAACTCAATCGCTTCCTGTTCTCCAGATACAATGCAGGCAGGAAGGGGTTAAGCCCTAAGGCTGCACTGAGCATCAGGATCCAGAGAACCTGACTGCAGGGGCTTCAGTGAACCCAGCAAGAGAGATGACTCATCAGGGGAGGATGCCTAGGGCAGTGGTTTTAAACTTTTTCTCTCACAACCCAGTTGAAGAAAATTGATGCCCATGACCCAGCATAATTGTATCTTTTGACTAGAGTGCAGGCTCCAGGGTGGGGCTGCAGGGATGAAGGGTTTGGGGTGTGGGAGGCTTTGCCTGGAGGTGTGGGCTCTGGGGTGGGGCCAGAGATGAGGGGTTTGTGGTGCAGGAGTGTGACGGGGTGTGGTCACAGAAGACCCCTTGGGGGGGCTTCCCAGAGTGCTGACAAAGCCGCTGACACTTTCCTTCCTGCTCTCTGGGGCTTGTCACTGCCCTTCCATATTGGGCTAGCTCACCTGGTCTCCCCCAGCCAAGGCACAGAGATCAGAACAGAGTGCTCTGACCAGAAGCTGGTTCTCCATAGCCCTGGGAGTGGGAAGCCCTGCCGAAAGGGATCTGGAGGAGCAGCAGGGCTGGAGAGGGCAAAAGGGCAAAGCAGGGCGAGGACAGCAGGAGAGGGAGATGGATGGGCAGCAGAGTCAACGTGCAACTGGCTGCCACCTAGTGCCAGCCCACACTCACCAGCTGCTGTGTCTCGCAGCCAGTGCTGGCCAGAAACAAGATGGTGGTTGGGGTCCTGCTAGCCTAAAGAACTAATAGGGGGTGTAGCCAGCCCTACCCAGTGCATCTTCACCCTACCAGCAGCTTTGCACACCCACCCCCATCATCAGACACTGGATTCCCCATCCACCTCTGAAAGCTGAATGGCTGACAAGCTGGGTGGCTAGTATCCAAGCTCCCTTCTAGACCTAGACTTTGCAGCCCCGGCCAAGTCCCTCTCAGACCCCACCCTCTACCCTGAGCTTCTCTTGTACCCTAACTCCCTCCCAGATCCCTGCACCCCAATACTGAGCCTCATCCTGCACCCCAACTCCCACCCAGGTCCTACCCACCCTACTCTAACCTCCTGCCCTGAGCCCACTCCCCTTGGTTCCAGCTGGAACCCTCTCCTGTACCCCAAATGCCAATGTTACTTCCAAATCTTACTTCTAATCTTTTCCTTCCATGTGCAGATTGTTTTCCATCCACATGTGGAATAAATTTTTATGTGCACTGAACCCTGTGCAGCTGTGCACCCCTAATAAAAACAAACCTAGCTATGGGCCCTTTGCTAATCAGCTAGGCAGCACTTGAATCTCTCCTGAGCAGCCGCAGAAGCGCCCAGCTTATAGGGAACACTGTTTCCAGCCCCAATCCAGAACCCAGTTGGAGACTTCATCCCCTCCCCCTACTCACTCTCCTGTCTCAAACCATAGCTCCCTCCCACACAGTGAACCTGTCATCTTTGGACCCACCTTGGAGCTTATGGGGACCCACAAAATCTAATAGCCCCAAGGACCCTAGAAGAGTTAATCTGGCCCTGCCTGTAGCAAGGCTTGGTGCTTTCAGCAGCAGTGAGGCAAGCCAGCACTCATGTTCCAGCCCCACGGCAAGTCTCCAAGTTTCAACACCCTCCCTCCTGCAGGGCTGGAGTGCTTTCACAGATTAGAAGGCAAAAAAAAAAAAAAAAGGGGGGACGTGGGACAAAATGTTTAACGAGCCCATGCATTCTGCCCGCACTGCTAGAGCACAACTGAATGCATGGAGGTGAACGCTGTTGGGGGTCATCTGCACCAAACAGGACAGGAAAGCCTTCAGGGAACGTACATGTCAGATGCAGGACAGATGTTGATGCTCATGGGGGAGCCAATAGTTGATGAGGTGCCCAGTAGAGGTGAAGGAAAAGCAGCTGGAGCACAAAGCCCCCTGCACCTATTGATAACATAACTTCCTCACCATATTCCACAGCCTCTTCTCTCAGACATCCCAGAATGTGGGGTGGGGGCATGGGAGGATGGGCTGGGACGCCTTTCAGTCAGCTCCCGGGGTGGTTTCTGGAATAGAAGGCTGTCATTCCCACAGCTCTGATTGCTACACAGGGCAATTGTACTAAGCCGTATCCTTGGGCTCCCACCAATCACATCTCTGTTATCAGATCCTAGCTATGCCCACAATCATGTTTGTGTTCCCTGTGTTTCCCAATTAAAAATATTATTTCTAAACAACAGGCTTTTTATTCATTGTGCCAATTGCATTTGGTGTGGAGTTGGTTTATAGGGAAGAATTTGGTGAGGGGGTAGCCTGTGGTGGCTGCCCCAGCCTTCCCATGGATGGGACAGCCCTCGTACTGACATTAACCTCAGGGTCCAGTGTGGCTTGGGGGATTACGTGGGGGAAATGGCGCAAAGTGGCAGCAGGAGTCGACACAGCAGCCTGCACCGCTCCACTGCCATCTCCCAGCCAGGTCACACCGCTTCACCGCCGTGGTGAGAAGTGGAGCTTCAGAGAGCAGAGCAGAGGGCTAGGAGATAGGGAATGAAGTGGAGGAGGCGAACCACAGACCACTCCAAAAATAAAGATTCAAAGAGACTTGCTTTATTTCGCTGAAAACTTTATTTGTCCTCTAGCCTTCAGTTCTGCATGGAGAATCCTCAGGCCCACTATGGGTGTGTCTAGATTACATGGCTCCGTCGATGGAGCCATGTAAAGTAGTTTACCTGACATAGTCAATGAAGCGGGGATTTAAATAATCCCCGCTTCATTAAAATAAAAATGGCCACCACGCTGTGCCAACAATCAGCTGATCCGGCACAGCGCGGCAGTCTAGATGCGGATCGGTCCACAAGGAAAGCCTTTGTTGACCGCTCTGTTATGCCTCGTGAAACGAGGTTTACCGGAGCTGTTGACAAAGGCTTCCATTGTCGACTGATCCGTGTCTAGACTGCCGTGCTGTGCCGGACCAGCTGATTGTTGGCACGGCATGGCAGCCATTTTTACCCTATGATGTAGACATGGGCAGGTGATGCCCAAATTTGAGCCCTCGCTCCCTGAGGACTTTAAGGAGTGCAGGGCTTTAGCAGATGAGAGAGTCACAGCAGCTACAGTGGCACTCCAGCCAGCTTCAGATGCACCAGACTCTGCAGCTAGCACTATGGCGATAGCAATCCCCATGTGGCAGGTATCTGGGCTGCTGCTGTCAAAGAATGTGACATTGTCCCCATGGCTGGACAAAAACAACTCTGGCAGACATTTTTATACACAGGTACAAACAAGTTACACAGGTTACCACCCTTTGACGTGCCTCTGAACAATTACCTGTACATGGGGGTTTGGTCACTGTCTATCATGCTGATAGTTTAGACCCTGTCTTGACTCTGGGTCTGTATGTTCCTGTTATCTGGAGGGGGGGGGAGTGTTGGTACTAAGATATTTCTTCATGAGGTATTCTGTTATGACCCATCAGGTTTTTATGTCAGCCTACCTCTGGTGCCAAGGGGTGTGGATCTGGAGTGCCTCCAGTGTCAAGGGATGCGGCTCTAGCCTTACCTGGACAACTGGCTAATCAAGGGCAGGGACGTACACCCGCTTCTCCAGTCATGTTTTCGTCTCGGCCTGTTGTTAAACAATGAAAACTCTCAGTTAGTACCAGTTCAGAGGACTGAGTTTATCATCACATTACTCAACTCGACCTCCACATGTGAGCACCCTTACTCCAGAATAAGAGTATCTTATTCCATTTTGAAAGGGGGTTAAGCTAAATAGGATCAAGGCAATTTATTCCAGAATAAGGGTGTCCACACATGGAGTTAATCAGGAACAACTTCACCTGTAGACAAGCCTTAAGATGGAACAACTTATAATTTGTCTCTAGAAAATCTCATAATGAATGTCTTAAATTCATAATTAGACTAAGAAACTCTTGGATAGCAGTCCTCATGCCTCTGTTAGTATATTACTTTTTGTGTGTAAATATGAAGGATATTTTAATGATAAAAGATATGATGAGGCAATGATAGGAAGTTATTTTGATATAATTTACTCTTTTGAGAAAAGAGTAGCGTGGAATTTCTATTATTTGACTCAGACAGGAAACATACCTATCAACATTGTCTAAGTAGCATCAAGAATGGATACACATAGTAACATGCCAATCCATAATAATTAAATTATATGTAACCAAAACAATTATGTATGTAATATGTAAATTATATGTAACCAAAACAATTAAATTATATGTAAATATAATTTAATTGTTTTGGTTAGACTTAAAGTTTCAGTGATGTCTAGCATCAGCTCCCTAAGGCTGGATTCCATAGTAGGGGAAGTTCTGTACAGAACAGAAAAGTAACAGAAAGATACCTTTGATCCTGCCATTCTTGGGCCCACCAAGTTCATCTCAGCTGTCATGATAATTCAGCCTTGTGACAGAGTGTGTCTCCTTAAAAGATTTTCTGGATTTTTTGTTTGTTTCCCCCTTTGAAAGTCTGTTGTTGTTTTTCCCCTGCTCTGGATGGCAGGAGTGAATGTGATGTGAAAGGTAGTACTTCCCTCCCTACCCCTCCTGTTTTTAATGACTGCAAGGTTCTTTCTTGCTCTCCTTACTTGAAAAACAGGGGGAAAGGACAAAGGGGAGAATCATATCCCTATGCAAAAGCTAAAACTGGTGACAGCCCAGGGTTATGAATGGCTAGAAGAGTCAGACTACACAAGCCTTGCTGGAATACAGCTGTAGTAGGTTAGCAAACGGAAACTTGGGGAGGCGCGGTAGAATCAGTTTAAAAAGCAGCACACCAGAAACCTCAAGAGAATTTGGGCTAGCTAGGGGGTCTCTGGTCCAGAGCTGATTACCGAGTCTTATACATGGGCTAAGATCCTTCCACCATTATTTATAGTAACCTTTGCTGTGCATTCTTGTGTTTGATTCCTTTCTCCATGGTGGCAAAATTAATACATTCTATTTCCTTTTACCTTGGCTGGGCTGGAACCACCTCTTCCTTAAAAGATAACCCAGATGCTTGACCTCAAAGAGAAAGAGAGAGGAAGTTTCAGATGCAGGAAGTTTCTTAGGTTCTGAAAGGTAAACTTTTCAGTCTTTTAAAGAGACAGATGGCACTCTCTTACATTCCCTAAGAGTTTGAAACAGTCTTAATCAAAATCCCTCCTGCTCTCAGGTTGATTGCATTTCACTTCTGCAGTGGTTTGGTCATAATAATCCAGCTGGTTCTCCACTCATTCATAGTGTTTCCCAGGAAAAAAAAAAAACAGGATAGCATTTTTTTTAGAATTTTTTTTTTTCAATCCTCATGTGCCTGCCATAAGAATGTAAGAATAGATATCTTAGGTCAGACCTATGGTTCATCTAACCCAATATCCTGTCTTCCAACAGTGGCCAGTGCCGGACGCTTCCAAGTAAATGGACAGAACAAGGCAATTATCAAGGGATCCATCCAGTCATCTGGAAGATTAGAGGCACCCAGAGCATGGGGTTGCAGCCCTGGCCATCTTAACAAATAGCCACTAATGGACATAAACTTCAGGAATGTATCTAATTCCTTTGTGAATGCAGTTACATTTTTGATCTTCACAACAGCCCTTGGCAACAAATTCCACAGGTTGTCTCCATGTTATGTAAAGATGCACTTCCTTAAAGCATAAAACAGCAAAAAAAAAGAACAAACCTATATTTTGCACTTTGCAGGTCATATTTAAAAAACAATGGTTTAATTACTAAAGTAGATTGTAACTCCTTGGTCTAGGCGGTTGTGATTTCTATATGTTTGTTTTATGCCTAATGCAATGAAGATCTCTCCTTGATTGGTTTTGGAGGGTACAACTGTCCTACTCATAAAACAACCAAATTTGGAAATAAATCCAAGTATCAGGTTTTCCTTGCCAGGTTAAAGATATGGAAGTGATACTAGTTAAACATGAGTTAATCATATTGAGATATTACCTGAGTGAAAGCTCGTATTTAAGTCATAAGTTTTATCTTCACCCCAGAACTGTAACATTACTGTCCTCTGTTCAAAACAATGTTTTTAACTAAGCCTGACTTTCTAGCAATCCCTTGACATATCTGGCAATGTTATTTACTCAACTTATTTGTCTTGAGGTGCATTGTTCATAAGTTAGCTCATTTTTGTCTTCTGAGCATACGCTGTCAGTGACTTAAACATACATAAGAATGGCCATACTGGGTCAGACCAAAGGTCCATCTAGCCCAGTAGCCTGTTTGCTGACAGTGGCCAGCTCCAAGTGCCCCGGAGGGGTGGACCGAAGACAATGATCAAGCGATTTGTCTCCTGCCATCTATCTCCAGCTATGACAAACAGAGGCCAGGGACACCATTCCTACCCCCTGGCTATTAGCCTTTTATGGACCTAACCTCCATGAAATTATCTAGCTTCTCTTTAAATTCTGTTATAGTTCTAGCCTTCACAGCCTCCTCTGGCAAGGAGTTCCGCAGGTTGACTATGTGCTGTGTGAAGAAAAACTTTTGCTTATTAGTTTTAAACCTGCTACCTATTAATTTCATTTGGTGTCCTCTAGTCCTCATATTATGGGAGCTAATGCATAACGTTTCTTTATTCACCCTCTTCACACCACTCAAGATTTTATATACCTCTATCATAAACCCCCCTCAGTCTCCTCTTTTCCAAACTGAAAAGTCCCAGTTGCTTTAGCCTCTCTTCAGATGGGACCTGTTCCAAACCCCTAATCATTTTAGTTGCCCTTTTCTGAACCCTTTCAAAGACCAAAATATCTTTTTTGAGGTCAGGAGACCACATCTGTACACAGTAGTCAAGATGTGGGTGTACCATCGTTTTATACAGGAGCAGTAAGATATTCTGGGTCTTATTTTCTATCCCTTTCTTAATAATTCCTAACATTCTATTTGTCTTTTTGACTGCTGCAGCACACTGCGTGGACATTTTCAGAGAACTATCCACATGAGTCTATGAGAATAACTCCAAGATCTCTTTCCTGATTTGTCGTAGCCAAATTAGCCCCCATCATACTATATGTATAGTTGGGATTATTTTTCCAATGTGCATTATTTTATACTTATCCACATTAAACTTCATTTGCCATTTTGTTGCCCAATCACTTAG
>JANRFK010001158.1:28466876-28480204 GCA_030068395.1 Apalone spinifera
GTGGGGGCTGAGCTCGAGCTGCAAGAGAGCCATATGTGGCTTGGGAGCCAAAAGTTGCCAACCCCTGTGCTAGACCTATTCACACAACCCAATCACATGGAGAAACTAAGTCTGATTGTCTAAGCAGATGGTTCAATCCCCACCATTATTCAAGAGTTTGTGTTCTCTTTATTTGAAGGCAAACTATTTCCAGTACCATGAATACAGCTACTACTTCCAAACATATTTATGACGTGGCAGGTATAATATTCTCTGTAGAAGCAGCAACTTCATATAAAAAAAAATATGGGATCATAAGAGCAGTGCGCAATAAGCTAACACAAACTCCCCTTCCTTCAGATACTATAATACCTGCTCCTTTTGAAAAGGCATACACACAACATAGGAGAGGATTATAAAGTCTGTTTCCATAAAGACTTCCTAGAAAAAGTTAATATTGTTTCCAATACAGGTAGCTAAGCCAAGAAACCAGAAGTCTTGAAGTTTCTCTCTCTCGTCAAGAGGTGTTAATTACAGTCTGTTGATTTCAATGACACATGACACACTTTGCTTTTCTTTAGTTTGTAGAGAGCCTGAATAATATTAGAAGTTTTAAATAGTTTCCAAAGGCCATCTGAATTTCTGACTTTTGGATTTAAAAACCCTAAAATTGAAAAGCAAATCTAAAAACATGGCCAAGGAAAGTGTTAACAGAGTTTAAAAATCACATTTGAAAGCAGAAATCAAATTTTTCTTACTATAACTCTATAAGGCAGAATCCCTTGAAAATGCCAAATTGTTCACAGTTGCCAGGGTTAAAAATTAATTGGGTTTTAAGTCAGTATCATTACATAAGCTCAAAACGGCACTCCAGTGAATGATTAGGTCAACAACTTGGAAGAACAACTGAATATGGTTCTTTTGTGAAAATGTCTATTTAATCAACACAAAAAGCCATTCCAATAACTTCCAGTTTCAGACCTTTGTTTTCAAAAGTCTGCTGCATGTTTTTCTATAGTGACCATATCTGATGTTATTTGCAAGTTCTTAGCTTTCTTAAAACTAGATACCTTGAAAACACAAGCTCTCAATTCATTCAACAAGTAAAAGGTGTACTGAAGAGCAACCATGAAGCTTTATCACAACAGCACAGTTAGCTGAAAGGACTACATGCTAGGAAGTGAAAACGTTGGTTGTGGGAAAGAGGAACAGTTATTGCTGCTGAACTTTTTACTTGCAGCTTCATGTATTATCAGAACTCACTCCTTTAATTGCACTATTCAAAGTGTAAAGAAGTTGTACATACCGCCAGTTTGGCAAACAAGTCCATCAGATTCCTTGGTGGCATAACAATGGATGTATTCAGAGGGATCACATAGCAGTTACCCAGTTGTAAGTCAAGATAAGCAGTCAGAAGCTATTATGGAAAGAAGATTAATAGATATTTTCAATTTATTAAGTGCTACCTTACTTAGTGATGATTACAATGGACTTAAGAGTCTTTAAAACACAAAACCCATTAAGTAATCTAGCAGGCCAAGATCATTGTACATTAAAAACATCAAAACAGAATTTAAAAGCCGGTTCCCCACAGCGCCGTCTCAACAGTGCCACCTGCCCCCTCCCCGCTACTGCCTCTATTAGAGGCAGGGGAGGTTGCCGCCAAGCAGCCTCTACCTGCAGTGTGCCCAGGCTCACCGCAGGCAGAGGCTGCTCTGCAACTCATGGGGCAGCCCCTGTCCGCAGAGGGTCTCAGCTAACCACTAGGATCCTCCCCCACGCACAAGGGCTGCTGTTCCTGGCACAAGCTGGGACTTAGAAAACTTGCACCAGATCCAGGAGCTACCTCCGCTGTAGCTCTGCAGTTTAAATCTAGTAAGAGCCAGATGGGGTAGGCAGCCCAGCTTCTATTATATTTCCACTGCAGAGCCGCAGTGGTGGATGGCTCCCAGAGGCTTCCTCCCTTATCGACTAATTGTGCAGTCGACAGAAATTCTATAGACTACATTATTAGCTGATTACTTGCTTTCTATCACCCCTAGACCACAAGGATATAAGCTTTCATGCTTTAAAAAGGAAGGAGCTTCTCATGATAAGTAATATAGTTAATCTGAAAGATAGGACTTGGTATCATGAAAAGTAATTCTTGTAACTATAAAAACCTAATTAAAATGTGGATCTAGTCAGAAATAGTATATCCATGTTCTGGCTTAGTTTTCTGAAACTATACACATTCTTCCAGTTATGTTATAATGCCGCATAGCTAAAGTTAGAGAATCCTCACAGGGCAGTATAGCTATCAATTGGGATGTGCCAGTGTAAATGTCTAAATAGTTAACTGATGAGTTGGGCTCACCCAAAACTTCGTAGTTACATGCAGTCCCCTGCCCCGCCTCTGTATCAGAGGCAGTGCGGAGAGAAGGGGGGAGCAGGAAGGAGCTGGTGCTCATGAAGAACCAGCCTTTAAGCTAACTCCCCAACATCACTGGCTCCCACCTGCCTCCCCCTGGGCTGCTACCTTTGTATCAGGGCTGGCGGGGCCTGGGGTCAGCCACAGTGGAACTGTGAGCCCCACTGGCAGGATCGCAGGCAGCCACAACAGTACTGGTGGGTCCAGGAGCTCAGTTAGGGAACCAATCTGACCTCCCCATGCCCAGCAAAATCCCTCCTTCGGGACCACTCAGGTCTCAAGGGTGCTGGACCAGGGAGGTCCAACCTGTAGGCTCTGGCAGTTAAATGAACTGCCTTATAGCAATGTAGAACTGGGGATGGATAGACAAAAGTGTATACACGTTTTACATGTGGCATGAAATATGGTAAGAACACAACATAGGGAAAAAGAAAAGTACACAAAAAGGCATTCATTGGGGGAACCTGTGGTGGCACTCCAGCTCCCGCTCCCTCCATCCCCCCAAAGGCAGGGGCACACAAAATCTACTAGTCTGGGCCCCCTTCAGCTCTGGTGTATGAGGGAATGTGGGAAGTGTCTTTCTCCTTTTCAGTTGGGGGCCATGTCAGTGAGGGTTTTTTTGTTTTTTGCTTCTCACTTGTGTGTGGCCCCCAACTGATTTTTCTGCGGGTCAGCGGCCCCAGAACCAAAAAAGGTTCCCCTCTCCTGGCATACATGGAGTGAAGGAAAAAACATACATAAGTGGAAGTGATACAACAAAAACAAGTAAAAGGAGTCAGCAGAAAATTGAAATACACTAAATGTGAGGCATTTTCATATATTTTTCTCACAGTGGCATAACTCTCAGATTTGTTTTCTTCCTTAGGCAGTCTTTTATTTTCCAAAATCTAACCTTGCAAAAATTAGGGTGGCGTTTTCAAAAATCCCAATTTTGATGGATATCAGTGTTGCTCACAAGTTTTGGAGAAGACTTGGTTGGGATCCAAACTTCCAGGGCAATTGTTCTTCAATTAAGTAACCTGGCTTCCTTTGTTATATTTTTTATAAGGAAACTTTCCTCTCTGCAACATCCATATATTTAAGGTTAAATACAAATTTTGGTTATGTTTGCAGTGATATTTTTACACCGCATCCACAGTGTCCTAGCTCTAGGAAGCAAGAACATATGAATAATCCAATAGTGCTGTCACTTCCTGGTTTACAACTACTTTTAAAATAAATTTAAAATAGGAGTTTATCAGAAGCTTCCTTTCTGCCACCCCCACACTTGCCCTTTCCTCAGTATGCAGCTAAAAGAGGAAACCATCTTGTATCTAAAGATTTTATTTTTATTAGCAGTTTTTATTCTCCTGTCCCAATTCAGGTTCAAAATTCTCTGAGTTTTCAGCTGGGTGGCATTTCAGCACAGTTCATTTCCAGGAGTTACAAAATCTGTCATGGACAACACTGTTTACATCACACACCAACTGACAGATCCCTTTGTACACATTAAGTAAACAAAGCGGTGGGGGCCCGCCAGCAGCTTACCCGGGCGACCCTTTAACCCAAGCTTGAAAAATGCTGTGATAAGAGATCTATAAAATCATGACTGGTGTGAAAAAATTTAATGAAAGAGTTATTTACTTCTTCCCATAGCACAAGAACAAGGGGTCACCAACTGAAATTAATAGGTAGCAGGTTTAAAACAAACGAAAAAAATATTTCTTCACACGCACAGTTGAGCGGTGGAACGCCTAGCTAGAGAATGTTGTGAAGGCAAAGACTATAACAGGGTTAAAAAATGAGCCAGATATATTCATGGAGGATAGGTCCATCAGTAGCTATTAGCCAGGATGGGCTTGAATGGTATCCTGAGTCTCTGTCAGAAGCTAGGAATGGGTGACATGGGAGGGATCACTTGATTACCGGGTCTGTTCGTTCCCTCTGAGGCACCTGACATTGGCCACTGTCAAAACAGGATAGTGGGCTAGATGGACCTTTGCTTTGACTTAGTATGGCCATTCTTATGTAGCTAGAGTTTACATCTAGACTACAAAGCTTTTTTTGTTAACACCAAGAGACAGTTTATCAATAGGCATTTAATTACTAGAAATGTGAGATGCATAATTGTTGGTGCCATGCTGAAAAGATCGAGTCTCAAAAACAAAATCACAGTAAAGCTGACATTTAAAGCTATCATCCAAGGACATGTCGGCAGTAAAAACCATCCAACTCACCCTGTCAAAATCATGAACAATTGCTGCTGGATCACTATCTGAGAACTTCGGAACAGGAACATCAATGATTGCTATGTTATCATCTTCCCGAATATCAGCTTCTTCTGCAATGGGCAGGAAGTAAGGTTCCACAGCATGATCCTGATTTTCATTTTCAAAGTAACACATTTCCCCATGGTATACCTTATGCTAAAAATAAAAAAGGGCAGCTCTGTCATTTTTGGTATTCCACTTAACTTCTGATTTAGTGTTAGATTAAAATTTAAAAGTGTAGTGTAATTCTTTTTCAACCCTCAGCTTCAAGTGTTAAGGCCTGTGATTAATTTCAGTTAATAAGCCTGAATTTTTAGCAATACCCTGATAGAAATTGTGTAACAAACCTATTATTTAGGATTATCTAATATTCTGATATTTGGGTTGCAAAAATATAAAATTGAACAAAACCAAACATTTATTCTGCACACGCACACACACACACAAAAAAATCACATTACCCTAGGCATGAAGTACTTGTAGATGCAAGCTCCACCAACCACAACCCCTGCTAAAATGAATGCAAGTCCCAGCAGGGTCAATAAACACCTTCCAGATGAATTTTCATTTCCGTGTGTTGCAATTTCTGGATCCTTTAAAGAAAAAAAATGAGAGATTTGATACAATGTAGTTGCCTTGAATTTATAATCATCCTTGTGCTGTTACCTGGTTAAATGCTTAAGCCTGACTTGTAATCCACATAGGACATCACATCCTCTCTTCTCAGATACAGACAGCTTCATTTACCCAAGTTACCCTGGCACCGTACCAGGAAAACAGAAGACCAACTTTTTAAAAAGGAAGTGCAATGAATAGGTTTTTAGTGTAAAATATAATTAACAGCAGCAATTTCAAGCCTTTGGAATTGTGACCCATTCTTGGCCAGAACAGGGCAAAAATGTCACATTTTCTGAAATTAAAACTGTTCCATTTCAGAGTATTCAAAATAATTGTTCACAGTAGACTCCAACTATAGTGGGACAAAACATTTTCCCTAACCTAAAGAGTAGCCATTTTCTAACTCCATTTCAAAATAAACAAAAATTAATTGGCGTTTTATGATCAAAAGATAGATTTCATGAGCTTGAGGCCACCTCTCAACAGCCTATTTAGCATCACACGAATAACTAACTAGTGTTCCCCATTCATGTGCAGAATAAATGTTGTGATGTGCACCAAAGCATATGTGCATAGGCACCACAAGTAGAAACATCTGCTATAAGCGATGGGCTCTATAGGCTCTCTGCTAATCAGCTAGGCAGAAATCGGAATCTCTCCTGGGTGTCCACCCAAGCGCTCAGCTTATAGGGAATGCTATAAATAACTACCCGAAAGGTCATCACCTAATAAACCATCTTGTTAGTCTTTAAAGTGCTACATAGTCCTGTATTTTGTTTCAGCTACACCAGACTAACACGGCTACATTTCTATCACTATTCTACCCTTCCTCAGATATCTTAAAAACACCAGCAAGTTTCAAAAGCTTTTAAAGCAGCAGACAAGATCATCTTTATTTCTTCAGTCAAAGCTTTTTAAAAGCTTGTTTAATACAATGGCCTCCTTTCAAAAGTTATTCCTGAAGGAGAGAGTGCACCAAAACAAAACCACCATATGCTATATAAATAACCCAGCATCATCTTTTTACCCCCAGTCCCACTCCAGTTTTTGCAGTTTCTCAATAACCTTTTTCAATTCATTAAGTGATCTTCTCCCTCTGTTGCTGTGTAAGAAGTCCATACTACTGGTAAGTAGATTACATACAGTGTTTTTAATTCAGAGAAGTAAAGTAACAGTCGGGTAAGAAATGGAAGCAAAAACCTCAAGAAGTGCTATCTTATGCTTACAGTGTGCCTGCCCCTTATCTATGTTTACCAACTGTAAGCACGCCCAACAGCATATGCAAAACATCAAACAACAACAACTATAGGTTGGATTTCTCACAGCAAGTTAGCACAGGAAGAGATTACTAAAATTGCAAATTCTTTAGGATAGGGACCATCTTTTCTTTGTGCCTACCGCCTAGTACAGTGGTACCCCAAAGCATTATAGGAACACAAATAAGCACATGAAAAGGGCCTTTTATAAGAATACCACTGATTTCCTTTTTTTAAATCATGTTTTTTAAAAGCATGTTTTTGCTGAGTACAATCTTAAAATTTAGTTCCTTCAGTATGTGAACTTTCACGGAATCAGCTAAACCATGTCAAATACCTATTTATCAGATATTCTGCTTGCATACTACTGGTTTAACAAGAATTGCCTCTGCAAAACATCTGTTAGTAGAAGGCTGAAAAATATCATTTTAAAATTATTCCATTTTATGTGGGGTGAGAATTCTTTTACCATGCAGCCATTTAGACTATGGCACATCTTTCAAAGAAAATGTACATTTATTGAGAACAGATTTATTTTGCCCCCAGCTTTTTTCCATCATGATACTGTATCACAAAGTCATATGCCATTAAATAGTTCCCCATCATTTAATATTACTGTATTTAAATCAAAGGTTGGCATGCTACTCAATACTGCAGTTCTAATTATGATGAAGATACCCTAAGCAGTCTAGATGGATCCCTATTTCAATTTATAATAATTGGGGTGGGGGAAGGAATAGCTATATTGGTTTGTATTGACTATGAACAAGTCATGAGACTTTTTTTACGTATTTATCTTAGAATAAGATAAATTGGTTCTGTATGTGAATTCTGACGTGTGAGTTCAAATGTATCCTGTACAAGTGTTTTCTGGTATTCTCTTAATTTTCTTATTTCGGCAAACATTTGTACCAATAAAAATTTGTTTGCTGTCCACTATTCTAGCAAATGCAAAAAAGAAGTGAACATAGCCAAAATGCATTCACTTTTATTTAAGCGGATTCGCATGGTATTCATGTCTACGACCATCTGCTACCTTACACTCTGGAGTTAAGAGTGAAACTTTTTTTTTTTTTTGTAATTTGGTTTGATAGAGTATTTTGAAAGGCAAAATGAGTCAACATAAAGTAGCTTACTTCACAAGCTGCTCATCTAATTTTAATGAGAAAGGAAGAAAAATGTAAAGGGCATAACACATAGAAGTATGTACATTTAAAAAAATGTAGAACTTAAAGAAAATTTAAAATATACATCCACAATGTTATTTTTATGGCCAAATATAAGAGAATTAGTTGAACATACAGGCTATGTCTACACTGGCAGGTTCTTGTGCAAGAACACATCCACACTGCCATGTGCTTTTGTGCAAGAGCATCCATGGCAATGTGGACACTCTTGCGTAAGAAAGCTCCGATGGCCATTTTAGCTATAGGGCTTTCTTGCGCAAGAAACCCCTGCCACGCGTCCACACTGCCCGGGCTTACACTTGTTAGAAAAAGCATAGCTCTTGCGCAAGAAGCCCTCTCTTCCCACACTGTACTGTAAATCTTCTTGCGCAAGAGTGGGCGGGCAGTGTGGATGCTCTGCAGAAGAACTGCCATTCTTGCGCTAGAACCCGCCAGTGTAGACATAGCTTCAGTGTATCTGATACACTCCCAACTCAAACCAACATGCATTTATTCTGCCAGGTTGAATAAATGCAAAAGCCCAAGCTAGATGGAAGCTCAGCCTCTGACCTGTTGTGTGTCTGTATAAATTAGCAAGCGCTAAATTATTCTTCTAGAACAGGAGTGGCCAACCCACAGCTCGTGAAGAAAAAAATTGTGGTTCCTGATGGAACCAGGATGGAACCCGGAACCGCTCAGTTCAGCTGCTCTCAGAGCCGAGCCCCTGTGAGCCACATGCATGCTCACGGCCCGCGCCATTCCGCTCATGGCCCCCAGCACACTGTTATATCCTGCACAGGCAGGCCAGATCGCGCACAGCATCCCAGCCTGCACGTTAGCAGCTGAGCACAGGCAGAGGCAGCGGCTCCGGGTGCAGCGGTGGCTCCAGGAGGGGGATCGGGTGGGGGGGTGCGCATGACATCCTGGATGCACACATCCCCACCAGCACAGTTGGGCCACATGAGTGAGGCTGGGGGAGGGGGTTTTTTTTGCATCTCATTTGTGTGGCCCCAACTGACTTTTCAGTGGGTCAGTGACCCCTGACTCAAAACAGGTTCTCCGCCCCTCTCAAATAAAGACAATGCTGAAACATTTTGTGTTTGACATATTTTATTTAAAAATGAAGCCTAGCCAACAAGCCCCCTTATTGGGGTCAAGTCCCCATCTGGCCGCAGCATCATAACACTCCTGCAATCCCCCAGACTCCAAACCTGAGCCTATCATACATTGGTACCCACTGTCTTGAGCCACTCACATCCCAAACTCCTGCACCCCGACATCTCCAGTCTTCTGCCACAACACTCCTTCAACATCCACACGCTGCAAATCTGTGTCCTGAGCCCATCATACTCCCAAGATGGTATGCCCAGGGACCCAGGAGACGGTGTACCAGCACCTATTTTACCTAGTGGTGTGTGTGTTTGTTTATTTTTTTTGCTCCACTCCCCCACTGTCCTCACTTTGTCTCTAACAGGTTGATCAGCTCTGCTCTAGCAGTTTGGTTATCCCAAAAGTAGACTACAACTGAATAATGCAAGACCATAGTGGAAAATAGTGACTATTTTTTCTTTACAGTACACATCATTTAAGAAAATAGCCATATTTTTAAATGGCTGTAGTAGAATAAGATATATAACTAGCTCATGAAGGAGAGGGAAATCCACAGAATACTTTCCGGATTTTTTTTTTTTTAACTTAAAGAACTTTATGGAAGGGATTCTTAATTTTAGTCAGACATGCCCTAACACTAGACCAGGGGTGGGGAACCTAAGGTCCAGGGGCTGGATATGGCCCCTTAGGCTCATGCTCCCCACCACCAGCATTGGGCAGCCCAAGCTGGCACTCCACACACACACACCTAGAGCTGGAGCACACAAAATCTGCTAGCCTGTGCCCTCTTAGGCTTTGGTGTGTGAGGAGTGTCTAGCTCCTTCTCAGTAGAGGCCACTTCAGTGGAGGGTTTGTTTCTATTTTGCTTCTCACTGGTGTACGCCCCAGACTGGTTTTTCTGTTGGTCACAGACCCCTGACTCAGATAAGGCCCCCCACCCCGGCACTACACAGTTTACATCAATTCTATCTTCCTTAATAATAACACCAAAGGCAGTTGCATGTTCAGACATAACCAACATTAGATGACAAGAAGGCTTGGACCCGCAAGGTGATTTGGATAAAATGTACCAAGACTGCTTGAGTTAGTGGGCTCACTCTTTCCATAATACCTCTCTCTTTTGGGGGGTCTATTTCACTACGGATGCTTTTGCAAGAGAGCAACGCTCAAACGCAGAGACGTAGAATCACGAAGGAACGCTCGGATCGTCTCGTTCACGTGCCAGCGTTCCCCGGCACGAACAGACACTGCCTGCTTCCCGGGCGCCCGGAGGGGGTTTTAAAGGCTGCCGAGGGGCTGGCAGAGGACGGGACGGAACCTACTCCGCTGGGATGCAGGGCTCAAGCAGGGTGCCCCGAGGCATAAGCACGGCTCTGCGATTGCATTCCCAGCCCCCCTCCCCCCACGGGCTCCGCAGCCGGGATTTCATTGGCGCAGCGCAGCTGCCCGCACATTGGCTAGCTCGGGTCCCGCCGGGGGCGCCCCGCAATCTGAGACACCGTCGCACCCGAAAGTGGGTTAAAGGAAAGCAAATGGCTGTGGAGAGGCCGGAGCGGGCCTGCTCGCCTCGCCTGCCGCCCTCCATTAGAGACTACAACAAGAACACCTCCCCCCGCACACAAAATGGATTCCTCCCTCCTGCTACGGGGGCGCCTCAAATTCTCAAGCGATCCTGAGACAGAAACCAGCTCCCCCTCCCCGGGCAAGTCTCTGAGCCCCGCCCGCAGGGACAAGGCAGCCCCCCCTCCCCTTGGGGCGGCAGCGGAGATGACCCCCCCTCACTGGTAGGCGAGAATCAGGCGGGGGAAGCCCCCTCCCTAGGGGGCGCCCTCAACCTCCGCCATTTTAGCCCCTTCTGGGGCGCTATATATGGCAGTCCCCGGGCAGCTAACGCTGTGAGAAGATGGCGGCAGCCCCGTTTCCCCCCCCCAGCGGCAGAAGAGTCCGTTCCCTGCAGAGCCCCAGTCGCACCTTGTCGGCCACCAGCGCCTCGGCCGCATCCTTCTTGGGCTCGTCCTTGTGGGCGAACGGGGAGCTGAAGGCGATCTTCACCATGGTGCTGCCTGCTCTGTGCTGCGCAGCGCCCGGATCGTCCTTCCACCACTGCCGAGACGCTACCTGACCCCGCCCCTCCGGCCGGCCGGGGGAGGAGCCAGCGCGTCAGGTCAATCCGCGAGCTCGTAGCGCGGAGCCGAGGCTGAACGAGCGCGTCACAATGCTGCTGTCTGCTGCGCTGCCGGCGAGCGTAGGAACGGGCGGGGCGCCTGAAATCCGGGGTAGCCCTAGGGGCTCCGGACTCCCCTGCCCAGTTAAAACACCCCCTCCGGCGGCTGCTGACGCCGGCCGGGCTGCAGCAGCGCGGGCTGTCCGGGGGGCCTTGTTTGCCTGGACTGGTCCAGAAAAAACCAGCAAGCAAATGGTCTGGTAGCACTTCGTAGATTAACAAAACATGTAGCCTGGCTCGACGCTTATCTGCTGCTCAGCCAGCGCCTGAGCGCTCTAGGGCAAGCCAGCCGTCCTTGGGAAAGGCGTTTGGGCCCTAACACAGTCCCATGCTGCAACCCCCTTTGTCCCTGCACCCTGCCAAACCCACCCCCAGAAGAGGAAATTAGTGCAAACAACTATGCTGGAAGCAGAGTTTTGACCCCAAACATGAGATGGGCTTGAGTCTACGAAGTCCACGTAGGACTGTTACCATTGATTTTACTTGGACAGCTATGGGATTCCCTCAGCTAGGTAAATTATAGGCCGTTAGTTTATATGCCTTCACTCATAGATGTGTCTAGCAGTCCTTCCATCTGCCCTACAGCCCACTTGCAATATCCGTAGGCTACGTCTACACTGGCATCATTTTCCAGAAATGCTTTTAACAGAAAAGTTTTCCGTTAAAAGCATTTTTGGAAAAAGAGCATCTAGATTGGCATGGACACTTTTCTGCAAAAGCACTTTTTGCGGAAAAACATCCGTGCCAATCTAAACGCGCTTTTGCGCAAAAAAGCCCCAATCGCCATTTTCGCGATCAGGGCTTTTTTGCGCAAAACAATGCCGTCCTGTCTACACTGGTCCTTTTGCGCAAATGATTTCCACAAAAGGGACTTTTGCCCGCATGGGAAGGGCAAAGTATTTCCGCAAGAAGCACTGATTTCCTACAGTAGGAAGTCAGTGTTCTTGCGGAAATTCAAGCAGCCAGTGTAGACAGCTGGTCAGTTTTTGCAGAAAAGCGGCTGATTTTCCACAAAAACTGGCCAGTCTAGACACAGCCCTAGTGTCTTAGCTAAGCAACTTTCCTCCCATGCAGAGAGTTTTACAAACTTTTTCATCTGTTTTAAGTATTGTTTATTTATATAGTGCCATAATTGTGTGTGGCAGGCATTTTATATTTAGTTGTGTCCTGACAAGATGTCAGGAGAAAGACACAACCCTGGAGAATAATGCTGCTTATTGGGCAGAGTATTGGTTCATCTGTGTCAATTTCATGGCCAAAAGATTTTAAAAAATGGTCAATTTCATGGTGCAATTGTGAGGGTCTGGACCCAAAAAAAGTCATAGGGTTGCAAACCTGTTGTATGTGGGCGGAGTGTCACTTTCCGTCCTCATTTCTGCACTGGGCTCTAAAGGCTGCACAGCTTCCTATAGAAGGGAAAGTTACTTGGAGGTGGGTCTGATAAGAACATAAGAATGGCCATACTGAGTCACACCAAAGGTCTATCTAGCCCAGTATCCTGTCTGCCAACAGTGGCCAGTGCCAGGTGCCCCAGAGGGGGTGGACCAAAGACAATGATCAAGCAATTTGTCTCCTGCCATCCTTCTCCAGCCTTTGACAAACAGAAGCCAGGCTAATTCCTTACCCCCAGCTATTAGCCTTTTATGGACCTTACCTCAATGAATTTATCTAGCTCTTTTTTTTTCTTTTTTTTTTTTAATTCTGTTATAGTCCTAGCCTTCACAGCCTCCTCTGGCAAGGAGTTCCACGGATTGACTGTGTGCTATGTGAAGAACTTTCACTTATTAATTTTAAACCTGCTACCCATTAATTTCATTTGGTGTCCTATAGTTCTTATATTATGGGAACAAGTAAATAACTTTTCTTTATTCACCCACTCCATACCAGTCATGATTTTATATACCTCTATCTTATCCCCCCTCAGTCTCCTCTTTCCTAAACTGAAAAGTCCCAGTCTTTTTAGCCTCTCCTCATATGATTGGCAAAAGCATCTGTGCCAATCTAGACGCACTTTTCTGCAAATACTTTTAACGGAAAAACTTTCCCTAATCATTTTAGTCACTCTTTTCTAAACCTTTTCCAATGCCAAAATATCTTTTTGAGGTGAGGAAACCACATCTGTGTGCAGTATTCAAGATGTGGGCATACTATAGTTTTTTATAGGGGCAGTAAGGGGCAGAAAGTAAGATATTCTTTGTCTTATCCCTTTTTAAATAATTCCTAGCATCCTGTTTTCTTTTTTGACTGCCGCTGCACACTCTGTGGACATTTTCAGAGAACTATCCACGATAACTCCAAGATTTCTTTCCTGATTAG
>JANRFK010001158.1:28483771-28496874 GCA_030068395.1 Apalone spinifera
CCGCCCACGATCAAGTGTGTCCGGTTTTTTGGCAGGGTCTACCTGGCAACCCTAGGTGGGACTAAGGCTTGTCTTCTTGGCTTCCCCAGCAGGGCATTCACCCATTGCATATGTGCAGTGGCTATTTTTTCTTATAGATCTGTACAGTGCCCAACAAAGTGGGGGCTCAATCCAGCTCTGGGTGCTTCCAGAAAACAAATAATGAATAATTATTATCATTTTAAACTGTCTTTGCCTCCCATTCTTTTCCATTGCTCTTCCCAGGGTTTTCCTGATTCATTCCCTCTTTTTGCCAGCTCTGATTTTTTTTTTCTTTCTCTGTTAATTCCCTAACCAGTGATCCTACACCCTTGCTTTCTCTGTCTGTCTGTCTGTCACTCACTCCAAGATTCCCAGTAAACATTCCATCCGTATTTTTAGACTCTCAAACTGATTGTGGTGAAGGCGGTCCATGTAAGCTATTTGCTATGTTGTTATAGTCATGTTGGTCCCAGGATATGAGAAGAACTAGGAAGGTGAGGTAATGTCTTTTATTGGATCTACTTTAGTTGGAGAAATAAATAAGCTTTCAAGCTTGTACAAACACCTGAATATGAGCTTGCCATAAACTCAAAAGCTTGTTCCAACAGAAATCTTGTTCAACAAAAGATATTACTCATTTACATTGTCTCTGTCATATAAGCTATTGTCAGAGATGATTACTTTCACTGGCTTCAATGAAGTTATTACTGCAATGAATTTGGCCTATTACTGGACCGCTCCAGTTGTAATTATTTACCTGTTTCCAGTTCTTAATCTGTGCCACGGTTTGCCAAGACTGAGCCCCAGCCCTTCTCGGCTTTCTAGTTCTCATAACTTGCCACATCAGTTATGAATGTAAACCAGTTGCTTGAACCCAACACCTTTTCATCACAAATTAAGCACTGCTTGTTTCTTATACTAATTACCAAATGACATTCACTCCACCTACTCCCATTACTTATTGAAGTGTTTTTTGTTTTTTTTTGTCTCAGTGGGAGTGAATTAATATTTTTGGTAAAAGTTTGATCATTATTTTAAGGTATTTGTGGTTATTTGTACTGATTGTCTCATCATAAAATGTAGGTTTTCTTTGATAGTTGTTATGTTTCAATAACTAAGTTAAAGAGAAAAGAACCTATTTACATTTAGGGGAAAGTCACAGGAGTCCATTTTCTCTGTATGCAGAGACACGCTGTGGAATTGTTTACCAGAAGTGCAAGTTTGAAGGAGACTCAGAAGATGAGGTGGTTACTGATTAAGCAACAGAGTGAAAAAAACAAATCCTCTAATGACTGTGTTCAGACTGAAGACTGAATAGGAACTCCACTGCCCACACAGCAATTGACTCACAAGATAAAATTTCACAAGAGAGTCCAAAAAAGATGCAGAGCAGGCAGCAAACAGGAATAACAGCAACAAATTAGCCTCTGATGTATTGCTAATAAAGCGAGTGGAATTTCATCAGAGTTGAATTAAATCTAGAATCTCTTTTTGGCAACTCAAAATAAATATCGCTAATGTTGTTCTTAGAGGAAACACCAAAAGATCAAGATTTCTCCTACTGCACTGATCTGATGCACATTGGTGGACACGTATTGGTTTTAACCTTTATATTTAGGGGTGTCTTCCGAGGTCTCCCTTTTTTCTTCTCGTTTACATTTCCCTCCTCAACTACCCTCAATGGCTCCAAGCCCTAGCAATTCTCCCTCTGCCTGAAGTGGGATGAACACAGCTTACTCCATGGCTTCTCAACACCATTCTGTGTTGATCAGGGTGGGGGCTGTTCTAGACTGATGCCAAGTGTTTCTCCACCCACTGGACCAAGGGCTGAGCAAAGGCCAGTCCTCTTGGATTCTGTATATGGGACGGAGAGTGGAGTTAACCCCACTCCTTTATCCCTGGCCACCTTTTTTTACTCCACTTGTTTGAACAACTGCAGAGTGGTGTCTCACCTTTAGCCCAGAGAGTGTCTACTTTGTTTAACCACTGCACAAGTCACCTGGAATGTAGTGCTACCAAGGGACAAGACATGTACTCTACCACTGCAGGTATTTACAACTTCCAGCCTCTTTTGTCTACGTAAAGAAATCTGCCTGTTGCTGACAATGCAATTGAACACTAGTATCCTGAACTTAGTTTAACTACAAGCCAATAAAAGGGCATTCCACATTCATTCCTGTGTGACTGTAGTTTCTGAAAGAACACTGAACATGATTTGTGCTTATATACAAATTGTTAGATCAGCAATGGTTAATTTTCTCACTGTAGACAAAACTTTTCAGAGAGCTTAGTAACAAGAATCAGACTAAATAAGAATTCTTGTTACTATCTCCCGGTTTGCTGCCTAATGTTGCTGCTTTTGCAAATTTGCATAGCTATACCTGTTAGTATGGCATTCATGACAGAGCAATAGGTCTGCAGCACTTCACAAACAGTACATCCCCATTTACAAGTACAGCTGAGAAACGGTCTATAAAGTGCCCATTCTGTGAAGTTTGTGATATGAAGCTAGTGAGCTGGAGAATATTGCAGAACTGGGATGAAAATTTTAGGAGAGCCAGTTAAACATTTCAGTAGAGCTTTGTCAGCAATGCAGAGCTATATTTGATTCAAAAGGATATAGTTTAATAAAAAATAGAATACAGTTATATTATTCTGTTAACATGAATAAATTCCCTTCAATGTGTACCATATTTTATTGATAATTTTTCCATTTCTCCATTTAATTTTTGGGTAGAGTTTCCCCACATATTGTTTGAAAAAAGTAAACACATTTATAGGTATCATACAGATACAATCAAATTGTAAAACTTTTATAGAATATTTTAAATTCTAAGGGCAATTTACTTACTAAATTTCAGTCCATTAATGCTTCCTTATTTGTATCTCAGTAAGAAAGCACCCTAATTTATTGCAATCAGTTACATTTCGTATTTGTTTTAAATAATGAGAGGATCTGACTTCCCCTACCCCCAAAATAAGTTACCCTAATGGAAAATGAAGGGTTATCCTTCTCTGCTCATGTGGTCTTTAAATTACAGGTGTCTGTCTGTATTTAATCTGTTTTAAACCTGAAATGTCAAAAATAGAAATACCACAGAACACCTGTCATAACAGCAGCTTACTGTACCATTTTCAGTTAAAAGAATGTGTTGTCTTTTTTTTAATCTACAGATGATAGAAAAAGTTGCACATAAAGTGCATCTCTTCTGAACATATGATGGCTTCACTCTCGTGTGATATTTATCTCCAGGAGTGAAGAGACTCACTAAGCTATGAGCAGCAAAGCTGCAACAAAGTTAACAGGGGTTTGGTTCATGAGTAAGGATAAGTTAGCTGTCTAAGACCTAATCTATTGTGTATGGCTCAGGTTTCCCATCATCAGTGCATATAGGGAAGAACAGGTCTTTCACTGTATTTTGCTTTCAGTATAAGGCTGTGTATGCTTCCAAGTTTAATGCAGAAACTTCATGTTATTTTTATTTTAGGCCACAAAGTTTAGTGCAAGAGGAAGTGTTTTGAAACCATATGATACAAGATAATGATACAGGAAGTTACTTGTGGCATCTTTTAGTGTTGAAAGAAATCTCTTCATAGAATTTGTTTTCATATTTAGGAGACACCTGGTGACTTAAGAAGTCTTTGAGGAGGCCCCTTCAATGGTGTCTTTAAAGGTGTTGCATTTCTAGCAAAAAGTATAGTGCATAATTTTTAGTTTTTTGAAAGCATAGAATTAGGGTATGTCTACACTGCAGAGTTTTTCTGGAAAAACTGTCATTTTTCCAGAAAAACGACACTTACATCACACTGCTATTGCGTTCTTTTGACAAAGTCGAAAGAACGGAGGGGGTTTTCTGACCATGGTAAACTTCCTTGTGGAAAGAGGAAGGCTTTTACGTGTGTGAATGCAGAAGAGTGGTTTTTTTTTCGAAAGAAGAGGCCTCCAGGAAAAAGCACAAGTGCCATGGTGGCCACTCCATTCACACTAATCACAACTGAAATGCGAGTTAGCGTCCAATCAATGTGGATGCTATCTCTTGAAAAAAGCACATGACTTTTTCATTGCGCTTTTGCTGTGTGGACGCTCTCTTTTGAAAAAAGTTTTTCCGGAAGATCTCTTCCGGAAAAGCTGCTTCCGAAAGAAGCTTGCAGTCTAGATCTAGATTTTTCTAAGGCTATAGCATTCATAACTCTGCTTCTGTCATACTTCTGCAAAAATACCCTGATTCAGGACAGCATCTCTATTATAGACAGCACTTGATTACATACATCAGGTTAATTTAAGTCAGGGGCAGGGAACCTTTTTTGGGTCAGGGCCGCTGCCCCCACAAAAAAATCAGTCAGGGCTGCACACAAGTGAGAAGCATAAAAACCCAAAAAAGGTGGCCCCTGACTGAGAAGTAGAGAGATTCCCCTTACACACCAGAGCCTAGCGGGAAGCCCAGCCTAGTAACTCTTATGTGCTCCAGCCCTGTGGTGGGACAGTAGAGGAGCTGGAACACCAAAACAGGCTCCCCAATGCTAGGGCAGCCCTGAGCCTCGGCACCCGGGCCTGAGGTTCCCCACCCCTGATTTAAGTCAATGTTAAGTCCACAATTAAATGCTGTCCTGAATTGAGACCAAACAATAGAATGCTTATGAACTTTGCAGAGCAATGTTGTCTAGGGGTATGTCTACACGACAGCGTTATTTTGAAATATCTAATTTTGAAATAATGCATCTACACACACAAAGCATTTTGAAATAGTGCGTCCACACTGAGTGGATGTTGAATCCCATTTAAGGCTGGTTGGAACCAGTTCCGGCAAGGCATCAGGTCAAATGTTGCCTTGTGGCCAGGGCGGCCAGCAGGGCACTCTGGGAAAGGCTAGAGGCCCCCTATTTCAAAATAAGCGTCTACACAGCGCTTATTTTGAAATAGCAGTTTCGAAATTGGCACTATTCCTCATGGAATGAGGTTTACCAATTTCGAAATAAGCTCTGCTATTTTGATTTAATTTCGAAATAACGGAATGGCTGTGTAGACGCTAGGAAAGTTATTTCAAAATAACTGCAGTTATTTCAAAATAACTGCAGTTATTTCAAATAACTTTGCTGTGTAGACATACCCTAGTAGACTAATGTAGACTAATTCAGGAGCCAGGAATTCTTGGGTTAATACCAACTCTGTCGCTGATTTGTTGCCTATTCTTCAGCAAGTCACTTAACCGCCCCATGGATACAATTAATCTCTAGGGCTGAATTTGGCCCAGGTTGTCATGGGTACATATGATTGGATTATATGCCATGCTCAAATCAGCCATTTTGAGAATGAGATAATATTGTAATATGAATCTTCACATTTGATTATCATAGTCCTCACTTAATAGTGCACAATGTAATTAAAATAAGTAAAGAATTACTCCTAAGTAACAGGGCTGTGTCATTACTGTAAGTACTTCACCTAATATTTTTAACAAGATACTAAAGAATAAACTATATTATTTTACTAGGGACCCCGTGCTGGGGTGGTGTAGGGATGCAACTGCCAAGTAGGAGCTTAGGAGTTAATGGCAAGGCCTCCAATAGCTTCAAGGTGTATAAAGGAACACAGCTCTATGGCTCGCTCCCCTCTCCCCTAAAATGGCGCACCATATGGTCTCTTCTGTGATGCGACTTACTCTTCTTTCACGTTTTTATACATTTTAAACCCATGCCCACAAATGATTCAAAAAATCAGCTTTTAATGTGAGTCTGAGGTAGGAATGTAAACTGTTAAACAGTTAACTGGTTACCCAGTAAGCATTAGCCATACCAGCATGCTTACCGGGTAACTGGTTAACAAGAGGGGCCAGAACAGATTCCAGTCCTTAGGGCCAGAGCAACCCCTGACGCCTGTAATGCAGCTGGGCCAAAGCAGCTCCAGCCAGCTGTGACGTGGAAGGGCTGAAGCAGCCTTCCACCCGTGGCTGGTGGTTAAACAGTTAAATAATTTAACTGGTTAATTATTTTAGTGGGTTTTTAACATCCCTAGTCTGAAGAAGCATCCTTTCCAGTTTGGTATTAGTGCAGCACATTCTATTCTACCAGGGAGCTCTTTCTACCAAATTATCATTTTTGATAAATGCAAAGTAATGCACATTGGAAAACATAATTTCAACTATAAGTATAAAATTATGGGGTCAAAATTAGCTGTTGCTACTCAAGAAAGAGATCTTGGAGTCATTGTTGATAGTTATTTGAAAACATACTCTGTGTGGCAGCAGTTAAAAAAGTGAACAGAATGTTGGGAATCATTAAGGAGGGGATAGAGAATAAGACAAAATATCATATTGTCTCTATATAAATTCATGGTATGCCCATGTTTTGAAAACTACATGTAGATGTGGTCATTTCAGCTAAAAACACCCCCAAAACCCTGGAATTGGAAAAGGTTCAGAAAAGGACAATACAAATTATTAAAATATGAAATGACTGCCATGTGAGGAGAGATTGACAAGACTGGTATTTTTCATCTTAGATAAGTGTTGATTAAGGGGGGGATATGATAGAGATTTATGAAACCATAATTTGTGTGGAGAAAATAAGAAAATATTTATTTATTCCTTGATGTAACACAAGAACTGGGGGTCACCAAATGAAATTAATAGGCAGCAGGTTTAAAACAAACAAATGGATGTATTTTTCACACAACACAAAATCAAACTGTGGAACTCCTTGACAGAGAATGTTGTGAACACCAAGAATAAAATAGATCTATCAATGTCTATTAGACAGGATGTGTAGAAATGGTGTCTCTAGCCTCTGTTTGCCAGAAATTGGAATAGGTGACAGACAATGCATCACTTGATGATTATCTGTTTTGTTTTGTTTTGTTTTTTCATTCTGTCTGAAGAACCAGGCATTGGTTTCCATCAGAAGACAGGATACTGGCCTAGATGGACTTTATGTAAATCTGTAGAAGCTACACTAAGCTGGATGCTGGATCAATCTTTGCTTTGTTAAATTACAGCTGCTCTGTGGCATCCATTCCTCTGAATGTATAGTATTTAGCTGATTTGTTTCACAATCTAAACCATACTTTTACACACAGGATTTTAGTACTGAATACACGTGTACATAATTTAGTACAGAAATCCTGTATTTAAAGGTGTGTTTGTGTACGTTTGTACACGCACAAACTCTCTTCATTTTTTGCAAAATTCTGTAAGCATGTATTGTATGATTAGACTTAAACTCTTCAACAATTTAAGAGTCAAAGGCCATGCAATCTAATTTACACAAGTTATGTCTGGATTTGCAATAAGGTTTTAGTTTTAGCTTATGAGTTTGCTGACATGAGGCATATCTCATCTTTATTTAGTCAATATACAAAGATACAGAATCTGGTTGTTCTTGCTCCTTACCTAACATGGGTATACAGTGGGGAGAAAGCGTACAAAGTAGATGTTTTCCTCCACTGTAAAGCCTGTGTAAGTGGCAGGCATAATTGTAATCCCTACCTTCCAAGCAAAGAGGAGCTGGGGATGAACCATGCTGTCCCCTTGACACAAGTTTTCAGAGTGGAAATTGTGCAGTAAGGAGAATAAGCTACATCTCAAAAGGGGTGTAACAGAGGCCACAATTCCCCATTTGTTGCTCTGTGCCACTTCTAACACAATGATCTGCCTACATCACACAGCTGAGCAAATAGAAAATATTGAGATCATACAAAATGCAGAGCTATTTCAGTGGAGGTTTATTACCTCTGTGTGCAGCAAACTAATCAGGTATATCAGGTTCTTGCAGTTTTGCAATTATTTTAATAATGCATTTGGATAAAATACATTGGTAGAATGCATTAATGTTTAAATAAAAAAAAAATCCCTGGAGATCCACTAGTTTTAAAGAAAGTGCCATGCAAAGTTGTTAGAATGTCTGTTTTTTCAGTCTCTGCAAGGATTTCATCATCACAAAGTAGCTCCCAAAACCGCAGCAGCTGTGTTGTAATATTTTTTGCTGTGTTTAGCCCTCAGATAAACAGGGAGCCAAGTTCTGCCCTGACTCACACCCAGAGAGAACACAAAGGCATTGAATTTGCACAGATTTGGGGGATTCACTGTAGATACAGGGTCATTTATACAAAGACCTAAGGATTCTGCTCTTCTCTAAAACCATTAGCAATGTGGCTTTATTAGAGCTATTCCCAGCCTCCAGATGCTTGTGGTATATGACAGGGATTCTGCAGCCCAGGGAGGCTCAGCAGGAAAGTGAATGTAGAATACAAGCATAATTTTCCTCATACTCCTGGAGGATGTTAGGGGAGATTGCGGGTCACTTTATTCTTCCTTCTATACCTTTCCCAAAGGATTATAGATTTTTCAGATTTATGGAAGGCCAAGTAGATCCACCTATGTGTTTTATTACATATCTTGTCCTTGACTTACTGATACCATGCTATCTTGAATCCTGAACCTTTATCATGGCCTCTATATTTGGATATCACCACTCTGCTGCTACCTGTTGGTCCTGGCTTCTAAGAACATGCTACTGATTTGTGCTGGTTTTTCAGAGAGTTGACTGATAACTTGAATCTTTCTAGTGTTTACATAAAAACATAAGTATTCTTTCTTACTTGCTCATCATACACAATGCAATTGCATGCTTTTTATTACCAAGGAGTCCTCTAAGATTTCCCCATTCCCTACCCCCCTATGTCTCTACATACAACTCTTCTCTGTTGCATGTACAAGAACATAAGAATGCCCATTCTGAGTCAGATCAAAGGTCTATCTATTCCAGTATCCTGTTTTCCAACAGTGGCCAATGCCAGGTGCCCCAGCAGGAATGAACAGAACAGGTAACATGAAGTCATCCATTCCCTGTCACCCATTCCCAGCTGCTGACAAAGGTTATGGACACCATTCCTGCCTATGCTGGCTAATAGTCATTGATGTATCTATCTTCCGTGAATTTATCTAGCTCTGTTTTAGACTCTGTTAAAGTCTTAGCCTTCAAAACATCCTCTGGCAGGGAGTTCCATAGGTAGACTGTAAGTTGTGTGTAGAAATACTTCCTTTTTGTTTTAAACCTGCTATCTATTAATTTCATTGGTGATCCCTAGTTTTTGTGTTATGAGAACAAGAAAATATTTCCTTATTTATGTCCTCCATACCAGTCATGATTTTATAGACCTCTATCATTTCCTCCTTTAGTCATCTCTTTCCAAGCTGAAAACTCCCAGTTTTATTAATCTTGCTTCATATAGCAGCAGTTTCATACTCCTAATCATTTTTGCTGCCCTTTTCAGAACTTTTTCAAATGCAAAAGTATCTTTTTTGAGATGAGGCAACCACATCTACACACAATATTCAAGATGTGGGTGTACTATGGATTTATATAGAGGCAATAAAATATTCTCTGTCTTATTCTCTATCCCTTTTTAATGATTCCTAACATTCTGTTTGTCTGTTTGTTTGACTTCTGCTGCATATTGAGTGAATGTTTTCAGAGTACTACCCACAATGGCTCCAAGATCTTGGTAACAGCTAATTTAGTCCCCATCATTGTATATGTATAGTTGGGATTATGTTCTCCAATATGCATTACTTGCATTTAGCCACATTAAAATTTATTTACCATTTTGTTGCCCACTCATCTAGTTTTATGAGATCCTTTTGAAGCTCTTCACAGTTTGCTTTGGACTTAATAATCTTGATTAGTTTAGTATCATTTGCAGATTTTGCCACCTCACTGTTTACCCCTTTCTCCAGATCATTTATGTCGAACATGGTGAATAGGATTAGTCCCAATATGGACCCTTGGGGGACATCACTGGTTACCTCTCTCCAGTCTGAAAACTGGTCATTTATTTCTACCCTTCGTTTCCTATCTTTTAACTAGTCATCATTCCATGAGAGGACCTTCCCTCTTATCCCATGACAGTTTAAACACTGTAGAATGCACAGAGTAGATGTGTTCATAAGATCCCTGTAGAGTTTGTGCTGCTCCACATGTCACCCAAATAGTCTGACAAGAAACATTTTATCACAGATTTTTTCCTTGTAACACTGCTTTGCTCTGCCACTACTCCAGTAAGCTGGCTCATGCAATAGCTCAGCACTACCATAGTATAGAGTATGGGGTGTTTAGTATCTCACAATAACTTTTACAGGAAAAATGGGTATGGATTTTCCTCAGATAGTTCTGATCTTTGGAGGATACATATAAAGCAGGTCTTTTCGGTAGTTTATTGTGTGTGACCCTTACAATAATACCCGTATTTCCAAAGAATCCTCTTTATACAGAGCATTTGAAATATCTGTATAAGCTATTTTCGTTGGACATTCCTTTTTACTCTGAAAAGCTGTCATGAATCTAGTTATAGCATTAAAGGGTCTCAATATCTCCAGTAAAATCTAGTGATATTAATAAAGTGACAGAGGGTGTTGAATAGTAATACCTTTTAGATTGTTCTTTAGGAGCACAGCTCTAGTTATTAGATACAATTGCACTTTCATCCTAATTAGAAGAAATGTTTCTGTCCAATTTGAAAATATACTGGATTTTAATATTCATGGAGGCCAGTTTCTGTTCAGTTACTGTGCTGAAAGGAGAAGGTGCAGCCTCAGGCCTGGAGTCGTCATGCAGACATTGAACAAAAGCACATAGCTGATCATATTGCACAGTCTTTTTTTTTAATGAAGTTGCTCAACAAGTTTTATTCAATATGAAGAAAGAAAAAGGAAGTGTCAGAGAGAATGGGAGAAAAGGGAACATGGAAGCTCTTTGTGGCAAAAGAAAGATAACAGAGAAAATGGGCGTAGAGTTCGGGGAAAGGATGTAGCAATTAGAGAAACAGTATGTGCCACCCTTTTGACATTCATTCTGCCTTCTCTTTTCTTGTGCAAGTTATTCCAGTCACCCAAATATCAGCTGAATGAAGAGATTTTTCTGAGTACTGTTTATGCTGATGAATTATTTGCCTGGTAGTTTAAACATTTGGAACACCTGTCTGTCCCTGAGACTGTGTCCCAACATTCACCCATACTCAACGTTTACCCATTTGACACACTACTCAACTCCTTAGCCACCATGCATGAGCAAGAATGAGGGGGAAGAAAGGCTCTGGGTCTGCATGAGTAGGAAGCATGGGACTGCTGGGAATTTATTTCCTTAGCCCCTTCCAGTTTAGGTGGTAATGGCGTTATTACAGATTTACATCAGTGGTGGTGAGAGCCAAGTTTATCATCTGAAGAAGTGGGCTATGCCCACAAAAGCTCATGATACCATCTATATGTTTTGTTAGTCTATAAAGTGCTACCAGACCATCTGTTGTTTTTTAAGTTTATTAATAATGTTTATGATAGTAGCCTGCACCATGTGTTAGTTGCTGTACAAACACTTAGAAGACACAACCCACCAAAGAGAAAAAGTAGCAAAGTATGGAATTCTGCCCATATTAGGATACAGTATTATACAAGCACCCGTACTCTCCAGCCCACTCTCATGATAGCTGGTTAAGATTCCAGCCTAGTGCTCTTTTGAGTGCTGGGCTGAGGAAGCAGCAAGTGCACCCACTGATAATCTAGTCTCAGGGGCATGGCCGGGCTCCCAGCACTGTGCACATACTAGAGTCAGCAGCTTTCTCTCAGGGGGTGGTGACGCATGCTGCTCCTTTTAGGAATAGCAGTAAGATGTGTGTTCCCATATCCTCTGAGCAAACCTGCTCTGTGTGAGGGACTCATCAGGACTCAGTCACTGCTCTGCTTCCCCCTGCAGCCCAGACTGACACAGGTTACATCTAGACTGCACTCTAAAATTGAAAAAAGATACTCAATTTGTACTATGCAATTTTTGATTTAATTTCAAAAGAGGCTATTTCAAAATTTGGTACATCTACATGGCGCCAAATTTTGAAATAAAGTGCTCTTTCGAGCCATCCCTTATTCCTCGTAGAACGAGGTTTACAGGGATGGCAAAAGAGTGCATCCGTTATTTTAAAAAAAAATTGAAACAGTGGACGCATTCCTTGGACACAGCGTTGCTATTTCCGGATACTTCTGGTATCCCGAAATAGCAATATAGTCTAGATGTACCCACAGTCAGGATTTTGCCTAAGCACTAGAAAATGGACAGTAGAATACACACACCTTTGAAATCATAAATTTAAAAATAAGGACACACTTGTTATTTAAACCAGAAATATAGCATAGATTTATTTCCTCGGGAGGCAACCATAGTAGGGTTGTTACTGCTTGTGCACCAATATATTTGTGAAAAAGACAAAATCTTTTCATTGTATCCTGTGTCATTGTCTTTTACAAAATGGAGCTAACACAATATACACACAAAAGGGTGTGGACACACCACATAAAAAGAGAATACACTAACCCATGTGAAATATTACACAATAACCTCACATATTGCTAAATGCTGTAGGAAGTTATTTGCAAGAAACTTGCTTGGTTCTGCTCCCATTGATGTCAATAGCAAAATTACCATTAACTTAAATGCAAGCCAAACTGGATCCTAAATGAGTAATCCACTTTCTCCATGAAGTGCTGTGTTTCTGCACACTGAAAAGCAACCACATCACTATCTATCTATCTGTCTATCTATCTGCTATGTCTAGAGATCTTCCAGAAAAACTTTTTTCGAAAAAGACCATCTACACAGCAAAAGCGCAATGAAAAAGCAATGTGCTTTTTCAAAAGATAGCATCCACATTGATTGGATGCTATCTCGCATTTAAGTTGTGATTATTATGGATGGAGTGGCCACTAGGACACCTATGCTTCTTCCTGGAGACCTCTTCTTTAAAAAAAAACTCCTCTTCCCTGTCCACACATACCTTTTTCTGAAACAGCTCAAAAGAGGTATACTACTGTCAGAAAAACCCCAGTATTCTTTTGACTTTCGGTCGAAATAATACAGTTGCAGTGTGGACATAAGTGTAGTTTTTCCAGAAAAACTCTGCAGTGTAGACATACCCTCTTAGGCTTTGTCTACACTGCCAGCTTTTACTGGCAGGCTGTGTTAGACTGGCAAGTTTTTCTGCAAAAGCAGCCGCTTTGGCGGAAAAACTTGCCAGCTGTCTACACTGGCCGCTTGAATTTGCGCAA
>JANRFK010001158.1:28502101-28515531 GCA_030068395.1 Apalone spinifera
TGCTTTATATTTTTGGAATTGCCCAGCTATCCTAGTGAATGGAGTCATGTAATTACATTTTAAAAAAGGAAAGACTAAAGGATGTGTGGATGTATAGGGAGCTGTGATTGCTGGTCTTGATTCAAATGTTATTGTTCAGTAGAAACAACTATGTATATATTTATGTGAAGTAGAACCCAGTAAACCTTTTCAATATCTGTTTTAGTAACTGTTTGGAAATAATAAAATGGAGCATACTTCGATATTTTAAGAAAAACACAAATGGGGAAAAATGTCCACTGCCTACCTCAATGTCTCTCTTCTTTAGAAATCATTTCTATCAGTTTTGCAGCAATTTTGTCCTTCCTTCTATCCTCACCCCAAAGTCATAATATCAAAGCATTATTTGTTGTTACTAAATAAAAGCCACATCGTTCCATGTTTTCTCTGTTGAATAATCCCACAGTAGTGCATATAGTGTACTACTTTTGGAAGAGGCATTACAGTTTGCCCAGCTTCTAATTTATCGTGTTCATAAAGGCACACAGACAATTATCTAAGAAAAATGAATACATATTTTCATTAATTTAGTTTTTTGGAATAATTGGGCTTTTTCCTTTATATAATCAATTTTTTCTTAAGCATTCAATTTAATCTGAAGGCTCCATCTTGTGGCAAAGTCGAGCAAATTCACCTAGTATGAAGGTCACACATTTGCATTTTGTCATTTGATATCCCTTTCACTATAATAATTTAAGACCTTAACCTATAAACACTAACACATGGGCTTAAATTTTAAGTTCATGAATAGTCCCAGTGAAGTCAGTGAGACATGAGTTCTCCACAGCTTCAAATTTGGTAGAATCTATAGTAAGGAGCTAGGGAATATTGAAATGTACAGTAAAATTTCCCCTTGCAGTCTGATACACACCCATTTGCAAATGATTCCTATCTGCTTAGGTAGTATAAAAATATTGCTATTCTGACATATCAAGATATAGATTTTTGTTGATAAGTTAATGTGGGTTAGAGAACCAATCACTAAAGATATGTCTTCAGTGCAGTCAAAGGTGTGATTATAATATGTGTAGACAAGCACTAGCTAGATTAAAACTAGTTTGGGTATGTTCTACTGACAGGGAAGCTGTGACAGCATGGGCTTCAGCACAGGCAGTACAAGCCAACCTGGGACTCTGGGTCTACAAGGACAGCTAGTCAGCACTTATGATGATATGCCTTACTGCACGGTCCTGGGGTAACTAAAGACAAGCAGACATTTCACAGTGAAATTAAGCAGTACTTGAAAACTGCAGCCTATACTTTCTGCTATATAAGATTTACAGGTTGTAACTCAAACCAAAAGATTTACAGCAAGATACAGCTTGTTTAGCAGAGTGGGAAAATCAAGTCCAGTGTTTTGGCACTTTATTATGATTTTGAAAAGTAGTCTTGTTCACCACATTTTTAATAATCTGATTCTGAATTTCAGATGAAATCAAATAATTTTTCCTACATTTTATAGAGCATACAAAATGGACCAAAATTGTATGTAGGACAACCTCAAATAAAATGCTGAAAAAAATAAGGGACATTTGTTGTCACTTCTCAACTACTCAAATAGTTATTTTGTCTCTAACTGAAACTGGAGCTCAGTGGTGGGTCCTAATTAATTAAGTGGGGCTCTGCACAGGTGAATCCTTCTGCAGGATAAGGATCTTATTACTTTTCCAGAGCAGGCTGTAATACTTTGGCTATGTCTACACTGGCGCGATATTGCGCCAGAAATATGCAAATGAGGCAGAGCATGGAATCTCGCCGAGCCTCATTTGCATATCTAATGAGCCGCCATTTTTGCGGAAGAGGCTCTTGCACCAGAAGGAGTGTCTACACTGCCCCTTCTTGTGCAATGCCATTATTCCTGAATATTATCAGCGTAACGGCATTGCGCAAGCGGGTTTTTCTTGCGCAAGAAGGGGCAGTGTAGACGCGCCTTCTGGTGCAAGAGCCTCTTCCACAAAAATGGTGGCTCATTAGATATGCAAATGAGGCTCGGTGATATTCCACGCTTAGCCTCATTTGCCTATTTCTGGCACAAGATCACGCCGGTGTAGACAAAGCCTTTGTGTTCAACTTTAGTCTTCCCACATTTCTTCAGACCACACCTCTTTTCCAGACATTTGCAAAGATTTTTATCATCTTCAGGGTGGGGCCTCTTTATGCTGTGAGTTGCAAAGGCATTTTCATAAGCAGCAGGTGGCTGTATCTTGTATGCAGAATGTGGAGGCAGCCATTCCAGAAAAAAGCTCTGTCCTGATCAGCACATCATTCAATGGAACATGCGGTTATAAACTATTAATGCAAAAATATTCAAAAGATTTTTGTGTAGGCAGCAGCAGATATAGGGTAGGGTGAGCGGGGCTGCTGCTCCGGGCCCCACACTTCAATAGGCCCAGCACCACGGGTGGACTGGCCTGGCAGGATACCGGGAATTTCCCAGTGGGCCATCCGCCAAAGGGCCAGCTGGTGGCTGCTGGAGGAGGGGGATTGTGATGGGGCGCCGCAGCCCCGCACTTTAAATTCCCTAGCGCTGGCCAGTACGGGCCATGTGGGGCTGAGGGAGCGCATGCGCGGCATGCTGAAATGCTGTGCAACAGCTGAGAGGGGAGACACCTGGGCGTGGCATGACATCACGGCCCGGGACTTTAAATGCACCACTCGGTTCGGCACATGGTCTGGAGCCTGGGCTGGGGTCGCGGCTGCCTTGCAAACTGGAAGACAGAAGGTAGATGGCAGAGGAAGGGGCTTGTGCTGAGGGAAGGGGGGCAAGTCAGAAGAAAGGAGAAGGAACCAAGGGACAGGGTGGAGGAGAGACAAATGCCAGGGCACCAAGTGGAGACAATGAGGAAAAGGGCAGGAGGGGAGGTGTCAGTGGGAGGGGGGACAGGGTGATGCTGGGAGAGGAGAGGGTAAGGGTATTGGTGTCTAAAGGGGGAGGGGGAGGTGCTGGGAGAAGGCTTGAAAGGAGGGGTGGGCTTGAGGAAGGTGGGGATAGAGCAAGGCATGTGTGAGGGTACAGAGGGGAATGGGGGCAGAGAATGGTGAGGGGGTGGGCATCAGGGAAAAAGAGGGCAAAGGGTACAGGGGCAGTGAGGGAAGGGGGAGGCACCAGGAGGGTGCAGGGGTAAGGGAAGGTGCAGGTGCCAGGAGATTCTGGGGGTGAAGCAGAAGGGCAGACACTTGCAGGGGAGGGACCAGCACCAGAGGAGAGAGGTAGGGCAGGTGTGTAGAGGTAGGTGTTAGGAGAGGGGATGAGGAAGGGTAGCTCACATGATCAGAGTGGGGCTATTGGAGGAGTAGGCACAAGGGGGATGCCTTTTTTCTATTCTTTCTCCAAAGGGGGGCTCCGTGAAATTGTGCTGCCCTGGGCCCCACAAAACTCTCATCTGCCCCTGTGTGTAAGCAACAGCAGAAGCCATCTGTCCAGCCAACAAACCTCATGAGAATCCTACCGAATGCAATTCAGTCTAATATGATTACATTTGAGTGCATTTATATGACAGTTCTTTAACTTGCATCTAAAATGTAAGTTTTGTTTTCCATTGCTGGATGGGTTTTCTTGTCTAACATAATTTATGTCCTTCATTTTAAAATTACATCCACATTGCAAAGCAAAGCAAGCATCAGAACAAAATAGCTATTTTTATATTTAGTTTTATATCAGTTGGCAGAGATGTCAGTTCTGCAGCCAGCTCTTAGCTTTTTGAACTAACCATGCACTTTGGACTGACCAAGGTAGGAATTCTTCCTTCATCTCATGCATTCATCATCACTTAATGTGACTTAATTTCCTCTTGAACTTGATGACTGAAGAAGCCAAGAAAAGACTGTCAGCAGCTCCCCAGAACATGTGGAAAGAGTTTGGATACAAAATTCTTTGATATAAAACTGAAAAAATGTTTCACATTTCTAAGCTAAGTTTAAATCAATTTTAATAATACAGGAGATAGTAGGACATAGTTGTTTCCATGACTGGTAAGAGCAACATGCCTCTTACCATCACCCAGTCTGGTCCATGAGTAGCCAGCTATGAATGATGACTTCTACATTTGTGCTTTGAAAATCTCCCCCAGAGTGCACATATAATAGAAGGCACCATGTACAATCCTATTTAAATCATGGACATTTGGGTAATGTCATGTTAATGTATTGCTCCCTGCAAGTCACTAAGCAGGAACTGGATATTTGTCTTGGGCATTTGTCCTTGAGGTTTATTGTGCTAAGACAATTTGATCCTGGTGACATTGCCACCCTCAACTATATTATTAAACTGGCAATTTGTCTCTCATTTTTTTCTCAAAGTGAAATAGACGTCCCACACCTCTGTTTCTACAGCATCCTTGTGCCAGTCAGAAACACATGAACAATTGGTTCTCTTACAGACAATTACTCTCTGGTCCCCGAGGAAAGATATTGTTGCCAGTCCATGTACTTGTTCAATTTAATTTCATAGTTTGTCCCTATGTTGAATTCGGCTTAGAGTCACAAATGAGTGTAGAATTGTATATTACTGGAGTGCTCACTTTGATGTCTCTCAGACAAGCCTCAGGGAGCTAGCTATAGTAATGTGACACAGTTGGGTGGAATTTCTTCTGAAATTTTGTGACTATAGAAATGTGACACAGTTTGATAGACTGGAAAACCACATTGTCTTCTGAATCCTTTTATGAACATGAAAGGAGTTGAAAACCGTTTGCTCAATAAGGCTTATTGTTAACAAGGAAACTTTACATAAAATACACAGAAACCTCTCTAAAGCAACCACCTAAGACACTAATCAAAGCTAGCTGCATAGCATGGATGATCCATCTATTCATCCATCCACATATTTCCAGTTTGCCTATCTCTGTAGTATCTATGTACTGAAGATCTTTATAAAAAGGTTAATCAAAATGTTCTGGGAACTTTGGGGCTGCTTTAAGATGCTAGTTTAATGGTGCCAATTTTAGGGTGTCATCCTTATTGTTGGTTGTATTCTATTATTCTAATCTTGCTAAAGCTGTTGCTTCTATGTAAATAGGGGACATCTCAAATTATTATAAGCTTTTCTCCCTCATAAAATTGGCCTGTCTTAAATATTTAGATATTGACAGTCACTGTCATATTGAGGAGTTATGTATGAGCCCATAAGACTTTCTTCCCTTCTGTGGTTATCAAAACCATAAGAATGAAATATGGATGAGTGTGGGAAGAAGAAATTGCTCTGCTTAATTAATTGTGGAGAAATATTTTTTTTTGCTCATAGTTGTAGCAACTAGGAAATATTTAATATATTGAAATAGTATGCTTTGTTTCTGCCCTGTCTATTATTTTTCCTTACCAACTGCAATAATGTATTACTAATTTATGCAGCATGATGTGATAGTAGATTTAAGGTACTATGTTCCTTAGTGATTTTTTGTAGGTACTATTTACTTTGAAGATTTACTTTGGCTCTAAATATATCGAGTGATTAAACCAGGCAATACGTGGATGGCTCTTCATAGACTTGCACGTGATTTCACTTTTGGGAAGAGACCAGAGCAAAATCTTACTTTCCAAAAAATGTAAATCATCTTGCATATGAACATGATGTATTCTAGAGGCCAGGGATGATCCAGACCTCCATTCTATCTCAGACAAGTTTTCACTGACTTGACTGTGCACTTGGTTGAATTAAAAAAAAAGAGTAAACACTGAAAAAAATGATGCATCATATAGTGGTGTTGGCAGTATGACTATGAGCATATGTGTATATGCATGCTATGATGCTACCAACAACCTTGTTTGCATGTCTGCTGAATGCAGTCTGCTTTACAAGATTCGTGTTTTAACTCAGTTGCAACCCTGCAGCCCTCCTTGTCCCCAAGGCTGAGAAATGATTCTGTGGGTATTCAGGGACCTTTTCTCTCATAATCTGGTCTCAGAGTTGAATGTACCCAGTCCCTTATAATAAACAAGGAAACAACTGTAAGAGCCAGGAAGAGTTTTGGATCATGCCTCAGGATGAAAAAACTCCTTTGTGTTTGACTTTTTAAAATATAAATATATTATTTCTTCCGCTATTGCCACATCCAAAGCCTTTTCAGATTGGTCATCAAAGTGAATTTTGTATAAGGGATATAAGAACTATATTAAAACTTTATGCCTCACTACAATATCATGTATCCCAACTATGATATCATGGTGTGGTATACAGGTCTAATCAACATGATCTTGGGATGGAAGCATTACTTACAAATGTCAAAGCCGTGATGAACGATGTAGATCATTCCAAAAGAATGGTGATAAAGCTTTCATACCACACCATCCTGTATATGCTACATTCGGTTCAGAAAAACTATATTACAAATGCTTCAAAGGGGTAGGTGTGTTAGTCTGTACAGGATAAACTTAAAAAACAACTAATAGTTTGGTAGCACTTTAAAGACTAACAAAACATGTAGACGGTATCATGAGCTTTAGTGGGCACAGCCCACTTCTTCAGATGACTGGCTTTGTTTTATTTGTACTCTTTTCTTTGCAGATCTTTGTCTTTAAAGCCAAGTACCTTCATTACCCTGAATCCAGTTGAGCAGGGCTCTGGGATTGTCATAAAAATCTCTTAGAAATGACCTAAAATAACTGTTCTATTTTTTAATTTGTCACAGTGTAAAGGTCTGCTGGGGGAAGGGAAGAATGTAGCTCTGGTTTCATCCTCCACTGGTATCAGTCCGCAGTGCTCTGGCATAAAGAGGGAAGTGAGGAGATAAAGGTTAAAGAGCTGAGGTATTTTAAAAATATTTGGAAACAGTCTTTGTATACCTCTCAGAATCTGTAAAGGGCAAACCATACCTTTTCTTGTCCATTCACCCTTAAAATGGCTCTGTGGATGCATCTAATGATGGAATGGCATCTTTGCTGTCTTCATGTATTGTCAATGACAGTACAGCATTGGGGCATGGCAGACAAAACTGTTAGAGTAGCAGGCTAGTGGTTAGTTTAAGACACAGGAATCCTCCCAGGAATCCAGAGAGGCACATATGGGTTTGGAGGAAGATTCTGTGTTGTGTCAGTGCCCTGGTTAGTGTCAGAGGCACATGAAGGGGAGGAACATGAATTTAGGCAGCGAATGGGAAATTGATTTGCATTAACCAAAGTGATGAGTATTGTAACAAGCAGTGACCACTAGTGATATGTCTTGTGACTGCAATGTCAAAACCATGCCTATGTCTAATTTGGAAGGGAAATTGTTTAAAAAAAACTCATTCCTGAGAAAATGTTACACCTGAGGATACATCTGGACTGCAAGCTTCTTTTGAAAGAGAGCATCCAGATTACTAGGAAGCTCTGTCGTAAAAAAGCAACAACGAACCACTTCAGCCAGGGCATTAGGGCAGCAGTTACTTCCGGGTGCTGCTGCCTGAGGCTAGCTGAGAGACGCCATGGCTCATGAAGCCCTACACTGGCCACCTGGACCCGAGCAAAGAACAACTTAACACACACCTGAACTGGGCTTGGAATGTGTCTTTGGGCATCTAAAGAGGCAGTTCAGGTGCCGGCTGACCCCCTTGACATGGGGGAGTGCAACAGCCCCGAGATGGTCTCTGAGTGAGGAAGTTACTCACCTTGTGCAGTAATAACGGTTCTTCGAGGTGTCCCCATGGGTGCACCACTGTAGGTGACAGGCTCATCCTGGCACCACAGGTCAGAGATTCTTTAGCTGTGGTCTAGTCGGACTACACATGCATGGGGGCGTCGCATGCCTTTCGCACCATTTCTGTGTGCGCATGCAGTCCAGCTCCCACTAGTTCCTCCTAATCGGGTCACTCCTGAAAGATATAAAGAAGAGACTCTGAAGCAGGGAGGAGGGTGGGTCATGGAGCACTCATGGGGACACCTCGAAAAACCGTCATTACTGCACAAGTTGAGTAACTTCCTCTTCTTCGGTAGTCCCCATGGGTGCTCCACTGTAGATGAGTACCAAGCTGTTGTCTGTTCTACGGAGGAAGGCTCAGAATTATAATGAGTGAACTGTGGACAGCACTGTGGTAGCCAGTGCTGAGTCTCAGAGGATTGCATCTACCGTATAATATTTTGCGAAGGTCATGTCGGAAGACCAGGTTGCTGCTTGTTGGATGTCCTGCAAGGGAACACCTCTGAGAAAGGCTGTGGTCATCGCCATCACCCTCATGGAATGAGTGCGGAGAGAGGTAGGTAGAGATTTGTTACGTAATGAGTAGCAGTGTGTGATGCATTTTACAATTAATTTGGAGATGCTTTGCGACGATAAGGGTTGCCCCTTGGTTCGGTCATTAATAGTAAGCGTTTTGATTGTCAGAAGGGACGAATCCTCTCCAAATAGAAAGCCAGCGCCCTGCAAATATCCAAAGCGTGTAAACGGGCCTCACTCGGTGAGGCGTGAGGTTTGGGGTAGAAGGTTGAAAGTACTAAGGTTCATTAATATGGAATTCCGAATTGACTTTCGGCAAGAAGTTGGAGTGGGGTCTTAGTACAACTCCGTGGCTAGAAAAGGTAGTATATGGAGGAGTTGTCGAAAGGGTGGCGAGTTTACTCATGCGTCGTGCTGATGTAATCGCCAGGAGGAAGACGACTTTCATGGTAAGTATGGTGAAGTCGCAGGTGGCTAATGGCTCAAACGGTGGGTGAGTGTGTCCAGAACTAATTGCAAGTCCCAAGGCTCAGGAGGATTCCTGCATGGAGGGTAAAGGTTCGTGAGACCTTTTAAAAATCGTTTAGTTATGGGGTGGGCAAATATGGAATAGCCCTCAATGGGTTGCCTGAAGGCAGAGATGGCCGAGAGGTGGACCCTGATTGAAGATAATGCCAGACCAGAGTGATGGAAGTGTAATACATAATCTAGAATACGTTGGAGAGGGATGGTCAAAGAATCTAGGCTATTATCAGTGCACCAGGAATGAAATCGGTGCCATTTATAGAGATAGATCTTGCATGTAGATTCTTGTCTACTATGTATCAATACCTCCTTTACTTGTTGAGAACAGGTTGTCTCTGCTCAGTGGAGCCAGCTAGGAGCCAATTCGTGAGATGTAGTCAGTCGATCTGGGGGTATGTAATGGACCGTTCCCATTGTGTCAGTAGATCTGGACGTTCTGGTAAGTAATACAAAATGTCCCATGTTGTAGAGACATTTGCATCAAAAAAGGAAGCCACATCTGTCTGGGCCAAAATGGGGCTATAAGTATAATTGTGGCTTTGTCCATGGCTATCTTTTCCAGTACTCTGGGAAGAAGCGGAAATGGGGGAAAAGCATAGAGTAGCTGTTGGCCCCAATGTATCAGGCACGCGTCCCCTAGGGACTTTGGGCCAATCCCTGCTCTGCAATCTCAAGGATTGCTTTGTCCAATGGGAGGGTCATCTTATTCTTCTGTGATGGCTGCAGGTTTTTAAGCAGACGATGTTGTTTCTGTTTAAATTCACCAAGTTGCACCTCCTGGGACTCTGCCACCCTCCTGAAAAGGTCATGGAATTGCTTAATGTCCTCCACTGGGAAAGTATCTCCAGGGAAGACTGCGTCGTCTGGGGAAGAAGACAACATATCCGTTGGGGATTTCGTTTCAGTCTGCAGTTGTTGCTGGAGAGACTCCCGATGCTCGTCGGGGTGGTCTACCAGTGCAGGTATATCCCCTGAGGGAGTTGGTAGTCTGGTGGATGGATGAGGTGATGGCAGCCTGGCGCTACTATGCAATCATCTTTCATGATAGTGTGGCGAGATGGAACGGGAGTAACTGTGCAAGTAGTAGCCTCGGTAATGGTAATGCCTGTCGTGTTAATGCTGGGATGAATGGTAATATGGATAATATCTCCTGTCTGAAGTGCGAGAGGATCTCATAGGAGATCTAGGAGAGCAAGACCTCTGCTTGGAGTAGGTAGGCGAATGAGGTGACCTATGATAACGCTGAGGAGAAGGTGAGTACTGCGGAGACCCTCTGCAGTAGGATATAGGATGACTCCTATGGTGAGAGCGAATTGAGAGTATTGAGTCAGGTGATTGCAGTTGTGGAGAGAATGCAGCTGGTTCTGGGCTAGGAGAAGGTGTGAGTACCCTCCTGGGTTTGTAAGCAGCCTTGTGTGCCACAGGAGACGCTCACGTGTGGGCACGAGACCTTGTCTGTTGTTGTAGTGGTGACTCTGCTGGTGGCATCGTTCGAGTTGATTCATCATCAAAGCCTGGTGCTGGTTCCCCTGGTGCTGATCGGTGCGATGTGACAGTGAGCGGCGTGGAAGGTGTCGGTGCTGACATAGCCAACACCCGAGGTGTCGGAGATCTCATCATTGGTGCTGGTGGGCTTCATGCTGTCTGCGCTGGTACCATGGGACTAAGTACCGCTGGACTAGGTGTCGAGGAAGAAATTGGTGAGGGACTCAACGGCGGTGCCCAAGTCAGTGGTCTCGGTGCTGGAACCGGTGCCGTCGGGCGCTCTTTTGGTGCTGGTCTGCTCGGTGCTAATGGCTTTAATTGTGCCGGCGCAGGCGCCGAATCAACCCTTGGAGGCCTTTCTGATGGTAGTGCCACTTCTCTACACGAAGATGGGCTTGGCTCTGAGAACAGGACCTGGGTTGGCAAGCGGAACAGGACCTGGGTAGGCCATGAGCTCCTTAATCGTGGCACCAATATTGTCTTCTTGCCACACCAGCTCACCCAACATGCGCTCATACCACTCAGCCTCCTCGTGGTACTTCTGGGCGAGGGTTTGTTGAAAATATCAGATGACCGAGATGTGCTGGTGCATCAGCTCCTGGTGTGCCCACCCGTGCCTGCGGTTCCCTCAGCTTCAGCTGGCTGGGCTGGTGTGTCTCGCCCCTCATCGACAGCTGGTCCAGCTGTGGAGGACAAAAGGGAGAAGCAGTCAGTCATCCCTGAACACACTGGCTCTGAGGGCATGCCCTCCTCTGAGAGCAGTGAGCAACTGTCCCTGGTAGAGAGGATGTGGATATCCTGTGAGCTAGGCCACATGTGGCTGCCCAGCAGCCCTGGCCTCACAGGCGCCCTGAGGTGCCCAGGGGACCATAGGGAATCTGCTGTTGTTGCCCTCCAGGACTATCCTTGCAGAAGCTTGGAGGTTATATTCAGATATGTGCTCTTGTTATGGCAGTGATGCTCTGAAGGTACAGCAGAGCACTTTTTGTTACATTTAGGTCTCATTTAAATAAATACTTTTTTTCTAAATTGATCTGATTATCAGCCTTCTGGTTCTAGGAAAAATCTCATTATTAAGGGGCATGATCTGTTTACTGTCTCTTTTGGGGATATGCTGTATATTGTGTTTTTTCCGTGTATTCATAAAGCACCCACCACTATCACAGATGAGAGGCATTTAAAAGAAAAAGTTACTCACCCTGTGCAGGGGTTCTTGGAGATGTGCCCCTCTGTGGGTGCTCCACTCAGGTCTTAGTGCATGCCTGTGCTGGGGATCGGAGAATTTTGCAAGCAGTGCTCCTCGTGCCATGCCTGCGCACTCACTCCCCTTCCCCCAGAGCTGTGGAGTGCGCGCGTGCGACATGAGACCTGTCTGTTCCTTTTCTAACTGAAATCCCTGTAGACTCCAAGCAAAGGGGAGGACGGAAGGGTAGTGGAGCACCCACAGGGTCACACATCTTGAAGAACCATCGTTACTGCACAGGGTGAGTAACTTCTTCAGCGAGTGGTGTCCCTCTGGGTGCTCCACTCAGGTGACTCTGTAGCAGTACCCACCCAATGGAGGTGGGCATTGGAGTCTAAGTGGAAGAAGGAAGGACCGCATCTGCTAGAGATGTGGAGGGTACTGGTCCCTTGTGGAGGGCATAGTGCTTGCAAAAGTATGTTGTGAGGACCATGGGGCTGCCCTACAAATGTCTACCAATGGTACATTGTTCAGGAAGGCTGTTGTAGTGGCCATCGCACATGTGGAGTGAGCCCTGATTGGCTGTGTGGCTGTCTGCCCCAAGTTCATAAATGGTATGTATGCAGTCTGCAATCCACTTGAATAGGCGCTGTGCTAAAACTGCTGTTCCTGTGCATGGTCCTGACCACTCAACAAAGAGCCTGTCTGATTCCCTGGTTGCTCTAGTTCTATCAAGGTAGAACGCAATTGCCCTCCTTGCATCCACTGTATGTAATATAGCCTCCTTGGGGGAGACATGAAGTTTAGGGAAATAGGAAGGTAAGTAAATGGGTTCATTTACGTGGAAGTCGGCTATAACTTTAGGGAGGAACTTGAGGTGAGGTCTGAGTATGACTTTATCCCTGGTAAATGTAGTAAAAGGAGGGTCTGCCATGAAGGCTGCGATTTTTCCTACCCTTCTTGCTGATGTTATTGCCACTGTAAATGCCACCTCCATAGACAGGTATTGTGGTGGCGTAGTGGCTAAAGGCTCAAACGGTGGCCTGGTGAGCATGTGAAGAACCAAATTCAGATCCCATGGTGGCACTGCATTTTCTGTAAGCCTGTGAGAAAACGCTTCACCATGGAATGCGTGAAGAGAGAGAAGCCGTCTATAACCATGGATCATGGAAGGCCGTGATCGCTGCCCTGTGGACTCGGATGGAACTGATAGAGAGGCCTGTGTCGCTAAGGTCCCTGAGGTAGTTGAGTACGGTAGGTATAAGGACTGTAGTGGCATGCAAATTATGTATCGTGCACCATTGTTGAAAAACATATCCACTTGTTTTGATAGGTAGTTCTCATGGAGGGACACCAACAGTTTAGAAGAACTAGTTTGACTGAAAAGATGAGTTCCTCATTCTAGAACCATGGAGAAATCATGCCATGAGTTTCATGGTTTTGATATTGAGGTGACGTATACTGCCGTGGTGCTATGAAAGGAGATTTGACACCGCCAGGAGAAGGATAGGTTGATCTATCGACAGGTAGTGTAGCTAAGGGAACCAGAGTTGTCTCAGCCAGGCTGGGGCTATTAAAGTTACTGTGGCCTGATTAGATTGGCTCTTGTGGTTCACTCTGGCAATAAGCAGAACTGGTGGAAAGGCATAAAGTAGGGGAGCTGTCCAGTGGACGGTGAAGGCATCCCCTTCTGATTTCTTGCCTTGTCATGCCTGAGAGCAGAATCTGTGGCATTTGCTGTTGTGAGATGTTGCAAAGAGGTCTATAGTTGGGAAGCTCCATTTGCAGAAGATTGAAAGGAACACATTGGTATTCATCTCCCACTTGTGCTGATCTGAGAAATATCTGCTCAGTTTGTCGGCTCTCACATTCTGTTATCCTCGTATATATATGGCCATTGGGGTTATCTGGTTTCTGAGGCACCAGTTCCAGAATCTGACCACCTCAGCACACAGAGAGTGTGATCGGGCACCCCCCTGCCTATTGACATAAAACACTGATGGTTTATTGTCCAAAAGCAAGGCTTTTGATACGGTCTCCCACAATATTCTTGCCAGCAAGTTAAGGCAA
>JANRFK010001158.1:28541960-28559780 GCA_030068395.1 Apalone spinifera
TCTGCTCTCACTGAAGTCGATGACAAAACTTACAATGACTTTTGGCAGGATCAAACTTTTGGCTCTTCTGGTAATCCAAATGTGAATTGTATTCTATTCAGGGAGTATTCTACACTTCTGTTGAGGCTAGGCAATAGAAACCGATCATTCATGGCTATGGGCAGTATGCCTTGAGAGAGAGAATAATGCATCTAAACAGATTCAGTATTTTGGATATCAGTAGAGTATCTATTACTATAATGGGTCTGATAATTACTGATCTGGATGTAAGCAGAGTATTTTTCATCTGAGAAACCATGTCTTATTTGTCATCCACAGGAAACATCCCCTGTGTATCTAGAGATATGCCTGAACTAAAACCCTTTAAACATGGGCTGTGGGTAATGTACAGCCATCTGGGGCCATAGGGCAGGAGCTCTGGCCCTCCAGGTGGCCAGGAAGCACTGGGCTTCCCCAGCCTTCACCAGCTGAGCTTTCACCCACTACCTATGCCTTTAAACTTGGGGGAAGTTCAGCTCCATGTCCAGACTGCAGCAAGCAGAACCGACATCCAGAGCCAGAAATCTCCAACTGCTGAGGAAGTGCTTATGTGAACTTCATAGCTCCAGTCTCTCTCTACTTTTGCAAATCTGCCTTTGCATTTTCTTCATATTCTTCTCTCAACATAGCACAGATCTATCTACAGACAGCATAGAGTTATGTCTTACTGCTCATCTAGCTACTGGATCAGTTTACTACACTATCCCTCTCTTATCTACCTTTCCTGTTTACCTGTTAATCTCTAGCTGCAGTTTTATGTTACTTCTCTGCTTTACTCAATGGCCTCTTTTTAACAGGCCTCTCTGTTACTTGAAAAAGAGTTTGCAGTTTATTTTTTTATTAGAGTGTCAATAAACCTGAAAGTCACAATCACACAAAGAAATTATATGGACTTGAAAGCACAGAGATCACTCCCTAGTTCTCTGTGAGCTATAATTTAATGCAAAATCTTCTGTCATTTTACATTTTCCAGTTCTTTCATTCATTCCTGCTTAGTAATGAAAAATGGCTTATAAATAAACACTCAGGATGATTTCCGATATGTTCTCTATTTACTTGTAAGACTGGTACTTCTGTCATTGGCCCACTTAAGTGGTTTTGAAAGATTGTATACAGGTTCCTTTTACAATATATTTGAAGTTTGTAATCCTGCTTAAATACACAGAAATAGGAAGGATTAGCAAACTGCCGTGCCAAGGCCAAAAGAAGAGAGAACAAGAAGCAATCAAGGAACAGCCTATCAAATACATAAAATATATTGCAGGAAAAGTGGAAAACTGTCAACAAAAATAATATGTTATGGATCCTCAAGCCTTTCTGTTTATGCTAGAGGAAGCCTAAAATAATCTGTGGTTTTTGATGCTTGATTTAGTTTTCCACAAGCCTAATTAACACCAGATTAAGTTTGCTGCCATGATAGTTCTTTGCTGAGATTGACAAATACTTGCTGTGTATTTGTTTTCCATAAAGAATGACTGGAGTCAGTAACAGTATGACACATTTAATAATCTTGAAAACAACGTGGTAATATTCATGTACATAAATTCTGGTCCTTACAATAAAAAGCCCTGCAGATTAAGGTCCTGAGTCTCTACCATTGATTTAACTGCCTATGAAGCTTAAACATGTGCTCAAGTGCTTTGCTGAATAGAGGCTTGAGACTCTCCACAATTGATTCATATGAAATAATGACATGCATAGATAGAGGAAACAGCCTAAAATTAATTCCATATGCATCAAAAGGAAAATAGAGCCCTCATTCTGGATATTCAATATGAGAGAAATAGTGAATCAAAATTATCCCTATTGCTTGGCTTAAGTGTCATTATACCAATAGGGGAATTTGGCATATTGCCTTTAAGCACCTGACTCCCACAGAAATCTTGAGAAGTACATAGATATGATGGTACAATCATATGTATTAGAAATGTCCCAGTCATGGAAATGTTTATTTAAGAAACTTTAGTTAGGTATGACCTACTGAAGTCAGTTGAACTACTGATGGGAGTAAAACAAAAGGAAAATAACTATGTAGCACTTTAAAAACTAAAAAGATGGTTTAATAGGCAATGAGCTTTCGTGGGCCAGTCCCACTTCCTAAGATCATATTCTGGAAGAGAATTGGCATGACTATATATACCAAAGGAATACAATGAAAAAAGTGAACACATTATTAAACTCATAAATCAGATTTAGTACAGAAGGTGGGGGGAGGAGGAGGGAAGGAAGGATTAGCTATTTGAGTCAATGAATGGCTAATCAGAGGTGGTAAGTGGGAAGCTATCTTTGTAATGGTTAAAGTAATTAGCATCTTTGTTAAGGCCCATTTGTAAAGTGTCAGATTTAAGCATTTAAATTTACTTATGTGTATTTACATAAGTAAAGTTACTTATGTGTATTTACAAGATCAGATCCTATGCGGGCAACTGGAGTCGTGTTCCAGTCTAGGGACAGTCAGACATCCCATCCAACTCTATTATTCACAAAATATTTGGAAATAAATACTGTAAATTATTCAGTCACATCTGGTGGTTTGGTCCTGCTGCTTCTGGGCCCCATCAAAACCACAAGATACAGAGGTTGGCAAGAATGGATTAAAAAAAGTTAACCAAATTCTTTCAAACTTTCTAAAAGCTTGTGCTTGCATGAAGTTGGAGATCTGGGCAAAGGTTTGTCAGAATTCAGTATTTCACTGGAAATGATTAATCCATGTATAGATCCCATTCATTATACCGAGGCAGAACCAAACATTTTTCCACTGATATTTCCCACCAGGAACATAGTCCGGTATGAAATATCAAATGGACTATGTGCCATGTAAGTCTCTTCACTGGGACGTAACCCATCTTCTGGGACTCTACTGTATAAAATGAATTTCACCAGCACTATATAAACTTTTTATCTCCAAGGTGAAATGCTAAAAATCAATCTGCATGTAACCTAATAGAATGCCCCTTATGAAACAAAAAGTCAGCAGCATGGTTTCTGCCACTTGGGCTTGAAGTTCATTGTTGCCAGTGTCACAAGTCTATAGAGTCCCGAGTTTTCATCTTCTCTTCCCCAAATACGCAAAGGCAAAAATGTTACTGTGTCCATACCGAACACATGAAAAGACTCTGAACTGACTGAGTTGCTGTTTAATAATAGAGCCTGAGGCTCAGCTCAGAGATAAACAGAAAACGTTAAGCCAGCCGAAATGTGAGATAAGGGCAAAAATCAAAAGATTTAGTGGCTATACCGATCCCTTCAATTAATCTAATACAAAACATTGATTGAAATAGTGTACTTGAGGTATGACGTAAACTGAATGACATTCCATACAAGGTACTGATCACACTTCTTTTGACAATGAAAGAATCTGGTCAATGTTTTTAAGTCAGACATTATTACCTAAAGAAACTCCCGAGTTTGCGAAGCCCAACTCTGAGACCACTTTTGATAAGATCTTGGCAGTAAATTCTCTGGTGTTTGAGAAAATAAGAAAAGGTTCCTATGTCTTAAGAGACGATGTTAATTAAAGTTAGTATAGAATTTAAAAGTAAGAAAAAATGAAGACAGATGGAAATAATAAAAACACTAGATGCTGAAATCAGTCCAAGGAGAGTCAAAGTCAAAGGGACTCAATAGTCAACACTGCCTCAAGGGATGGGATGTGCAAATAAAAGAGGGTCAAATGTGCAACAGGAACAAAACCAAGGCTACATTGGAGGACCAATATCTAAGAGCAAAACTAACTTATTTTACATGTACAATCTGCTTGCTTACTTGCTACTTGGCATTATTAACCATCTGTGATGCCACCAATAAGACTTCTGAGTACCATTTCTCATGGCCAGAAGCTGGGAATGAGCAGCAGGGGATGCATCACTTGATGATTACATGTTTTGTGGGGCACCTGGCACTGGCCACTGTTGGAAGACAGGTTACTATGCTAGATGGAGCTTTGGTCTGACACAATATGGCTGCTCTTATATTCTTATAAAAGCCCACAGTACCCCTTTTAATGGATGCTGAACATCTGCAGTTAGAGACATTGAGAACTGAGAGTGCTCAAAACCTCTGAAAACCAGGCTCACAACACTTACTAGATCAAGAAGATTGTTTCCAAAAGGGAAGCCAGAAGGCATTATGCAAAGCATTGTTTAGAAAACAATAGAACAAGAATTCTCCCAGCTCTGTCACAAAATCATGCTGATTTTGAGCAAGTCACTGCCTCTCTGTGCATCTGTAAAATCTCAGTTGGGGTACAAAGTAACTATAAGGCACTGACCATTAGAGCATCTGAGTGCTTTCTATATGCTTAAAAATAGGGAAGAAAAAAAAACATTGTAGTCTCTCATTCTGTTCCTTGACCAGCCTGTAATGTGAGTAGTTTATACAGACATTTTTATTTTTGCTTTTTTCTCTGTGTGAAAATTAATTGTGGGAAAGCTTCATGAAGCCTGTAACCATTCTAATCTCTTGAGGGACTGAGTTCCAGAGCCTAGATCCAGCACTCCCTGAAAGGCATGTATTTAAAAACTCTCCAAATGGTCAACAGTTTAATTATTCTGATGTAATGTAGGTGTCTTTAGAAGTCATAGTTGTGGGGACATAGACAATATTTCAGGGAGCTAGAGCCAATCCTATAGACCATTATTAATATCTGGAAAGAGAGACTTTTGACTAGACTATGTGTTCAACTGGGGGAATCAGTTTAGAGGACAGAGAACTAGGCTACTATGTTTTGTACCAGTGGGAGCTTTTTCAGGGCACATGTCCTCATTACTAGATATATTGAGCCATAGTGCTCAAGCCTGGAGTTCATGAATGCACAGGGATAATAATATTATCTTCCTGGAAGATGTTAAAGACTGCTATCATTCACAGACCTGGTGAATATTGGTGACCATCTTTCTTTCAGGCTAAATAGAATGTAACCCTTCTGCCAGGCCAAGTTAATAGCAGCAAGGGCTGGGTTCAGTATCTAGGGGTCTCCTCCCTACAAGGTAATACAACACCTGCTCGAGCTCCCACCCAGTGACCTGGGAAATCTTACATACACCTCTGGGCGCCTAAAAGAGGCAATTCTTCCCCCCTCGCAAGCACAGAGCCTCAGTATAGCAGCAAATCTTTAATAACATGAGGTAACCGACATCAGTATTAAATTGGGAAAACACCACAACTCAGATTCATAGATCAAACATGAGCAAAGACCCACCCCCCAGCCACGAATCATCCAAAGTCCCAAAGTCCAACACCCCAAAAGTCTCTGCCCCAGGTCAGTGCTGCCCCAGGGTTCAAAAGTTCACCCGGCAGGGTTTTACCATCCCAACCTGGAGGGGGCGGGGATTGATACACCTTACGTGGTCCGCCGATGGCTCCGCTTCTCTGTAGGGTTCTGCTGCCGCCGTTAACGCATGTCACTCCGCCACACTCCACCTGTTGTCCAGTGAGCCGCCTCAGCTATCCCACGAACTGTCCAGTTCCGCCAGCCGTCTCGGTCCACGCCGCTGGCCGCCAGCTGGTTGCTCCTGCAGCTGCTCCACTGGCTGTCTGCTGCAGCTCCTACCGGCTGCAGGTCGTCCCTGCCAGCCGCTCTGCCGGCCGTCTGCACCCGTCAGTCGTCCCCGCAAACGGCTCTGCTGTCCACCTGCACCCGCCGATTGTCCCCACAAACCGCTCTGCTGTCTGCCTGCGCTTGCTGGTTGTCCCTGCAAGCTGCTCTGTTAGTAGCTCAGCAGCATAGCACCAGGCTCCCCACAGCAACAGTGATTTCAGCTCTTCCGCAGCATAGCACGAGGCTCCCCTCAGCAACAGTGATTTCAGCTCATAATAGAGTTGCCTCAGTACTAGTGCTCCACTGGCGCACAGTGAAGTCAACTCAGCAGCTCATAACAAGACTCCTAATAGAATCCAAATTAGTTCTGATATTCCACAGTGGAGAGAGGAAGGGATGCAATCGGTGTTGCTTAGGCCCTCAGACAGGGGCCCCACCACCAGGTACAAAGACCTGTCCCCAGCCTTTCTCAACTTGTCTGGGTTTGGAACCCATGCCCCTTGTCTAACGAGTGCTACTTAGTTTATGGTGAATCCCTCTGTCATAAACAGTTCCACCATTCCATTGTCCTTGATTCACATAATCAGGGTAACGACACCTTTATCCCCCTGCCTCAATAACAGAGACTGGGGATCCCACAGTGGTCAAAGTGACCATCTGGGCTGCTGTGAGCACATACTAGGTGGGGTGGGTGTATCTATGCAAATTGGGTGTGTCTATGCAAATGAGATCAGCCCCTGAAGTCTCTTTGCACCACTTGCCACAGTTCACCACCAGATGTCAGGGTAGAACTTATCCTGACCCTGATTACAAGAAGGAGCAAAGAAATTCTCTTTTATGAGGCAAAAACTAGAAACTGTAGAAAGACATCACCCATGGACCACATGTCAAGATTGTTCAAAAGCTAACTTATGTTGGCAAGAGAGTTTTCATGCAATTGATGGTAAAATGCAGGGATGAGACCAGGGTTGGCAACAGACTTTTCTGGCCTCTGAGCAATGGGGAAGGAGGCTCTGCTCATGCCCCATGGCAAGGGCAGGGCCTCAGGCGGAAGAAGCGGGATGAAGGGACTAGCCTCCCATGGACCACACTGTGCAGAGGTTCACCAGCAATTTAAAGGGCACCAGGACAATCATTGGTGGCCCTGGGTGAGAGGATTGATTGTCTGAAGCAACATGTGTGAGTGAGAGACAGAAAGAAGTGAAGAGAGTGGGAGAAGCAGCCATGAGTTGAGCTCAGTACCTTTCGGCATAGTACTTACTGAAGTGGAAGACTTGGATTCATTAGCAAGGCAACTGCTGATTGTTTGTTTCTAACATGTTCAGGGAAACAGGACTGTTCCATTCTTTGTAAATAAACAGGATTTCACCAACAAATCCTTATTGCAGAATTCTAGAACTGGAAGGGACATTGTCACAGGGTCTCCTAGTGCCAAGGCACCCCTAGTCATTCCGTGTAAAGTACAGCCCCTAATGTCAGGGCTAGCTCAGCCTCTTGGGCTTCGTTCCCAAATCAGATTCACCCCCTGTTAGGATCAATACAGCCTCTCAGGCCTAGTCACAAATCTAGGCCACCGCTATTAGGGTAAATACAGCCTCTGCAGCCTAGTCACAAACACAGCTCCCCTCTCTCAGGGTATGGACAACTTTGAAGACCTAGTTCACTGGTAGGCTTCCAACAAGCCTGGGAGCTGGGTTGTCATGGGGTGGGGGCGGTAGGGGGACCTGGGCCCTCCCTCTCCACTGAGTCCCAGCCCAGGGCCCTGTTGGCAGCGATAGTGTATGCTGCCTGCGGGGATTCCACCCGAAGCGCGCTGAGCTCCCGGAGGTCAATCCTCCACCCTGGGCTCCTTCCTACCATCCCTGGGCATTGTCCCAGTCTCGGGGCATGGCCCGGCAAGTTGGGGCCTCAGCGCAGTCTTCCTGAGCTGGGGCTATTGCTGAGGTTACAGCTTCTGCAGTCATGATGGGGGCTGCTGCAGGGGCTACTGCTCCTGGGGCTGGGGCTGGGGCTGGGGCTGCTGCTGCTGTGGTGACAGCGGTGGCAGTAGCTGATCAGGATCCCCTAACCAAGCTCCTTCCCCTCCGGGTATCCACCCCAACTACCCTGTGTAGCCCTCTTTTATCCCAGCGCAGTTGGACCATGCCCAGCAGGCTACAGGGTGTGTGACCTCTCTTAGTCTCAGAGTTGAGTTAACCCCTTCCCGTTTAGTGTGGGGGAGGTTCACCCCATCACAGACCTCTAGAGGTCATCAAGTCCAATCCCCTGTACTCATGGCAGGACCAAGCACCATCGAGACAATCCCTGACAGGTGTTTGTCCAAACTGCTCTTAAAAATCACCCATGATGGAGATTCCACAATCTCTCTAGGCAATTTATTCCAGTGCTTAACTGCCCTGACAGGAAGTTTTTCGTAATGTACAACCTTAGACCGCTCTTGCTACAATTTAAACCGATTGATTCTTGTCCTAGCCTTAGAAGAGTAGGAGAATTATTTTCCATCTTCCTCCTTGTAACATTTTTGTAGATTCTTGAAAGCTGTTCTCATGTCCCCTCTCAATCTCCTCTTTTCCAGACTAAATGAACCCAATTCTTTCAATCTTCCTTCATAGCTCATGGTTTTCTAAACCTTTAATCATTTTTGTGGCTCTTCTTTGGACCTTCTCCAATTTCTCCATCTCTTTCCTGAAATGTGGTGCACAGAACTGGATACAATGATCCAGCTGAGGCTTAATCGGTGTGGAGTAGAGCAGGAGAACTACTTCTTGTGTCTGGCTTACAACACTCCTGCTATATGTGTAATGGATTGTTTCTTCCTACGTGGAGTACTTTGCATTTGTCCTTTTTTAATTTCAACCTATTTATTTCAGACCATTTCTTTTGTTTGTCCAGATCATTTTGAATTTTCATCCTATCTTCCAGAGCACTTGCAACCCCTCTCAACTTGGTAACATCAATATCTTCATGTAATCAATTTCTTCTCCTAACAGAAATAACTCCATGTAGATTTGAATACTAGCTAACCACTCAGGCTAAAAGAAGTAGAAGGATATTAAATCCTATTAAAAGGCTGTTTTTTTGCTCAAATGCTCATATTTAAAGGCTTTCCTTTCCAATATGTTCTAGCTTCTTATTCTGAACTGGTTTACAAGATCAATATCAAATTTGGAAGTAGCCTCAGAATCTGAAGCAACAATTCTATAGCAGATATGGGAAGTGAAATCCCAGTGATGGAAAATAAAGGAGAATAGGCTTTTTTGAAATGTAAGAAAATTAAATAGAAGAAAACAAAATCCACCTCCCTTTTATGTTCAGGCTAAAAGTCCCAGTAAAAAAATCCATCACTGTATTTAAGAGAGTTTTGGGGAACAGCTGTTATATTGTTATAGTGTATCATATTCCAGGACATTGTTAATTTTGCTAAAGAGTGAGCAAGGCAAGCAATGGCTGTAGGGCCATTTGGATTTAATAATACACTTCCATACCTTCTTAACCCAGATTTCTCAACCAAATGTTTAAAGATTTATCCTTTGCTAACCATAACTGAACTATTACAGTGAATTATTACATCTGCTGGAATGCAGTGGAGAAAATGTTAATCTTCATATGGGCAGGGAAGAGTATGACTATCGAGAAGCTGCCAAAATCAACCTTTGGGGGATGGCACCCCATTGCTCTATGTAGGCTAGTCAAAATGACATTGGCACTGCTTGTGGAGGAAACCATTGCATTATTTGTTGTCTTCAGCAAACACAGACTCTGGGGAAGGATAAAAAAGTGAGCAAAAGCATCAAACAATGCATCAAAGAAAGAAAAACCAGAACAAATGTACAGGGGTTGGGCAAACTTATGCAAAGAAACAATTTGAAAATGGGTGACTGAAGAGCTCACAAATGAAATGGGTGACTTGGTTCCTGTGTTAGAATCACCAGAACACTAGATCTGGAAGGGACCTCAAGAGGTCATCAAGTCCAGCCCCCTGCCCTCACAGCAGGACCCAGTACCATCTAGACATCCCTGATAGATGTCTATCTAACCTGCTCTTAAATATCTCCAGAGATGGAGATTCCACAACTTATTCCAGTGGTTAACCACCTGACAGTTAGGAAGTTTTTCCTAATGTCCAACCTAAACCTTCCTTGCTGCAGTTTAATCCCATTGCTTCTTGTCCTATCCTCAGAGGCCATGAACAATTTCTCTCCCTCCACTTTGTGACACCCTTTTAGATACCTGAAAACCACTATCATGTCCCCTCTCAGTCTTCTCCTTTCCAAACTAAACAAGCCCAATTCTTTCAGTCTTCCTTCCTTCCTTCTCTAGATCTTTAATCGTTCTTTTTGCTCTTCTCTGGACCTTCTCCAATTTCTCCACATCTTTCTTGAAATGTGGTGCCCAGAACTGGACACAATGTTCCAATCGAAGCCTGATCAGTGCAGAGTAGAGTAGAAGAATGACTTCTCGTATCTTGCTCACAACATTCCTGTTAATGAATCCTAGAATCATGTTTGGTTCGTGTGATTAGTTCTTTCCCATCAGAAGCTAAGAAAAGTTCTTGCCTCATTGGTAGGAAAATGGGTTGTGTACTGGAGCTTCATATGAAATTCTGGAGACTACATTTGGTTAAGCTTGGGAACTGTGCTGAAAGCTTCTACAACTGCCAGTGTACTTTTATTTTAATCAAGGGTATTTATATGAAAGAAAATAAATTAAAAGTGTGTCCTGTGCTTCAAATCACATTTCATTAAAGTGCATTTGGGCAGATTTTCAGATGTGCTGAGCACCACTAGTTCACAATCAAGTCAATAGAAACCCATGGGGACTATACTGTATTAAGTGTCTGTATTCATGTGGGCTGGCATTGTGTGTGCAACTCCTTACCACAACTCATGCAAGAATAATAACATTGTGTGCACATGGCAATTGAGGTGAATTACTTAGGTTGTAAACACTACTGGAGATGAACTAGTCCTTGGGGAGGCTTGCATCACACTGGGATTTCAAGAGAAAAACAGACATGGAATGGGTTTAGTTAGAAAAAGCCTGTGTTTAAACTGAGTCAGGACCATTCTGATCCAGCAGACAGGATTTTGTGTCAAAGAGAGGCCCCAATCTTTGTGGGACAGTTGGGAAGACTTTGGCCTTCTGGGGCCCCAGAAGACAGACCTTGGGTAAGTTTCTAGTATACAACTTGTAACGTTTGTTGTTTTTTATGTTTTCTCTGAGGTGCTTTTACTTCAAAAATAAATGGGCTTGCTTAGAAAGTGTGATGTGGTAACTTGTGACTGCTGGAAATACCCAGTTCGTAGCCCTTGAAGAGAAAGCAAAGCACAGGATCTGGCTGCTTAGCAGACTGGCTTGTTGGGATATTACAGTTTAAGGCAGGAAGCCGTGTAGCCTTTAAAATCCCTCACCAGAAGGGAGTGGGACAAGGATCCCTTCCCAAAGACAGATGACAGCTGGAAACCTGAGATCTCTCTGGGCACTCTTGGAGTGGATGATGGGGCAGAGGGATGGGGTGGGTAGAAATATACATGCAATTACCCTGAAACTGAAACACAGCACTTCTGAAAATTAGACTAATGGTGAGCGGACACAGAACAGGCTTAAACCGCTGCCTGTGTGTATTCAATTCGGTTGCATAGGCACTGTTTACCTGTGCAGCATGCCAATATCCCCAGAACTCTCATGTGGCTAGCCAAGCTGGCCAGCTAGATTTCTATTCAGCAGGGAGTAAGCATTTCATCATTTAGGTGTGGTATATAGTTTTGCTGCATTCCACAACTCAATGGGGTGACATGTTGGTGAAATCAGTGCTTCCCAACCTCTTCTCTGTTGTAACACACCTCAAGCTCAGGGTCTCTTCCCTCCACCCCTAGGCATTGGCTACAAGAGTGAAGGGTAAGTCAGAGGAGTCAGCCTATTACTCACACAGACAGGGAAGGGGAAATTAGGGAGATTGACCTCTGATTGGTTGCTTCATCCCTGGGGAGGCAGGGCAATGAGTCAGATGGCCAATCAGAAAGTGGCTCCCCTTCCTTGTTCTCATATGTAGCTTTTCATAAAATTCTGCAGCGCAGCTGTTCAGGCCTGATGACACATCAGTGTGCTGCAGCAGGCCAGTTGGGAAACCCCAGCTTAAATCACACAACTGCGGCTCTCCACCCAAAATGCAGATCCAAAAATACACACCTATACAGGAAAATTGTCAGCCTACAACAGCGCTTTGCAGAGCTAATTCTGTGGCCCTAAATAGCATTAAGCAGGGGGTACACTGACAATAAACTTATCCTGGCAAGGTCACCACTTTAATAATACAATCAAAATAAAATCCTGAAGCCAGCCATGTCCAGAGAGTGCTTCTCAGGGCAAACCAGCTATTGACAATGGTCTGTGGACCAACTATAAATACCTGTGGGTGAAACTGATCCCTGTGTAGAGGGACAGCAAGATGTTCATGCCCTGCTGATGCCCTATTTTTAGGATTAAATGGCACAAGCAGCACTGGCAAGTTCAAGCATTCAAAAATCATGTCAGGCCTCCAAAATCATATGAGGAATTAGCTTAAAATCATGAGATTTTTCAAATACACAACTAAATCTTGGGTTCTTTCTATTAATAGTCTGTGTTTTGAACTTTTTCAGGTGCATTAAGTTATGATCTTAAGCTTTTCTCTACATAGTATGGGCTGAAAATTCCCATGTACTCACATGACTCCAGCGTTATATTGTGTGCTTTAAGAAATACACTAAATATTGTGACACCTGGGAAACAATTGAATGAGTTGGCAATGCTGCTCCAAAGGGAAACAGGTCAGGGAGTTTGTGCAATGTGACTAGTCAATGCAGATAAGTTTGGAGACCACCAGCCTAGATAATGCAAAACGACTTGTCCTGCTCCAATATCTATGAATTATAAAATTCCAACTGATTTTGTGATGCAAGTTAGACAGCCAGAAACAGAAACTCTTAAAAACAGACTCAAGAAGAAGAGTCCCCCATCTGATTTTACCTCCCCTCTTAGCATTTTTCTTTTGGTTTTTAAAGCTGTTTAAAATAAATTTCTCATCTCATATTATAGTAAAACTCCAATAGTCCGGCATCCAATAGTCCGGCACTCCTGATAGTCCGGCATCAAAATGGCAAGAGCCTAGTGAGTGAGCTTCGGCAAAAAAGGAGTCACAAGGTAACAGTGGCAGCAGCTGAACTGAGCAAAAAGGGTAAAAAAGGCTTACCAAAACTGAAACATTACAGTATACTGTATACAAGATGTACAATAAAAAGAGTTAAGAACACTTTATATACAGTATATAATGTATACAGTATATATATAACCTGCTTATAGTACCTCCTGATAGTCCGGCATATCTGATAATCCAGCACCACCTAAGTCCCATAGGTTCCGGATTATCGGAAGTCTACTGTATGTAAATTATAGTTACATTTTCTGTATTAACAAGTGCTTTTACTTTGCATTTTTGCAAATTTTGCATCAAGTCCCTACATTTGCTGAAGGGCAGAAAATCAATTGTATTGTTTCTAGCCCTATGCAATGCATGACCCAGCTCTTTTGAGTAGAACATGCCAATACAGTTCTTCTTCCAACAGTAGTCCTCGTATAACAATAAGTACATAAACTTGTGCTGTGAAGCACCAGGACTATCTTTTACTATATGTTTGTATAGCACATAGCATTGGGGGACCTGGGGGCTGCTAAACTTTTATTGGAATTCAAACAATAACTGAGTTATATTGTATTCAACATAAGATATGTCTGTGCATCCAACAGTTCTCCCAATCTGCCTGTGCTTGATTTGACTCCTTCCAGAGTCCATCCACATTACTGCTAGTTCAACCAGAGAAGGCTCATCTGACAGGCGCCTTTGCCAGCCTTGCACCTCAGAGCTGTAATCCCCAGGTGAGCTGGGCCACTAGTTTGTCAGGTATCCATACAGTGCTGTAATGTAAAGATTGTAACCATATGCATACAGGTAAAATTTTCCCCAAATAGCTGGAAATACATAAATCCTCTCCTAATATTTTCCACATAGTCAATTGCAAGGCTGTTGCACAACAGCAAAGTATAGGGGAAGTGATCCACACTATTCAGAACTGGAGCATGCATCCATAAGACTGCCTCTCAGTTATGGTGTGGACCATGCTGAGAAACATTTAAAAACATATTATGATAGCCCATCCCCCAGTAAGCAGCACATGATTTGAAAACACACTTTACAGAAAATTACAACAGCCATTTCTAACTATCTGATAGTGTTTACTCTTAAGCTACAAAAATAGTAACTGAGCCATATAACGGAATTACAGTACATTTTCCCTTCTTTTTTTTATCCTAACACCACCTGCCCCAGAGCAAGGCATGATGTTGCAGGCTTTGCTTGGTTGGCAGAGAGCCCAGTGTTTGTAGCACACTTAGGATTTACTCCTTCTACCAGTAGAGATGAAGGGTCAGATTTAAATCTCATCTCCATAGTGCACTGGCATGTGCTGCTGCATTATTATATTTGGGGGTTTAATCTACTTGGAATTGTAACCTGCTCATATGAGATTAGAAAACATTCCCTAAATATGTCACTGCAGAGATGAACTTCCCAGTCTTTGGATGAGCAGCAGATCCTGTAGAATGCCCCACCACTGGCTAATCTCTAAAGTTAATTCAGACCATATACTTCCATTTAAAGGATCCCGCAACATGTGATCAAAATGGCCACAGGGACAGCAAATCCTGATGGAAACAGAAAAAAATAAGGGAGACGTCAATTTGAAAAATTCTCTCAAATCCAAAAATTGTAAGTAGTCAGGGAGAAAATAAGTTATATGTTTTCAGTGTTCTAAGAATTAAAATACCTCTGACTCCCCAGAGCCACTAGTTCTAAACTAGAAGTGTTGACTCAGATCCTCCTCCTCAGCACAGCTGGACAAAATATTTCCTAATAATATTCTTCCAAATGTATAAATGAATTCACTTTAACTATGTTATATCTTCACTGCCCATGACTATTTTAGCAAATGAGTTTGCTGGAAGGAATATTTGCTGAAACAGAGTTGTAAGTGAGGCAGCAAATTCATAGAAAGCAAGTTTCCAATTCATAATCAAGAATATTTCTGTTAGAAATCTGATCATAAGAGTTACCCCCATCAAGTCAGGCAACAGATATTGATCATGTGTTCTATCAAAACCGGCTTACATTTTGAAGATCAATTACTCAGAACCAACTGCTCATAAATGAGTTATAGATCAGTAACCATTGGTAGAAACTGTTTCAAATAACTTTGAATAACAAATATATTTAAGAAAAATCACAGTTTGTAGGCAGACAATTTAGAAACAGATAAGGTGAAATTATATTATAAATTATTCATGTCACTCTGCATCGATGGGCTGGAGGATGGATCCTCAGCTGTAGCTATGTCCTTTTGCACGGAGGATACCTGCAGACCTATAAATTCTATGCAGTTTACCAATTGCAGGTATTTCAGATGGGACCTTAAAAATTGAAATCCACCTGCTCCATACAACTATTTTAGGGAAGGCCCACACCGTTGACCCATCTTTAAGAGTAGCATTTTGATCTGGGGCCAAAATGTCTCCTCCTCAATGTTGTGCATTGGGCTATCCACTGAAGATGTGGCTGATTTTCAGTAGTACAGTAGAGTCTCTGTGCACAGTTGTTACTACACTTTGCTCATCTTGCATTGACTTTTCAATTGCCACTAGGCTTCTAAACTCAGGACTCTAAACTGAGTCCTCACATCTTCTGCACACACTCTGTGCCACACCAAAAACAAAACAATGTTTTTACTACTGCTGAGTTAGTAGGTAACTTTTGAGTTGTCCTGAGATGCCATCTGTAATTTTTTAAAAACACAACTCCAGAAATTGCCTCATCAGTTTCCATACAGTTTCCCAAATGTTTCCAGTTTGACTGTGAAAAACTGCGAAGACATTCTTCCCAGCTCTGGCTTCTCACCCCACATTCCCAGAACAATGAAGGTTCTCCTGGCCTTGCATTGGATATACAATTTTAACTGGGAGCAGAACTGCCTACATTCATTAAGCAAATGGCCCACTAACACCTCTACAGGATCACACCCCTAATCCTTTCCTGCAGCCAAAAATGTCTTTATACACCCTAGTGACCATCTTTTCAGAACATTTTGGAGTAGTCAGAACCAGACCACACACATCTCCAAATCTTGCCCTTCCTTCAAGAAGTACCTTTACACATTCATGCTTCCTAGGATGCCGCTTCATTTTCTGCTTCCATGAAGTACAATTATTAAATCACTTGGGCTACAGATTTAAACTGGGCTTTCCAGCTAGTATACACACAGTTCATGACTAATTAGACTGAAGAAAGGATAATAGATTATACTGAGTTGGTTTCATGTGCTTGTTGTCTTTCAGATACTCCTGAAGTTGACTCCAATTACATCTCAAGGGTCTACCCCATATATGAAAAGACTGAACATATTAACAAAGGGATCATCTAACTGTAAAGTGGGAGGAAGCAGACTTCATACAAGCTAAATATAAGCGCTAGGGAAATCTAAGGCTAGACTTTCAAAAGTGCTCAGCACCTCAGCACCTGGCATCTTCCCAGAGTCCTCAGAGGAGGCTGCTGGAGGCTGAATTAATTTGGAAATTCAGCTACTTGTTTAGGTTCCTAATTTGAAGATTTGTGTGCTGAGTTCTGATGAACAACTGGCTTGAAAGGTACTGAGGAATTGAAATCCACAGCAAGGTTCCAAAAGCAAAATTTTGCCCTTGAGTGGGAACATGAGGCAGCTGGATGTGTAAAATGCCAACAGATTCCTTTATACAACATTCAGAGACATTACAAAGTAAGGGGCAGAATTTTCAGGCAGAATTTACTCAGAGGCATGTCACATTGTCCCAGAATAAATGTGGCTCAGATTCATTAATTACCTAGTCTAGAATTTTAGCAAACTATAGGCTAGCTATTGAATTTTGATTTACAGATGAAAACTTGTACTTCATGTCTATCATATTGTACTGTTGGACACCAGTGGGCTGTGGAGAACCCACTGGTTTCCGGACACATAGTATTGGGCTAGTCTTACCACCACCTTGCACTTATACTGGTTGGGGCTTTTTGTGCTGGAACAACTCATATCAAAATACACAACAAAGCTATGTAAAAATAGAGAAACTTGCCTCAACCCCTTTTTCTTCAGTAAGAGTCCGGCTCCCCCAATACTTTTAATTCAGATCAAGAGGAGACTCTGTAGTGATTTTCATAGAAATAATGTGAAAAGCCTGGGCCAGCTTCTATTTCTTTGGGGAGATAGTCAGTTGGCCCCTTTCCACGCCTTTGGGATACTGACACAGATAGACCTACTTTCCTAAAAATGTGTGGCTAAGTATCTTCTGGGTTGTTATCCTCCAACAGTCTATAGTAGCTGGACCTAACAAGCTCCTCACAACCAACAGCATTTTCATTATTGAGCCCTGTGATGAAGCTGCTCCAGCATGCACTGGGAAATCAGGGATTCTTCTGGAGCACTGTGTACCATGGGGCATTCTCAGCATTCTGTATGTCTTTACCTTCCATGTCCATTCAAAGTATGGCTATCCTTGCTAAAGGATGCAGTGAAGACCAGGACCTTAACAGTGTTCAAAAAAGAACTAGATACATTCATGGAGGATAGGTCCAACAATGGCTACTAGCCAGGATGGGTAGGGATGGTGTCCCTAGCCACTGTTTGCCAGAACCTGGAAATGGGTGACAGGGTTCTGGCAAACAGGATCACTTGATGATTGCCTGTTCTGTTCATTCCTCCTGGGGCATCTGGCATTGGCCTCTGTCAGAAGACAGCATTCTGGGCTAGCTGGACCTTTGATCTGACTGAGTATAACCGTACCTATTTTCTTATGCTTTACCCATGTCACTCTGTAACTGACTTTTCTCTTCAGCTTCCAGATCAGCTTCCAGATTCCTCATACAATTGCTCAAAATACTTATTACAAATAGTATTCTTTATAACTGTGATGGCCTTTTCAATTAGGGTACATCTACACAGCAACATAATTTCAAAATAACTAGCGTTATTTCAAAATAACTTAGTCTGCGTTTACACAGCAGGCAATTATTTGGAAATACTGTTAAGCTGGAGGACTTCTTACTCCGACTCCTGAAACCTTCATTGTATGAGGAGTAAGGGAAGTCAGAGGAAGAGTGCTCTGTTTCAAAATAAGTGCTGTGT
>JANRFK010001158.1:28559880-28579550 GCA_030068395.1 Apalone spinifera
GGTAGCCTAATCTACATGCCTCTGTCGCCAGAGGCATGTAGTCTAGATACACCCTCTCTGACCTGTTTGTGAGCCAATCCTGATTTTCTTTTAAAGTATTTGCTATTTACAAATGTTTGCCATACTGGATAGATATTTTCAAAGTGAGGGTTTGTTTGCAAATGGGCCAGTTGGACTATTTGTTTCTCCTTATGTCCCTCTGTGTTGCTACAGATCAGCTAAGGCACAGGGACTTATTTCTGCTTCCTTTTAGGACAGACCACTGAACAGTGAATAATGAATATCATCTTTCTAGGACAAACTTTCAATTAAATCAGAAGCAAGTGCTAAAATTTATGAAACTTCTGAGATTCTCAAGCTATTTCATTGATTCCAAATGGTTTTCCTTAGACTCACAAACAACAAATAATGTAACTCTCTGAATTACAGCAAAGAGAACTCAGTGCTTCTATTCATGCATGTACTTTTTAGCTATTTGCACATCTACTAAACATATCTTCATTAATTTCCTCTTACGCTTTCTCCCACTCCCTTTTCTCTCCAGGTATGTCTTTCCTGCAGAGTAGCCGTAGGCTCTTACTCAGTAGTTGCCCCTAACTCCCTCTCCTCCATACACAAAACCATCTCACCTTAGTTTGATGGTGCTTTCAGTCCAAATTAACTGGCCCTGGTGGGGGTTTAGGGTAGAATGCCACTTCCACTCAGGCTAGTAGCCCACATCTTTTGCAATGAAAAGGTAGGCTAAAGCCCTAGGCTATGTTTATACTATCAGTTTTGCCAGCATTGCGTATGCAAATGAGGCAAGGATTAGCATATCTCATGCCTTATTTGCATAATATATGCATGCTTTTTTTGCAGAAAAAAAAGTAGTGTGGCAGTGGGGTTTTTTGTGCAAAACCCCCGTTTTCCACAAGATCCTTATGCCCCTCCGGAAGGGGCATAAGGATCTTGCAGAAAACGGGGGTTTTGCGCAAGAAAACCCATTCCACACTACTTTTTTCCCCACAAAAACCCTTTGCACAAAAACGGCTTGCATAAATTATGCAAATGAGGTGTGGCAATATGCTAATTGGTGCCTCATTTGCATACTCACTGCCAGCAAAACCAGCAGTGTAGACGAAGCCCTAGAGTGCTGGTAGTCTGCCAGTGCTTAGCCACCATTCCCACATAGGCCCCAAAGGACAGATATATTCTCCCACAGTTTACTGGGAAGAATTATAGAGTGGCTCAGCACTGCAGTACAAAGGATCATAAGTTCCCTCCCCCCTAGAAGTCTTTTTGTGTGTGTGCTAAATAGCCGTCCTTTTGTCATTCAGATGTTTCCTCAGGCACACATCTTCTATTAAGTCTTTCAATAATAATCCTGCAATAACAATATCATCTACAAAAACCACCATCAAAAACTAACAGATATATTAGCTATGCAATTTAAGGGTTTGATACTCTGGTCATTTGCTGTATTATGTAGCTGAATTCTATTGAACTGTATCTCCAATGTATAGTGTAAATTGCATGGCACACTGATCATTAGTTCATCTGTACGTTGTACAATGCAGAGCACACTGAATGCACATACAGATAACAACTGTAAATAACACCAAACAGTTCAACCTTTTGCATGCGCAGACTGTGCATCGCCATATTTGATGAAACATTGCACAGATCTTCTAAATGCCTTTTTAGGTTTAATTGTTCTCTTGCTTAAATTGTTTAAACTAGTACAGAAATTGGTAGCATGGACATAAAGTGGATGTTTAAATGCTTTTCCATCTCTGAAGTCTATGAACTGTTGATTCTACAATCCTAGTACAATCTACATCACACAGAAAGTAATAGCATGCAACCACACATACTATGGACCTAATTCTCATCTCACATTGGTTTACAAAGTATAATTCCATTAATTTCAATGGAGTTAATCCTCTTTTACATCAGCATTGAACTTGGAAACAGACCTAGTATGGACCCTGGGCGCTGTACATTACCCCTTCTCAATCCCACACTAAAGTCCTTTGAAAATGAAATGACATGACACTAGCCCCTGCTTTTATAACTGCAGTCTTCACAAAGTCATACTTTACTTTACTGCAGCCCTGTTTGCTGTTATGCATATCTCCCTCTTTTGTACAGTAGCACATGGTGATTCCATAAAGCAGTATTTCACTTTAATGAAGGATGGATGCATCTTCAGATAAAACTTGAAGCCAACTTTGCCTTATTTAATAGAAACAAACCATGAGGTAAACTTTTAGGGCCTAATCTAAAGTACATTGGAGTCAATTGTAAAACTCTCATCAGCAGGCTTTGGATCAGGACTTCAGTTTACCTGAAGCAACATTTCTGTCCTTTTGACAGCACTGCATCTTGTATGTGATAATATTGTATTCTTGGAACTCCATAAAATCACAGAAAACCTCTCTCCCATTATACCTTTGGTAGCTAGAGTTGGAGAACTATAGTTCAAATCTAAGCTTTTTAATGGTCCATGAACTATCTGTTCAGGATTTAACATTGCATATAGCAGCTCAGGTGGGTATGGCACTTTACAGGAAGGTTAATATTTTAAACAATCTTATTTAATATATATTCATCCTTTACAAAACAACTTCCCACTGCTTCCTGTTGAAGTGTAATCAGAAAATGGCACTGACCTTGTATGAAGTAGAAATGCTTCAGAAATGTGACCTTCCTTTAACGCTGGAAATTATTTCAGTCTGGCCGGCATTAAACATCAGCCCATTTATTTTCTACCTAATTGCATAACTCATTCTCTTATGCTATTGTTTGTGTTTTAGATCATGATACCATCCTTTGGGTCAAGGTTTGTTTGGTTAGTGACAAAAGATACAACTGTGAGATGGAAATGTATCTAAAGTGAAAAGAGGCCTTTGATAACAGCAGCTTTAGAGTAAGTACACATTTCAACAGTAGAAATCCTTAATGTAGATTCCTGCACTCCCCCCGCCCAACTTAATTTCACTTGTTCCTTGTCATCCATTGTATAGAATGATCCATGCACTTAAACTTTTTCATTTAATTGCCATGGAAATTTGATAATTTCATCCTAAAGCAGAGTCAAGGAAAACTCAGGAAGAGCTCCGATTACTGAAAACTGGAAAAAATTAATCTTGATTAAAGCACTTCCCCCATGAAAATAGGGACCTCCTGAACTTTGCAAAGAGCTGATTACTGAGAAGCTGTTCTTTAGGGAATATATGACTGTACTTCAGGATTTTTCCAGTAATGTTGAAATGAAAGAGCATAGGTTTTAAAGGTGTAATTTAGTGGGATGTTGGCAAGAATTTGCCAGATTTCCCTTAAAAAATAAAGTGTCAAAACATGCTTCTTACCTTCTGAATCCATAATATCTATAAAAAATGTCTGTCCACTGGCATCAGCTATAAGTTTTTGAACTGCAGTAATGAGAACTAGGTATCTGAGATTTTTGGAACCACCCACAAAATAATCATTAGAAAAACCAAGATTGTTGTTCAGTTGTTATTTTTAAAAGTGAGACATACAAATCAGTTTGCAAAAATTAGAATAGCAACAAGGGTTTCTCTGTTGTTATGTGTTTGTAAGATGAGGAAGAATTAGCCTAGGAAAATACTATAAATACTATTTCCTACATATTGCAAACATAGCTGGTATTTTCACCATGAATCTTACTCACATATGGTTTTCAATCAGTGTTTATATCAGGGGTGGGGAACCATTTTTTGGATCGGGGGCCACTGGCCCACATAAAAATTATTTGGGGGCCACACACAAGTGAGAAGCAAAGTGAGAAGCCCCTGATTGAGAAGGAGAAAGATACTCCCCACATTCCCCTTGCACACCAGAGCCTAGGAAGGCCCAGGCTCGTAGATTTTGTATGCTCCATCCCTGTGGGGCGGGTGGGGGGGGGGGCTGGAGCACCAGTGCAGGCTCCCTAGTGCTGAGCCTTGGGGGCTAGATCCAGACAAGCCAGGGGCTGCATTCAGCCCCTGGGCCTGAGGTTCCCCACCCCTGGTTTATATCCTGGCATAGGCATGGCTGGTACTTTACAGCACAAGTCAAACCAGGTGCAGTCTCAGAGATAACAAAGCAAGGGATGGCAACCAATAGAAAGGACAGATTTGGGCAGGGGTTACATTGATCAGAGAAAGTAGTCAAGTAGTCCTGTGGCACCTTAGAAACTAATACAAATATATATATATAGTATCATGAGCTAAAACCCACTTCTTCAGATGAGCTTGAATGGAGGTCAATCCTCACCCTAACTTTTTGAAAGGTCAGTCTATCTTTTGAAAGTCCAGTCCGCCTTTTGTGGGAATGGACCCTACCCCCCTCCTGAGGCCCCACTCCCAGTGGCTGCTCAGCAGGCCCTTTTCCCAGGGGAGGTGGAGAGTTCACTCCAGGGTGGAGTGGGGGACATGGGCAAGGCGCTACTTTCGGTTCCACCCTGGCTTTTACCCAGCCCCATTCTGACCTCCAGCTTGGCAGTGTCTGGAGAAAGAGGTGGGCTGGGGACAGGTCTTCAGGAAGGCAGGAGGCCATGGCTCCCCACTTTTGAAAAGGCTCCTACACCTATGGTTCTGAGGGGTCAGGCTTTAAGGCGTGTTTCACTGAAAGCAGCACTTCCAGAACTGCGCTGAGCGAGAAGGGAGTTTTGTCAGCTGATCATTTAATCCAGGGAAGTCCCATTTCTTTGGCACTGCTTTGTGTGAGGATACATTTGCATATATATTTTTCAGCACCATTTCATTATTCTCCAGGGGATTTCAGAGATCCATTGTGTAGCTCTTCACTGCACTCACCCAGCTTTTACTTAAAAGTTCCAACTATGCCACCAGTGCTAAACTGCTCAGTTTTACCAAGCCCACTCTTGAAATCAGTCAGGTTTCTTGCCCCCACTTCTCTCCTTGGAAGGCTGTTCTGGAACTTCCCTTGCCAGATGGAAGCACATGGCTGTGCAGCAGAGGTGGAGTCTCTCTGGGGAAGCACCTCTCCAGTTGGCCACAATGGGGACACCATGGACTGCTCCACCTTTTGATATGTCTGTTCTCCAGCTGGAGTGCTTGTGTTCAGAGCCGCAGATACTGACTGGGCTTTGTGCTTGTGCATGGCTCCTACACTTGTAATCAGCAGGTGTAGGGGAGTTTGGTATAAGGGAGGGAATACAGTATCTTCCTCCCACATTTACTGCCTTCTGCTTGCATATCTTTACGAGTACCAGACCTCACTGCCTCCTGCTACAGCTCTCCCACTCTGTGCATATTCCTGTGAAGCCAGTTGTGTGTGGACCACCTCTGCTAGGTGGCAGCCATGTATGCAACATTCCATCTCAGCTCAACTGGAATCCAGCCTGACAGATCACTACGATGTGCTCAATGCTGTTGCAAATCCCCACCCTTTGCTCCATTGGTACAGTCCAGCCCCAAATCAAGCAACTGAAAAAAATGTCAATTTGGCTATTGTATGTGCCCTACCCAAATCAACCAAACCAGCTCATGTCTTACATTTTTACTACTGACCACTCTCAGTGAGCAGCTACAGGCCAACCTATTAATCAACAATTGCACATCAAAAGTCTCCAGTACATTCCAAATCATTCGCTGACTCACATGCCTGGTTTTAGAAAAAGAAATAAAATGTGACAAATCACCCCTTATGAATTATTCATTCACCTCTAATTACCATCATCTCAGGGAGTGAGTGTGTCATGGATGATGGGGCAGTTTAATAAAAGCCAAAAGATGAGTCTTCATGTTCAGAATCATGAAAAAGGTATTTGCATGTGCAAAGCAGCTGACAAGCAAAGAGCTTGGAAAAAGGCAAACGGCATGCCCATTTTTAAAAAAGGGAAGAAGGACAATCCAGGCAAATACAGACCAATCAGCCTCATCTCAGTCCCCAGAAAAAGCATGGAGGGGATCCTCAAGGAATCCATTTTGAAGGATTTGGAAGAGAGGAAAGTGATCAAGAATAGTCAATATGGGTTCACTAAAGGCAAATCATGCCTGACCAACCTGATTGCCTTTTATGACAAGGTACCTGACTCTGTGGACATGGGGAAGTCAGTGGATGTCATATACTTTGACTTTAGCAAAGCTTTTGATAAGGTCTCCCATATAATTCTTGTCAGCAAGTTAAGGAAGTATGGATTGGATAAATGGACTGTTAGATAGAAATCTGACTAGATTGTCAGGCTCAATGGGCAGTGATCAAAGGCTCAATGTCTGGTTGGTGGTCAGTTTCAAGCGGAATGCCCCAAGGATCAGTACTGGGGCTGGTTTTGTTCAACATCTTTATTAATGACTTGGATGAGGGGACAGGTTGCACCTTCAGCAACTTTGTGGATGACACTAAGCTAGTGGGAGAGGTAGATACATTGGGAGGTAGGAATAGGGTCCAGAGTGACCTAGACAAATTGGAGGTTTGGACCAAAAGAAATCTGATGAGGTTCAGCAAGGACAAGTGCAGAGTCTTGCACTTGGGACAGAAGAAACCCAAGCATTTTTACAAGCTGGGGACGGACTTACTGGCTAAGCAGCAGTTCAGCAGAAAAAGACCTGGGGATTACAATGGATGAGAAGCTGGATATGAGTCAACAGTGTGCCCTTGTAGCCAAGAAAGCTACCAGCATATTAGGGTGCATTAATAGGAGCATTTCCAGCAGATCTAGGGAAGTGACTTCTCCTCTTTATTTGGTTCTGGTGAAGCCACATCTGTAGTATTGCATCCAGTTCTGTGCCTCCCCCATTACAGAAAGATGTGGATGCATTGGAGAAAGTCCAGCAGAGGGCAACCAAAATGATTAGGGGGCTGGAACACATAACTTAGGAGGAGAGGCTGAGGGATTTGGGCTTATTTAGTCTGCAGAAGAGAAGAGCGGGGTTGGAGGGGAGTTGGTAGCAGCCATCAACCAGAAGGGAGGTTCCAAAGAGGATGGAAAGAGACTTCTCAGTGGTGACAAATGACAGAATGAGGAGCAATGGTCTCAAGTTGCAGTGGGGGAGGTCTAGGTTGTATATTAGGAAAAACTATTTCACTAGGAGAGTGGTGAAGCACTGGAATGGGTTACTTAGGGAGGTGGCGGAATCTCCATCCCTAGAGGTTTTCAAGTCTCGGCTTGACAAATCCCTGACTGTCAAGGATGTTTTACTTGAGGTTGGTCCTCAATGACCTCCTGAGGTCTCTTCCAACCCTTTGATTTTATGATTCTATGACAATCAAACAGCTGATGGTAACAGTGGGCCTATTGCTATGAATACAGGATTGGATGCATTGGAGTCCTAGATTCTAAACTTAGCTCTTCTATGATTCAGGAACCAATCTAACACTCACTGAAATCATCAGAAAAGACTCTGGAAGTTAGTGACAGCTGGACCAAACACTCACTGTGCAATCGGGAGCAAGTTACTTACACAGTTATAAGTGATCATTGAATTTAGCATCTTCATTTAGAGGTGTCCAAACAGAGGTGCTTTTGGTCTGGTTTTTCAGACATGGTGAGCAGCCAGAACTCCCATTAAGGACAACAGGAGATACGAGTGTTCAGTCCCTTCTGATGATCAGGCCCAAAGTGCCCAAAATATTATGGGATTGAATAGTAGTGGCCATTTTAGAAAAGTTGTGTCATAATTATTTTGTGCTTGTTTTCTTATCAATAACATATACTTGGTTTGGGATGGAAAGTGCCACATAAGTGCTATGATTTTTTATTGCTACAACATTATTACAACATTATTAGTTATTCTGTTAAAAAGGAATCAAGTCTTGAAAGGGGCCTGTGCAAGGTATAGACTATTGTAGTGATGGGGAACCTGCAGTCCACAGACTGTATGTGACCCATCAGGGTTCTATGTTTGGCCAGCCAGACACTTTGTTTACCGTTATCCATGCACAGGGTTGCCGGATTCCAATGTTTTCTGTTCATGTAGGTTTTTTCCTACCAGTATTACTAACATGACATGCACTTAAAGCAAGGGCACATGAAGAGAGGTGCGTGCTGATTGCACATAACATTGTAAGAGTTATGCGCTTCATCTGATTCCAATTAAAGCACTGTTACGGTTCAGTCAACACAGCCCACAAATTCTAGGTACGCAAGCGCAGTGAGCAGAACTACCCTATGCCTGGAGACTGTCTTGGTTACGACAATCTTGTGGTCCACTGAGCTGGAGAAGGGTCACTCTTGAAGCCCACTTGCTACCTAGGTTGTCCCTCACTGAACTAGTGACTTGTATATATTCATGTATAAGACCTAATTGATATGTTCTGACTATTATGCACATCCCCATCAGAGGAAAGCTAATGTTTGTTTTCTTTTTACTGTATTTTTAGCTGCTTCTAGGCTAAGGCTCAGAGACCCATTTTCACAGCATAGTGTTTATAACTGAGTTTTGATCCTTGAGACCACAATATTTCTAGCAGACTCTGAAAATATCTCAGTTATAGCTGATAGTTCAGGTGACAAACTTAATGTAATGAGGCTACATTTGTATCTTACAAACTGATCCCAAAATTTGTAATGCCACATTTGGAAGACATCAGAACCCTAACTGAACCAGAACACTAGCAAGGCATAGTTCAGAAGAGAGGCTGAGTGAAGAATACCTCATCTTCCTAGATGCCATCTACTAAACACAGCAAACAGGAAGAAACCAGTTATAGGAGAGGCAACCAGAAGTCCAGAGGATTTGGCCAATAGGGTTGGTCATTACTGCCATTATATCTCTGCTTTTTCATTTACATTTTCATCACAGAAAGATCATGTTCTGATTTTTGCATTACTAACCCGTAAGAAATTTAGACTCTGATTTTGGGTGACACAGTCGCCTCTTAACATAGCTCTCAGAAACAACAAATAATCTGAATGTTCATATGGAGGGTTATTAGACTAAAGAATATGGGTAGATATTATTTAGTAGTTTCCATTAGAAAGATATGACTGAAATATACAAGGTAAGATACAAACATGAAAATTCTCAAGCTCTAAGGGCAAGATTTATTAGTTATATAAGGAATGATGTGGGGTTTTTTTGCACATGCATGAAGGAATTCTTTGGCATTCTTTTCTACATATTCCATAAGTAATTTGAGGTTCTGCAAATAGTATTGTACTCTTGTAATCCTTATTGCTTCACTTTGGATATTTCTGTTTTGAATTAAAATCTGCAATATTTATTTTTCATTTGATAATTGTTTTGAAGCCTTGATGCCAGTTGTCCCATTTACCAAGCTAATACAATAATAAGTTACTGAAATTCTAAGACTTCAGCAAAGATCGTACCAAAAGGATTCCATCAACCAGAGCTGTGAGGTTTGTTGTCATAATGCCACTAGAAAAGAAGAAAATGGCTGGAAAAAGAGAAAGATTATTCCAAAGAAGTGCATATCTGAAGTGTCAAGTGTTGTACATGGTATTGGCAGCTGTTCCTGCCAGCTCCCCATTCAATCCAGTTCACATGCTATTCGACTGTTTTCCTTGTAGAGTTTCAATTAATTTTTTAATAGCTAGACAAGGTAAGAACAAACTGCTACCTACCTCAGGCCTGGCAAATTCCTTTTCTCACATTTGATGTAAACATTGTTTGCCTGTAGCTATTGAAATTCAGTGGACTGGGTCAATGTTCCTCAGGAAACATTTGTGGTTTAGCTTGGAGAAATTAATATGAACTTCAAGGGTTATAGGTGCTTTCCTAGAACAGTGGGTGGGCTGCATCATTAAGTAGAGTTAAAATTGCTGGGCCTCATTAAACAGCTTCTTCTATTACTGCCTAGCTCATATTACAAGAACTAGCCAGGTGTACTAAATAACTAATACCGTTGTTAAAATACTGCTGCAACACCTTTGGCAGTTACAAAGTTCTCCCAAGTTTTATACCCATTGACAGTTATGGTGCATGTTAGCATGTGATTTGAGGAGGGAAGCAATACTTTGCTATGGTCCCCGTGCTGGTCAGAAGACTTGGTTAGAAAGTTTCTTTGTTTGGTATTGATTAACATTCCAAGACAAACCAGCTTTCATCTTTACACTGGCTATATCACTGAATAGCCCTGCAATTTGTTATCATGGACTGCATATAATATTACTGGGCCCAATGACTGTACCTTAGAATGCTGCACAAAACAATCTCACATCATCTTTAATTAAAAAGGCAGACAGTGTATTGTTTAAAATACCAGACCTTTACGGGACAAATGCTACGTGTAGTTATATTGCTAGATGGTATGGTAGTATAAAGCCAAGGAGTAATTGCCCTCATCAATTCCATGTGGTTCAGTGGAATCATTCGCAGATTTATACTGGATTAACTGTGGAAAGAATTTGATCCAATATATTTTCTACTCTTTGTATTCATCAGGCTTATGAACCAACATATGGCAGATCTCTCAGGAGCGATGGTACTGTCATTATATTTGACTGTAACACTTTTTAAGAACAGTACCTGAACATAGATTTTGGGACATGCATATAAAGTGCATCACATGCCACAAACTAATAGGTCTCATTCACCGTATTCAGGATGGTTTAATTAAATTAGTACATACTCTGCCATCACAAAGCAAATATGGGAATCTTTTCATGGCGGGGGAGAAGGGGAATGGAAAAATATTCTGGAGTTTAGCAGTGAAATTATTTTTGATTTAGTATTGTTAGCAGGGTTGGTCAATGTGAAAATGCATTCAAGAAAATTTAGTAAAAATTGTTAGCATTTTTCATCAAAATTCAAAAAATTGATGGAAGTATCACTGAAATATCAAAATACATAATTTTTGGCCAGCTCAATGCTCTTCAAAAAGAAATTCAAAAAGTATAGAATTTTTCTAGTAAAGATACATTAAAGATAATCAAGAATATCAAATTTTAGCCAGAATGTTTGGAAAATCAAGGAGAATGGGAAAAAAATGGTCATATTATGTAGAAACCGTTTGCATTTTCCTGTTCATCACTAAAAACTAGCATCTGTAGAAGAGACTTTGGTTTTGTATTGACCCAGTTATATATCTAATGTTACTTAATCTTTCTTCTGTCATGTTTTCAACTCACTATCTGATTTCCATGGCATTTGGTTTACAGGATGAAAATAAGAGACTGTTTTAGTATGTAATATTATCAAATGAAGCAATTAAAAGAGAAACCACAAAAGAAATCTGTTGGACGTACAGAAAAGATGTCTATTACCCAACCAGCAGCTCTCCATGCTTATCAGAAGACCTTGATACAGTCTGGCTTATGTTTGTACAAGTAGTTTCCAGGATACTAATGAATTAGATCAAACATTCTTATATGTACACACCAACAAACAAAAGTACAAGTTAAAGAATCATTCAGTCAGATAAAAACGTGATAATGGAAAAGTAATTCTACGCAATAGCTATCCATGAGACCATGATCACACAAGCTGCACAAACTACAACTGGTGAGAGGATAGAATATACATATGGGGCTTCAAATGAGGATAAGTACCAGGCCTTGAATAACAAAGTTAAAGAAAGCAAAATTGGTGAGATGGAGAAGGCGCACTTGGCTTCTCCCCGAGGTTCATACATTCATACATTTGAGCTTTGATTCTGCGAGTAGATGACTCACCAAGTTATTCCCAGTTGTGTTTCATTTAACACAATCTTTTAGATGGTTATTCTATACCTGTCTTTCCTATATAGCTTGGACCTGATTTTCTTCATGCTTACACCAGTTCACCATTCATTTCACTGAAGGCACTTCTGATTTACACCAGATGAGTTGGCTTTTATTTTGTTTTTTAAATGACTGTAAAATGGATTTGGTGGGACATACTGTATCCCAGAAACTGGGTCTTCATGAGTCCAGCATGTTTACATGGATGGCCTTTTCCCCCTGTGCTTGATTATTTCATTGACAGCAGTCAATATTTCCCTGAATGGGAATGTATTTACTTATAGGCACATAAGTAATTCATTTATAAAATTGAATTATCTGACTAGGGAGATTGTGTGTTTTGATTGTGTAGCACTACTTCTGAAACTGACTTAAAATTGATAAAAGCCAGATGGAAAGCGGAAACAGTCCATTTCATGACTCTTTAAACGTTTAAGTTTATTAACCCTTGTACTTCAAAATTTTTGAAGTTATAGTGTAGTGTGGAAGCAATTTGTTTGTGAGTTCTCAGTATGCAAAGCAGGCTATAAGTGCTCACAAGTGTGTGTGCTAGGAAAAAATGAGTCTCTTGCTTCTGGCTAAAATGAATATTTTAATAGGAAAAAAGTTTACAAGCACAATGTTTCATTCTGGGGGTTATTATTGTTAGAAAAATTTTAAAGAACCTGGGCAAAACACTGCTTTAAGTGGGTACAGTTCCCATGAAAATTCTCAGGCTATTTCTTCAGCAATGTTATAGTGGAATACATTACACATCAGATGTAAGTTAATCAGAAAAAGAGCTAAGTGCGTTTAAATGTGGTGAAATAATGTAACTAGCATTGACTTGGCATTTAGTGGGTATGCAAAATAAATATAATTTAGATGCCAAGGGAACAGCAAAGATGAAATTGAGAGGGTAAAGCAATGACTATTGGATAGACATTCTTTAAACTTTATAAAAATTAAGATAAATATAAGTAAAATAGACTAGAATTGACCAGAAGAAAAGCGAAACTAACTAATGTTTTATCACTGTCCAAGCTGAAATGTAAATAAAATGTATCACTGTCCAAACAAAATATAAATAAACAGCATAAATTAACTTGTTAAATTATGTTTTAATAATCAGAGTAGTTGTTAGGGAAATATATTTATGTTTTTGAAAAGACAGTGTGTTTAAGTAAATGCACATTAGAAAACAGACTTCTCGACCCAGTGGGAAGCTTTATCTATTGTATAGTCTGACTAGTAATTAAGTAAGCTTTTTACACAGCACTGTGGCAAATGCTCTTTAAATTAGAGCAATTTTGTGTTACACCACAAGGTACAGTTTGTTCTTTCTGTCCATTCAGTCCCTATTTTCTGAGATTGCTTCCAAAATGCAGATAATTTTCATGGGATGAAATCCTAGTCTCACGTAAGTCAATTGCAAAACTCCCACTGACTTCAGAGGAGCCAAGATTCCACTTATAATCTTTTTTTGCTATAGACAAACACCAGAGCACTGTGAACTGAAGTGAGATCAGTGATCATCAGCTCATTTCATCTAAACCTTTGAATTGCATTTAGATGGTAAGAGCTTTCAGTAACTACTAACTTGGCCTGGATTTAATCTGGTACGTTAGGTAGTGAATGTTTTTTGCAGTTTTGGCTAAGGAATACATTGTTTTAATTTGTTTCAATGTATTATTATTGCTTATTAAATATTAGAGCTGGTCAAATCTTTTTATGTTTGAAGCATTGTTCCCTGGAAAAAAGCAAGCAAAAAGAAGGAAAAAATTATATTTTTTCAGTTTTCATTTAATTGAAAAACAGAAAACTTAAGTGTAAATATTCAAACACAACAAACATTTCATTTACTTTGATTTTTTTTCTGAAATTATGTAGCATTTTTGACCAGCTTTGTTGGTTTTGCAATTAAATTAAACTTAATGTATGGTCACTTTCCCACTAGCAAACTCTGATTTATGGACAGGATCAAATGGCTAGCCGCCCTGCATGCGTGGATCTCCAGTGCTTAGACAGAAATGGCAAACTGCCATTTAGGTGGCACTCACCTACCCTCTGCTGGGACTGCATCCAGGCTATTAGTTTTTAAGGACAGGAATGGAGGTTGGAGGGAACCAAAAGCAAGGCTGATCTCGGTATCATCATTCCTTGCATACACTGTGGATATCCCAGTGGGAGTTAATGTGGTTTGAAGAAGAATTATGTACCTTCTATCCTCTCCTCAGCTGCTACTGAGCATCCACAGGATGACTCAACTTGTGGCATCACAACTCCTGTTGGAGTTCTTCCCAGAAGTCCTCAGGATCACTGGCGATGAGAGGCCTATTTCCTGGAAGCACTGCAGGGCCCCAAGCCCCTTAGACTAGAGCAGATAATTAGAGGCAAACTCTATAACGGGAACCTCACAGAAGTTTCTAATCCTTCTGCCCCCTTCATATGATTTCTCCATGGGAGGGCAGAGTGTAAGCCTAAGTTTTTATGTAGGTTGGCTTCAAGAGCAAAATGCCATGTATGAATTTGTTGTGTATTGCACAGTAAATAATATGCAGTTACAATTACATTAATTAAAGGAAACTGTACCTTCAGAAGATACACCTTACCTGATTTTGGTGAGATTTGTTCCTGTCTAGTTATAGCATTACTGCATTCTGTGTGTATATATATGATGCTGCCAGTTGACTACTTTGCCACAATGAAAGTACATGGCACAAAATCCAAATATTGTTGTAGGCCCCAATTCTGTAAGAGTATCCCATTATGTTCAAGAGTCCCTGCTCAAGGATCATGATGCAGGATTGGGGCCTCAATATATTATTTCTACTGTCCCCCAGATTTCCCCATCACCCAAAAATACATAATGGAAGAGACCATTTAAAAAAGGGAGAGGAAGAAAGTCATAATTATGCTTTCCAGAAAAATGGCTTTTTCCTTGGAAAAATGTTTTCAAGTGAACCACATACTTCCCTCCCAGCCAAGAGAAAATGACAGTGAAACATGAAAGTAGCTAATCGGTGTAACAGAGGAAATGATAGGTACTTTTACTGTGTATGCTGCTCCATAGGGTGATCGTCTGGGTGTAACTGAGAGCAGACTTTGGCTCTGTTTTAACTTTTTTCTTTTGTTTGCTGCCTGCCCTCTCGGTAGTGTCTAGTATCTCTGCACTCTACAAATGCATTCAAACAGAACTTTCTTAATGATGTCAAGACTGAAGAAACATGAAAAGTATGAAGGATTGGTTTTATTATTCATTGCATTTTTCATAAAATACAAGTTTTTAAATTATTCACACTGTTCTATAGATCATCAAATAATAATCAAACAAGGGAATCCCCAGGCAGATCCCTTAGCCAGTTTTGGCCCAAATCCTGAAAATACTTATACAGATGTGTAACTTCACACATGTGAAAAACACTCCTGAGTCAATGGAGCTACTTAACTGAGAAAAGTTAAGCATGTGTGCCAGAGGTTTTGCAGAATCAGGACCTTTGCACAAGTCTGGTACAGAGATGCCACAAAGTGCTACATCAAGGAGAAGGACTTGAGTCCATTAAGTAGTAATTTGTAGGATTTGTCTTTTCTTTCTTTTCTCCTCGATATTATATATGATATTCTCCAAATTTTCAGTACCTCCCAAATTGCCTAGTGCTTTCAAAATAATTGTCAATGGTATTGCAAATCTGTATAATTCCCTTTATAGTGTAGGATACATATCATACAGACTGGAATATTTTTATACCTTTAATGAATGGAGCGGAGACTGACTTTGTATAACATCTGTGTGAAATTCCCTTTGTGTCATGTATCAATTTTGATAAACAGCAGCACCTGCAGGTGCTAGATTTTGTGTCATTTATTTCCACTCTGTATTCTCCTAGTACATGATAAGTCTCTTTTCTCCATGGTAAACCTTTTAAATTAGTTTGTCTTCAACAGGAAAAAATAGTCTCTACTTAGCTTTCTACAGCATTTGCAGATTGGAATAGTGAAAACTATCCAGAATGAATTACTTTAAGATGTTGTTTTCTGCTTCATTAATTTTTCCAAACTAGTTTCCTATTTTTCTGCTATAAAACCCTGCCAAAAACACATTTTTGGCAAACAGTACAATAATTCACATAACAGACATCTCAAATAATTTGTTTTGCTGGCTACAGAAATTAGTGAAAAACTTACTTTTTTTTATCAACTGAAAATATGTTATGATCCTTGATAATTTCTTCCTGGTTCAACAAGATTCCTCTTCACCTACCTGCATTATTAAAAAAAATCTGACACTTAACATAACTGGAGAGACAATAAAGAGCATGTGGATTTCATGACTATCCTTTGAATTCTAAAGCTGAATTAACTGTGAGAAAAGATATTGTTCAGATCACTGGAAAACTGGGATTTTTTTCACTTCGTGTGAAAAATGTTTTATTGTAGGACAAAAATAACTATTAAAGGGCAGTGAACGAGCTCTTTGATAGGAAAATTTCATGGTGTCTAAAATTATTCTGGCCATGTTCAAGTCAGCAGAAAATATTTGTGGCATTGTGCAAGGCCATGAAATGAAAAATCTTTTCACCATAGCCAAGTCAGCTCTCTCTGAATCTTGTGAATTGTGAAGATTGTAAATGCATTTGGTATTCCATCACTTGCCGCATTAGGTTACTTGTGTCCTGATCCTCCCTGCCCTGCAAGCTCTAAACTTCCAGTAAAGTTCATTAGAGCTTTCAGTACTCAAATAAAACAAATTTCAGAGTCTGCTATGTGACTGAAAAGCTAAAGTCCCATTTTCAAAAATCACTTAGGCTTAGGAGCCTACATTCTATTGAAAGTCAATGAGATTTTGGCTCATAGGTGCTTAAGGGCTAGATTTATTGAAGTATTTTGATGCCTGAAAATTCATATTGGCACGTAGTGTAGTTTAACAGGTTAGACACCTAATTCCTATTGTTTTCACTGAATTCACTTCTGAAAGCCCCATTAGGTACCTGCCTGTATCTTTATGCACTGAAAAACCATTGTAAATCTGGCCCAAAGAGGCTTTGGAAAATGGGAGGAAGGTCCATAAAGCACTTAAGGGCCCTTTGAAAATGTTATCCAGATTCAGATTGAGAGTATAAAAATAGATTTATCCTGACAGGGCAATTGACCTGAAATTTAATTCATTGTCCTAGTGCATAAAGGTCTCAGAATTCTCAGTCTGAGATTTGCATCTTCTGATGCCAGGAACTTGCAATAATACATAGGCCTGTGGTTTGTAAATACCACTGGACAGTTTGCTCTAAGGTGTTTTGTTGTACAATGTAAAGCATTCCCTAGGCCCCATTGTGTAAATTACTTGATACCTTGTCCAGATTTACCTCACATATGTTGCCCTAATCCCAGTGGAATATTCATGTTTGGTATAAGCACAATATTCTTGAAAGGTCATATTAACCAACATGCTATAGTGATTCAAATAACCATATGCTTAGCTAATGTAAAGTGAGTTATTTTCAAAATATCTCTTTTGGGGTAAAAAATAGTTATAATAGTTCCCTTTTCTCTGAAACATTAGCCTGCAGCATGAACTGTAACAAGCTTCTGATGTAGGCACAGGAAGATGCAGAATATAATAACTCTGAAGCGATACATTTTCATAGACACCAGGCAAAGCTCCTATTGACTTTAGTGGGATAGAATCAGGACCTTATTTGGAAAGTAGTGCAGATTCATAGCAGTATGTGGGTACTTTTTTGGATGAACTTGTAATCAAATTCCTGTAAACCTAAATTTTGAGTTTCCTTTTTATTTCATGTATTTGATAAATGATATTTTCTGAGCTTTTAACTTATTTTTATGCTGCCATAAGTCTATATAGTTTTTAAAACTTACTTGGGGTGCACAGAAGGGTTGCATATCTTCCTGAATTGGCCGGGGGCCTCTAGACTCACTACTGTAACCAATCAGGGGGTTTTCATAGGCCACTAAAAGTCTGGTAGGCGGAGCAGTGGAGCTAATACAGGCTCCTCATCTGCCCTGGCTCTTTGTGGGCCCACGAAGCAACTAGCACATACCTCTGGCTCCTAAGCACAGGACCTCCAGAAAGTCTCAATGTGCTGCTCCTGCCCCAAGTGCCAACTCTGCAGCTCCCATTGGCTGGGAATCATGGCCAATAAGGACAGTGGGGGCAGTGCCTGCAGACAGGGCAGCATGTGCAGCTATCTAGCCACCTTTAAGGCTAGAAACCTGACATGCAGTCACTGCCAGGAGCCAGCAGGGCGGTGCCCCTGCCCCAGTCGTCTTTCCCATCAAAACTCCCTTCCAGCGACCACACTCCCTCCTGCACCACAACCCCCTGCCCAGACTCAGCCCAGAGTGTCCTCCCACGTTCCAAACTCCTGAAGCCCACTCCTGCCCCGGGTCAGAACCTACTTCCCCTCCTGCAAACCAGCTCCCTGCCCCAATCCAGTGAATTATGAATGAGGATGAGGGAAAGAGAGTGACAGAGGGAGAGGGATGGAGTGAGTCTTGGAGAAGGTGCAGGGCATGGGCATGGACTCAGGGAAGAGGCAAGGTATATGGGTTTGTTTGATTAGACCATCAGTACCTCTAAGTCTAGCCCCCCCCCCCCCAAAAAAAACCCAAAACCCAAAAAACAAACCCTGTTTAAAATGAAAGAGGAAAACAATATACATTGATTTGCTCTTACGTGAGACTTACAGTTTGGCTTTAATTCCCTAAAACAGCTATTTGTTTCTGTTATTTACAATGCAAGCAAAAAGGAGAGATAAATTCTGCCCTGCATTAACTTTTTCAAGTCACAGAGAGTTGATTCAAAGCCTATCAAGGTCAATGGGAGCCATTAGTACTTGGATTAGACCCATAAGGCTTAAGTGGGACCTAAATGGTATATACATCTTGTGCTTGCCATCGGCATGGGGTGAATTTCACCACAGAGTAAATGAAAGAAGGAAGCCATGTGTTTATGAATTTTTGTTCCTAATGTTAGTTTACTTTGAGTTGTTTCCAATCACATCTAAATTAATAGTCTAGTAGGTAAAACCATCTTATTTCTGGGTAGAAAGATAATGACGGATAGTGTAATTATATATATATATATATATATATATATATATACTCAGTTGAAACGCATACAATATTAGAGAAGACCTATTAATGGGATTTATTGGTTAATAGTCAGATCTGTCAGAGCCTCTGCTAGTGCCAAAAGACTATATTATTCTGCTATATTCTTTCTATAAAATGTAAAATAGACATGGGTAACTGATTAGAGACAAGTATAAGTTGAAAAAATGATCTGTCTTGAACTCCTCCAGATTTGTGTAATAATTCTTGTGATGATAGCTTTGGGAAAAAAGAAACATCTTGGTTTCTCATTTCTTGCCAGCCCATTCTGGCTATTTTAATGTTAGATTATGGTGGGTTAGCGGAAAAAAAATCTTTAGACTGAGAGAAATTCAAGCTGTTGTCATGCCAAATTTTCAGAAAGGCATAAGTGTTTTAAAATAAAACTTAGATTGTATTTCTAATCAAAACGTTTTTTACTGCCTATATAGGTTTACCTTAGTTGCCTAATTTTTCATTGGGGGAGCTTTTCATTATTTTGGAACTGAACTCTTATGACAAGTTTGGAGCTGTTATATTGCTTCTTTTGGCTGTTGAAATCAAGTGTCTTGTATTAAAGCACACTGTATCATCAGATCTTCCAGATTCCATTTATAGGCACCTTCCTTGCTTTGGCATGATCCTAGTGAGAAAAATACCATGACAAAAGAACCTCTCTACTTCTATTCAAGGAATGAAATTTTGCAAGAACAAGTAATATGATCTTTTTCAGTGCTGGACTGTTGAAGTAGCAGACAAAAATAGGATTGGATTGTGTTTTTTTGATTGGTATAAGCATAATATGTGTTTTTCACACTGGTGTAACTTCATTGACTTCAGTGCAATTACTCCTGGTTTGTACCAGTTGGAAAGAGCAGAATCAGGCCCAACAGAGGCTACATCTAGACTGCAGGCTTCTTGCACAAGAAGCTTTTTTCAGAAGAGATCTTCCAAA
>JANRFK010001158.1:28629203-28658619 GCA_030068395.1 Apalone spinifera
TTGTAGGTGTTGCTGTTCATGGCACAAATCAAAAAATAAGGATTGACAAGTGTTAACTTTAGACACAAGCCACCAGTCAATGTTCAGGGCTGGGAAAGTGGAGCTTTAAGTGAGCCATGATCTCTAGCAGCTGGAAATAGGCTGATCATAGGCCTAGAAATGAGCTTTTGGAGCGCTCCTGAGGTCACTCCCCAGCCTAGCCCAGCCAGGAACGCCACCGCCTCCATTGTTTCTTCTGCCCCAGCGCTGGGAGAGGTGGGGGTGGCTACTGTCTTAGATTTTCCTACCCCTCTGGGCTTCTGGCAGCCTCTGTCCCGGCTCTCGGCTTCTCCACCTGGGCACGAAGGGGCAGCGTCCAGACCTGCGACCCTCGGGCCCCGATCCTGTAGCGTGGGCTAACGGGGCAGCTCCCAGGCCGTGTCTCTGGAGCCATAAGCACAAAACATCCCCGCGGCAGCGGCGCCTCCGCTGCTCCTTGCCAGGTCCGTGGCTCACGGGTTGTTCCTTGTTCTCGGGCCGCCCCCGAGCGCGGTAACAACTCGCCAAGAATCGCCCCGCGGCAGAAGAGCCGGGCCAGCCCCGGGACGCCACCGAGATTGGGGGCAACGAATCGCCTGGCTCTGCGCAGCAGCCGCTTCCTTCCAGCTTCACCGGCGCCGCCCGCTTCAGTTTGCAGCCTCCCCTCGAAGTGAGCAGCCCGCTTAGGCCGCCGCCGCACCCTGCTCCCATTTGCAAATGTACCCTCCCCGCCGAGAAAAGTCCTTTTTGACGGGCTGTTGCTGACCTCTCGCCACACAAGGAAGGAAAAAGCAGCGTTTGGCTCGGATCAAAAGCTGGCCCCGGCTCCTCTGCTTTGTGTTTCACCCACGGCCGGTAAAGCGGTGCTGGTTTAGTCGATTCTGGCCCCGTTCACACCGCGGCTGTTCCAGATTGACCCCGGGGTCGCCGAGGAGAGCAGCCGGCCTGTTTTTATTTGCAAGGATTGCTCTGTGCTGGACGCGCAAAAACCCCCGCTGGCGCTCACCTTCCCTAGAATAAAACCAGCGTCGACAGGCCGCAGCCAAAGGCGATGGGAGGGTTAAACCCGCCTCCTGGGAGGTGCAAACATCCAGCGATTGCTGGGGGCATCCGAGCAGTGGTGGGGACGATGCTTTCACCCGCTGGAGATAGCGCCCCTCGAGCGATTATTGGCATGAGCATTAAACCGCCGCGTAACCGAGAGTCCCTCCCGCGGGGTAAAACACCTGTGGCGCGAAGCATTTGCTTCATTCTTCCGCTTTCAGTCAGAGCAAGGGCTGCGGAACACAGCGCGTCCGCGGAGGGCGGGTGAAATCGACTTGCTGGCTTGAAGCCACGCCCTGGGGAAAGGCTGGTAATCGGGTGGTGGCAGAAGTGGGATTCCAGGCCTGGCTAGTGGCAATGAATCTTTGGCCTTTTCGGGGCATGTGGGTGCTGTAGGGTCGGTGGGGAGCGGAGATGCGCTAGGTGGGTGCGATAGCTGTACGGCATCGGGCCTGAGGCCCAGGGGACAGCAACAGGGCAGCAATAAAACCGCCGAAACAAGTGAAAATAAAAACGCTTCCTCCCCACTCCCCGCCGCCGCGGGAACCTCTTCGCCAAGGGCCTTGCCAGGCAGCAGCAGAGAATCCCCCGGCAGAGTGCGGGGCCAGACTGCAATTTCCTGCTGGCAGAAAGGGTTTTGGGTGACGGGCAGCGCGCCCCCCGGAACAGGCGGGGTTTGCGCAGCGGGGGCAGCGCTGCTCCTGCAGCGCCGAGGTTAGGGGCGCGTTTCCTCGACGGGAGAAGCGGGTTCGGGGCTGGCCCTGGCCGCACAGCCCAACCACGCCGCAGAAAGCAAGAAGGTACTGAAATGTGATTCCCACCCCCCGTCATCCCTTCGCTCTGCGGTCCAGGCACCTGGCGAGCCTGGATTCTCTCTGACACGGGCTCTGAGCCCAGCCCCGCCGTCCGCCCCTTCCCTCCCCAGAGTTGCTGCCTGGGGCGGCGCGGGCCGGTGACATGCTCACGTCGGAGCAGCAAGTACGAGCCGCGGCCTTAGGGCAGGTCGGCAAAGCCCGTCAGCGAGTCAGGGGGAATGGCTGGGCGGGGGGAGGGAAAGTGGAAGCACCAAGGCTCTTCGCAGCCCTGCTCGCGGCGGCGCTCAACACGCTTGTTTTGCTGGGCCCTTAAGGTGAACGGGCCCTGCCAGGCGGCGCGGATCACGCCCTGAACGCTTTGCAGTGCCAGGCGGGCCCCGCCCTGCCCACGGTTCATTGCCACGGTGCTTTCATCGCGCTGTTTGTGCTCCTCGGTTGAGCTCCGAGGTCTGGAGCCCAGCTGGCCTTAGCTCCAGCGGGGGGGAAGGGATGAGAGAGTCCGGCTTTCCAGATGTCAGGTCCCTTCCCTGCGAACACAGAGCTCTCCCTTGGGAAGAAGCCCCCCGAGGCAGGGCTGGCCTCGTGGTCTAGCGCCCAGTCCGCCTCTCCCCGGTGCGTCCCTGTCCAGATACCGTCCCCGCCCACCTCTTCACTTCCCGGGCCCTTGGCTAGCATGCGGAACTCCCAGGGCTGCCGGCCGCCAAGAAATCAAAGCCTTTCCCATGTCTGTGAGAGCATTTGCCGCCCCACTGCTCATCAAAGGGCAGCGAGATAGACCTCGCACTTGTTACTTTGGCCACTTCTGTGGATGCTTCTGGCTGGTGCAGAAGAGGGTTGCCGGGGCATCCTAGAAGAAGAGGAAAATAAACACAGCAAACAATACCAGCAAGAAGAAGAGCCTCTCTGATCTAGCAGATTCAATTAGTGTTAAAAACGTCTAGCTAGATGAGGAGTATCAATTAACGCCAACTTTGGACCTCACACAATGCTCCTGCTTCAAGGCCTATGCCAGCTTTTAGCAATGTGAGGGTAGGAGGAAATTGACCTTAGGAACAGGTTATCCCAGAATTGCCCACTGCTGGAATTCTTCCTTTGGATTGTCTGCTATACTGGCCCCTATTGGAGTAAAAGAACCATTGGTTTAATCCTGGCTAGCAATTTGCAGGTTGCTATATTCCTAACAGTTTACAAAAATATCATTTTGACCAGAAGGATCTTTTAATTATAATAGAACTTGTCTCTGAGTTTTACACAGTAAAGGAAGAAAATTGGTCAGAAAATTGTACTACACATACAAAATGGCCCTCAGAATAATGAATCTGCTGTGCTCTCTTTTTTATTGGAACCACATAGCATGAAATCTGGGCTCCAAGTTGTACATGCATATTTAATGCGATTTATATTCTAGAAATGCTGCACTTGTTATGAGGTGCATAAGAAATATAGTTTATATTCTATGGGTGCATAATAAATGTCAAAGGTTTCCAGAGGATTCTGGCCTATTGCCCTGATAAAGGTTTGTTCCTCTATGTAAGTGAAATAAATTTAGTTTTTCACCTTTGGTGTTATTTTTGTAATTAATGTACTGCAACTGGAATAATCATATGCATTATCTTTAAGGTACCTATCTCTAAGTGGAATATCTAGAATACTATACAAAAAAGCATAAAACAAGAGCAGCCAACCAAAGTGAACAAAGACAAAGAAGAGTTTGTGAGAGGAAGGAAGCAAACATGACCACTGATTTATTGACCCAAAAAGCTTCATACTGTGCATTGAAAGTGACCACTATATGACTCAGGATTGAATTGTTCAGGTCATGCCCCTGAACCAAGAAGGCCCTGACTCCAGACTGATCCATATGGGACCACATGATAGATGGTATGGACCATGCCCTCCGATCTCATTTGAAAAACACAGTGGGAAAGACGATCACTGAGTCACAGTACATATCCAGATTCTGAACAGCCTTACATAGGATCAGTATGACTTTCAGTTGATTCCACTGACAACTAGTGTAGGCCTGCCCTATCTCCCAGAGCTGAAGAGAGGGTAAAGACATTAAAGACTGCAAAGCAGTTAGAGATAGTGAAAAGTGCCATATAAGAATTAGGTGTTGAAAGAAAGAAAGAAAGAAAGAAAGAAGTAACATACGTTTAAGCCCGGCAACTAGCTAACTGGCAACCAGTGCAGCTAATTTAAATTTCCGTAGTCAACATGCACTTCTTTGGTATTTTACTCAGTACTTCTTGTCACTTCAGAGTTATTTGGTCTGATTCTCTTCTCACTAACTCAATTTCTATCAGTGATATTCCCTTGATTTCAGCAGAGTCACTTCTGATTTACACGGGGGTAAGTGAAAATATGAATAGACCCATTACGTCCTTATGTTTTAGAAAAAAAAGTATAAAAGATTCTTTGAAATGCATTGTGGAAATTACATTGATCTTATACTTCACAATGCCTCCTGGATAGCTGATCCGAAGCTTCCCTTCTTCTGTGTTATAATTTCAAATCAATCTGAAATGTTCCTGTTCCTTCCTTTCTCCCCTTACAGCTAACAACAATTCTTTCATGCCCTAATCTTGCACAGTATTCTCATTAACTGAAATGGGAATTCCATATGTGGAGTACTTAAATTTACAGGCTTGCATACTGTAAGGAACTCATAAGCAAAAATAACATAATTGCAATCTAAACCAGACATGTTTGATGTCAGGAAAAGAACCCTAGGACCATCAGTTCCAAAACCACAGGTCTCTGGCACTTTAGTTCTATCAGCTATAAGTAGAACTCTCATCAGTTCTGTAGATTGCAGCCTGCCACTGCAGAGGGCTAGGGTCTCAAAGGTAACCTTCAACAGAGGCTACATTACTAAGCAATAAATAATTTCAGATCCCTCCTGTCCGCAAAGTCTGGTCACATGGGAAATCTAGGTTTTGAACATAGGTGAGTAAATACTTTTTTTTTTTTTTTTTTTTTTGGTTCAGGGGCCAGCCTGGAAAATATTTTAAAAAAATCAGTTTGAACCTCTGTGGATTTTTTAAAATTATTTCTCACATAATGAAATAAACAAAACAAAACAAAAATCAGTTTTAGGCTCAACTAAATGTTTAATTTGATTTGAAGTTAATTGCTTCAGCTTTTCATTTTGCTTATAGTTATTTTTTGGTGTTTTTACCCCCTTTTTTAGTTTTTGTCATAACTAAATTTTGAAATGAAACATTCTTTCAAAACAAATGGTCAGAAGAAATGTTCACATTTTTCAGATAACATTTTCCTGATTTATTGGTTGATTGTCAAAGGTATTCATCAAATTGGATTCAAATTTGTAGATAGTTTTGTTGCCCCCCCCTCTCTTCCCATGCATTTTCCAGCAGATTAACTAGTCATAAAAATTGCCCTGCTCTGATTTTGAACTAATATATTTCTCTTCGCCAGGACAGAACAACTCGTGGGCAGGAGATACTCTTTGTCTCTACTGTTGCAAATATATGCAGGCATCAACACATCATCCCCTGTTATAATAAGTTCTAGCAAGAGAAACTCCACAAGGAAAAATACATTTCCCAAATTCCATCAGCACCTTCCCACCAAAGCATTTTCTTCAATAATTAGAAACCCAGTTGGATGCACATAAACCTCAGAAAATACATACAACCAAAATCCTAACAATTTAGCCAACTCCACAGCACCAGCAAAATAATCATTGACAAAGATTGAATGTCAGATTTGCAATGCTAATTAGGGCAAAAACATTAGTTAATAGAGCAAAAATATTGCTTCATTATAATCAGTGTTGATTGACAAAGCTGACTGGAAAGGGGAATAGGAGCTCCAGTCTCAGTCTGTGATTTTGAAAGTGAACCAGTTTCCTTCCTTGTAAATATGGACCTTGATTTGATGAGGAGCAGTCCCTTCAAGCAGAAGGGGTTACATGAGACTGGGCCTTTCTATCCCTCACATGCTAGAAGCCCTTTCCTGGGACTCACTCATCTGCCGGGAAAATGTGTGGTCAGTACAATTATTAAGTCACACTATTTATCAGATTATATTTTCCCCCATGTGGTTTATTGTCATCCTACATGCTATTTTTTTCATCCTGACAATACCAACTTGTTACACAATTCTACGTACATTATCTCTTTTGGGTCTAGTGATTGGGAATTTGTTGTTGAAACTTTGTTTTTGATTGGACAAATAATGGGTAGCTGGGCAGGAGGGATTGTCTCTCCTAACCTGTTCAGCTGAGAGATGGTAGGACAGGGTCAGGTAATAGGACACTTGTAGTGTGAACCCATTGGTAAAGACAATGCCTTATATTTTCTACTGCAGTGGAGCACTATATAATTCATATGCCTGAATCTGGGAAGCCCAGAGACAAATGCTTTTGAAACAGTGGATTCACCTGGATTCTGCTTTATTTGGTTCATTCCCATAATCCATTTTGCTGGGTTTCATACCATGTTCTGTTCAGTAAAAGTTGCATTTTTCACAGCATTTCTCCACATAAATGTCATGTCCCTATTAAAGTCATATGCATCTTCCATTGTATGTTGTGAGTTAGAGATCATTTCATAACTCAGAAGTAGCAAAACCACATGGTAGGCCACCTCTAAGAAGTAGAATGACAAGTCACATTCTACACACAGGGTATTCTACTTATGGCGGTGCATACCATATATCTTTTTTTCTATATAAAGCTATTTTCTATCTTGTCCTGTAATTTAGAATTCCATTCTGGAGTCTGGCTTTGTAAGGGCTGAAGTCACAAGCTGCCAACCATTCCTTTGAGCACTGAATGTTTCCAGTTTGGATGAAGCTGTGCAACAACTTGCAAAGGATTCAAACACTCCTGGCATTTCGTTGCTATTTATGAAATGTCAGAATATTATAAATGTGTCCCAAAAGACCCTCTAAAAGTTGACAGTGACACTAGACTCTAATGCCTCAAATACTGGGGGCAGTAATTATTATGAAAATAAAATTATCCTTGTAAGCCTTGATAAACCATTTCTGTGTATTTAAGGCTGTGTGTTTAAGAGGGGGAGTGAAGAGTGTGAGAACACTCTTGACGGCTGAATTATGCGTCTTTGGGCAAATCATTTAAACTTTTCCATGCCTCAGTTTGCCAAGGTGTAAACGTTCAAGCTTTTTTGTATAATGTAATTAACCCCTCCCCCCGCCCGTGCCCCGTGTGAGGGGCATTCCACAGCCTCCCTTGTTAGCCTGTTCCAATGTCTCTGAGTTTAGATAAACATGAAATCCCCGCAGAAACAGACACCTCCAATTCTCAATGTCTTCATGAAAAAGGTCTGGACATTTCCCCCGCTACAAAGCCTGGTGGGGCAGTGAGCTCAGCTGCTGCTGCTCCTTCTCCTTCAAAAAGGAGCAGCTAATGCGTTGGGGGCAGTGAAGCCAGCGCCCAGAGCAAAGCTTTGAACGCGCCTCTGCGGAGCCAGGCAGCAGGCAGAGATTTGCAAAGGCTGGCATCAGAGGCTAGGGTGAATAATCCGATTCACTGAATTGAAGGGCAATCGATTAAGATGCACGGTCGGGGCCGGCCCCGGCTACCAGGGGACCTGTCTTTGGGGCAGTTGCGATCCGCTGAAGCACTCTTGCTGAAAGCCCCTGGAGTTTAACATCTGGGGGCGCTAGGCAAGGGGTCGGGGCCGGAATGGGAGACGCGGGCTCTCTCCAGTTGATCTGGAGACTTCAAGGGCCCTTGACCCCATCAGGTGTGGTGTAAACGCCACCCGTTGGCTGGGGGTACCTTGGCCCTCGCTCGGGAGCTCGCCCACAAGCCACCCCCGTGCCGTTTAACACGCGTTTGCCGCCCACGTGGGAGTACGCGCGCTGCAACTCCCGGACTGTGCCCCAGGTCCAGCTGGAGCTCTGCAGCCAGGTGCCCGGCTGGAAAGTGGCTTCTGTCCCCTCCCCCGCCCAAACGCCTCCGTGCAGGTCGCTGGCAAAGGCCGGATCGCTCTGTCTGTCGGGGCAGGTCATTTCCATCGCCCGGAGCCTGGCGTTGGGGAGGGGGTCCTGTTCAAACACACGCAGCGCGTCCTTGTTCGGCCTCTCGTTGTGCCTGGCTTCTAAGAAGCTGTGTGCCCGGCCTGGGGACCGGGGGGGATAACGAAACAAGGGATCAGACGCACAGACCCCGCGGCAGAGTTGTCATCTGATGAAACTAAAAATAGTGAAATCCCATCTCAGCATCAGGGCTTCCTTAACCACACGAGACCAGACAGTTCTTACTCCACCGCCCGGATCTGGGAGGTTTGTTCAATTAATGCCTGTGAAAGCGCTTTGAGATCCCGGAATGAAAGTGGCTATTGCACTGCAGAAATTGGATTTATATAAATAGGAGGATTTGGATTAAAGGCAGAATATAAATCCTACTCTTTGGTTTGATTTTGCATTTACTTTTAAAATTAAGGCTCTTTACGAATCAGTTGCTGATTTTGTGATATTTATTATAACATATATTGGTTGAACTATAAACAGTGGTATCCAATCTCTACTTTCCATAACAGGACACATATTCTCAATATATGACATAGCATTTTTATCCTGGATTAGGATAAAAGAGCCATACTCTGATCTTCAAGGAGTGAATTGCAATGCGTATAAATTGGTTAGCAAGGCTAAATCCAGGTTATTCCCCTTTCTGTCACATGTTCAGCGGGATAGAAGTTGTATTAAGGCGCTGTGCAATAACATTTCCGAGCAAGAAGATATTTGTAATGCTTGGAAACTAAAGTCACTAGAATTCGTGAAATCGTTCCAAAGACGAGGAACCGTCCCTTCGGCTGGCCCCGGCTTTGCAGGGCTCAGGTTGTATTTTTGTCCCTCAGTAAATGGGGGAATGTCTGTTCCGACAATTGGTAACTTTGTTTGTTATTTTTATTAACCCTGTCTCTGCAGCTCTGTGTTGTAGCGTTGCCTGGGGTCCACGGACATCTGCAACTCCGCGACGTTATTCCAATTAGTAATTTAAATGAAGCATTTGAATATTTTTTGTATTCCCCCCCTATTAATCTGCTGCGGACGCTGGGTCCTGGGCGGCAGCGGTGCAGTGTTCCTGTCCCGCCTTGGAAGCCGATACGTGTAAATGTTACATCCTCGATGCTGTTAAAAGTCCTTCGTCTTGCTCTTACTGTCACACCCCAAGGAGTCCCCTGCACCTGGGAGAAGGGGCGGGGGAGGCTACAGTTTGGCTCGCTGTGCTTTCAAAGCAAACAAGACGCTGGTTTGCTTTAATAGCCCCGTTTGGGTTTCAGGGGAGGGGAGGCAGGGCAGCTTAAGTGAATCACACACGTTGTGTCTTAATTGGGGTAGCAAAAGCCTAGAGAGATTTTTGCTGGTTCTGGTTAAACATTATTTGCACTTTTGTTGGAAAAGTGGCCCCTAGCGTGCAATTATGTCACATTTCTTTGGCTTTTACAATTGAATGCAGAACAGTAACCTCTTTGATTTATCCTAGACGGGGCAGACTCCCATTTTTCCCCACTTCCTCCCCCCTCTATTCTTCCCCCCCTTTTTTCTGTAGCCCTAGGAACTGTCACTCAGTGTTTTTTTACGCTCTCAACAATTTCCAAAACAAACAGTGGTGGCTGCAGCCGTCTATTGATTCAGTTGGATGCAACAGTATCTCTCTCGCGCGGCTGCTCCCCAATCGGAGCGACTCCGTTTGCCAGCGAGGGCAGGTCTGTTCCCTAAAAATTCCTCCCCTCGCCAATCTCGCAGAGCCAGCTGGAGGAATAAATCGAGGGATTTAACCTGACGCGGCTGCCCACATGCAGGATGCGGAAGAAGTGCGAGGGAAGGGCTGTCAGGGGGGACCTTACGGCTCCTGCCCGAGGGGGCTTTTAGTTCTGTTTTAGGAGCCTGGGGATTTCCTCTCCATTTTTAAAGGATCAGGCTTGAAGTTCCGCCCTGGGGGATCCTCGCTGCGCCGGGATGGCTCTCAGCTCCCGAGCTCACGCCTTCTCTGTTGAAGCCCTAGTGGGGAAATCCGCGAAGAGGAAACTGCCGGATTTGAGAGACGAGAAACAAGAGCCCCGCACAGAGAAGGGTGAGGAGTCCGGGGCTGGCTGCAGAGCGAGAGAGAAAAGCCAGGAACCTGGTTCGTACCCCGCGTTTTTGCTCTTTAAATAGCGGCGGACCGGAGCTGGCCGCAGCGCTAAACGCCTCCCGCACACCCGCAACAAGGACTCAGTTCCTGTGCGCGGCGGCTCAAATTCCGCAGTTAGTCTCCGAGCCAGGCCACGGGGGGAGAGCTTCAGGAGCTTGTTTAGATCTATGCAAACCAACTGGGAGACCCGTGTGACACCCGCACACTATCTGAGCCGCATCAGCCGGCCAGACCGACAGATTTAAGAGACAGACCGAAGAACCTGCCCGGTCGTTTGACCAAACTCCCCGGACGCCCTGTGTCACCTCGGCGGGTTCCCGTTGCTTTCGCAAGCCGGTAGCAAGAGAAGAGAGCGCAGCCCTCGGCTCCGGTTTGGGTTTGACAGCGAAGGGTTTGTGCCAGCGGCCCCGGAAAAGAACCTTTCCTTTCTTACCCCCGGGCCGGTTAATCTCCAGGCGCTCGCAGCGGACGGAGGCTTAGTCTAGATTTAGAGAAATCCGAAATATTCCGTATAATCGATTAAATATTTCACCCCTGCAGCAGCCCTTATCCAGAGAGCCCCTGCCCGGGGTGAGGGTTCCGCAGGCCAACTCCGGGACCAGGGAGGGGGGCATTTCTGTGCATGCGGAGAACTTGTTCTTAACGGGAACCGTGTAAATGTTTCTCATTTCTGTTCATGGCAGAAAAGAGGCCGAAAGCAGACGCGTCGGCTTCTTTCTCGGCGAGCGCCGAGGGCCGAGAAGCGAAGGAGGACGTCAAAGTGGAACTGCAAGGATCTGAACTCTGGAAAAGGTTTCATGAGATCGGCACGGAAATGATTATCACCAAAGCTGGCAGGTATGGTAGGGCCAGCCAAGCCGTGGGCCCGTGGGTCTGGATGCAAGTTATGAGCGATAGTCATAGGACGTCTTCTGGCCCAGGAAAACCCAGGTTCTGAAAAACGTGGGTTGTGCTTTCGATCGCTCGGGCTAAAGCTTCAGACACTCCGGGAAGCTCAGCAGAGAGCACGGTCAGATATGAAACTTTAACACAATCCATTCGTTAAAGCCATTTGGCAAAGGTTTGGCAACGGGACCAGAACTAAACCATTAGGCAAGCGTTTAAAAAGTGGAGTAGCGTGCATTCATGTATGTTAAATGCAATAGTTGCCTAGAACCTCTTCATACTTAATGTTCAAAACGGTCTCCTGCTGCCCATCGTTGGTAGGTGTTTTCTTTTATATAGTTTATTCATGCCGGGTATTAGCCATATCGATATGAATATTACAAATATTAACCACAAATGCGGATGTTTATCCTACTGTTAGAAACCAGGGTCAGTGGAATTGTTTTAATACAGCGATCATTTTTTCATTCATACACCTTAATATTTCCCGTGTAGTAAATCTTACTGTAAGGGTTTATATAACAGCTAAATGCCCCTTATCTCTAACACCCTCGCATAACAGATATGTAACTGCTCACATTTTGGGCTGTGTTTTGCACACGGATACAGAGGGTTTCACTCCCAATATTTTCCGTGCAATCCCATTTCCCATTTCTCGAAAGTGATTATTTAAGAAAAAAAATCGTTTTTTACTTTTAAAATGCGAGCTTTGTCCTTGAAACTCCCCCCTTGTGACCAGCATCAACCGGAGCCGGGCGAATAACGGGCTCCTTTCTGCGTCCGCAGGAGAATGTTTCCCTCTGTCAGGGTGAAAGTGAAGGGCCTGGAGCCAGTGAAACAATATTACATCGCAATTGACGTGGTCCCTGTGGACTCCAAAAGATACAGGTAAAGAAACGGATCCGCCAGATGCCGCGGTGCGTTTCACGGCGAAAACAAACCAGCCCAGACCCTGCACGTTCCTTACCAGAATTAGCAGGCGACCCGCGCCAGCAAAGGGCCCCAGCACCTGCCCGCGCTCGCTCCTTAGCGGGAGCGGAATAAAAGAGGAGCCCCACTCGCAAATAGCGGAGCCCCCTCCAAACCACCCCATTTCGATGACACTCGCTAGTGCCCAGCGCCAGCGGCGGCTCCGCAGGGTTTTCCCGCCAAGGGTGCCTGGGAGCTGGGGGCTCGCAGGCCCGTACGGTGCTTTGCCTGCTGGTGTTCCCTTGCCCATCCCGACCCCGGGCGCGCACACCCGGGAAGGGCAAAACGTCCACTCCCAACCCCTAGGCCTGGAGCCCAGGGATGCTGGGTGGGGGGCAGCTCGGCGGGTCCGTGCGGCTCGCCCCGCAGTCCCCGACCGGCCCTGGCTCCCGAGTGACAATGGCTGTTCCTGAGCTGCAGAGATTCAGGGTCAGAGCGGGGCGCAAGAGCGCAAAGGACACAACCCGCAGCCTTGCCCAGGGCACGCACCGGCGCAATCCGCCCGCTGGGATTGGCGGTGCAAAGGACCTAGCGCTGTCCGGGGCTGCGGGCCGGCCGGCGGGCCCCAGCTACTCACCGCCAGTGCCAGGCGCTGAACGGGCTGGGATCCCGCTCCCAGGAAGGAAAAGAGGGGACCCGGTAACCCTGCCCCCACCACATGCCAAGGCGGAGGCCGGGAGCAGCCGGACGCTCCGGCCTCGCTGTTGTGACTCGCAGCCCCGCAGAAACACGTTTGTCTGAGCTGCCGAGCGTGCGGTAACGCGGAGCGCCCGCGGGGGACGCGCCTCCTTGCGCTGCTTAGGCGGCCTCCCCTGCCTCGCCCCGCGCTGCAAACACAAGCCAGCCCCGCCAGGCCCCTGCTTGCTGCGCCTCTCGGGCTGCAGCCTCCGACCCTACCCGGGCCTGGCTGCAGGAGCCGGGCCCTGCAACTGCCCGGTGACCCCGCTGTGCCCTCCCTTGCAGGTACGTCTACCACAGCTCCCAGTGGATGGTGGCTGGGAACACGGATCACTCCTGCATAACGCCCAGGCTCTACATCCACCCCGATTCCCCCTGCTCGGGAGAGACCTGGATGAGGCAAATCATCAGCTTCGACAGGGTGAAACTCACCAACAATGAGATGGACGACAAAGGGCATGTAGGTGTGGACTTTGCCCGGTCCCGTCTGGCACGCCGGGGTGCAGGGGCAGCCCTCGGAAGGCGGACACCTCCCTCCCTCCCCCGCCCCTTAGCCTTCTGCTCTTGTGGGGCCTCCCGGGTGGATGCAGCCGCGTTCCCGCCCTGCCCCCTGCTTCTTTCCCATGCACAGCCCGGTACTGTGGTACCGGCGCTTGCAGCGCTTGGAGAGGGAGAGCTAAGTCAGGGCTTCAGCTGCCCTGGAGAGCACCGTCACTTGGCCCGGTGCCTTTCTATCGCTGCCCCCTGGCCTCCATAGCCCTTAGGATCCCCTTTCCGGTCGCAAGCTTCCCGGGCAGCTGAGGAAAGGGGGGGCGGCCAAGACCGCAAGGGCGCAAAGCGCTTTTCAGGCGAGTCAGATGGCGCCCCGCGCAGAACCAGTGGCCACAAGCACATGCCTGGGGCCTGCTAGTGCCGTCGCCCGCAGCCAGGAGGAAGGGGCGGGGATCTCGGCACACAGGGGCTCTCCTCACTGTACAGCCCTTCCCAGCCAGCGCCTAACCCTGCCCGCCTGGCGGGGGTGGGGGGGTAGGGACTGTCCCTTACTGCGCTGCAAACGCTTCCGCGGGCCCCAGTGCCCACCGGAGACAGGCGTGGGGGGGACTATACAACGTTGCCCTACGCACTGTGGGCAGGCCGGGAGCGCGGTTTGCGGGGGCGCTCGGGGCGCGCCCCTTTGGCAGAGCTGTGGGGCGCGGGAGGAAGGACGGCCAGGGAGCCGGGGCGGGGGCTGTTTGGCTGGTACCGTGTTTACAAACTAAAGCAAACGGGGCTTTAGCCAAGCAAAATGGACTTCCCGGCTCTCGCCAGAGGCCAGCGCACCTCGAAGGCGATGTTTGAGGGCAGCTCAGAGCAGGCGCAGGCGGAGCAGCATTTCCTCCAGACCAACCCAGGGGTACCTGCCACCAGCCTTTCCGAGCCTGCGGCGGGAGAGATGCTAATCCCCCCCCCCTTGTCATTGGCAGATTATTCTGCAATCCATGCACAAGTACAAGCCCAGAGTGCACGTCATTGCTCAGGACTCCAGGTTCGACCTGTCCCAGATCCAGTCTCTGCCAGCGGAAGGGGTTCAAACGTTTTCATTTAAAGAAACCGAATTCACCACTGTCACTGCTTATCAAAACCAGCAGGTAACGCGCGGCAGGCGCGCCCCCGCGCTTTGCAGCCGCGCGGCCCGGCCGGGTTCCGGGGAGACAGCGCGCGGCTGGAACCCAGCACTTGGACCTTGGCGCTTGGATTCATTTTGAGCACGTGCCATGGCCGCTTGCTGGGCTGTCTCCCGGGCTGCGAGCACCGGCTCGGGCGAGGGCTGCTAGTTCAGTGAGACCCCTGGGGACTTGTTCTCCCCAGAGACTTGATTGCAATCATGATAATACTTCATAACTGTGCTTAGAAAAGGCCTGATGCTGAGAGGTGCTGAGTCCTAGTCCGATTTACTTCAGCACCTGGAGGACCTGGCGCTGCTCTTCCAAGGGCGCTCTAGTGTCAGAGCACTAGGGGAGACAGGTTTGTACAAATTCTGGAAATGACGGAGTTAAAACGGGCACAAAGGGCAGCTAGATAAAATAAATAGAAGGGGAGTTTGTTTGGGAAATATAAAAGGGAAAGGAATTTAATCTGCCCGGGAATAAGGAATTATCATAATAATTCTTTAATAGGTGTTGCTCCAAAGTACATAGCCAGGAAGGGATATTTATAATAGAAGCAATTGCCATATTTGGGTCAGATTTTGTCCTGACCTTGCCCTGAGGTTAACTGGGCAATCTGCAGGATTCAGGAGAACAGATTTTAATATGAACAGTATAATTCAATATAACAATCAGCAGAAGTGATGTATGCTTGTTACATATTTTTAATCCTACTTTCACCTGCCTGTATTTACTCACTACAATTATTTGATTATTGTAATCTTTAAATCTGTAGATTACCAAATTGAAAATAGACAGGAATCCCTTTGCTAAAGGATTTAGAGATCCTGGGAGAAACAGGTAATTGTTATAAATTGTCAATCACAGTCTGTACATTCTTATGTGTATAAAAAGATATATGCTCTATTTCTTTCCACTTTGAATTTACTATTTTAATTTTAGATTTGAAATGACTTGTTAACTACCTGGAAAGAAAGAAAAGAGAGAATCCTTTAGAATATTTATGTAATCTTTTCTTGTGTAAGAGATCTAGTAATTCAGTAAGACTGTAAATTCACAGATTTAATTCTGCAAGAACCAAGTAAATCATTGAATCCCAAATTCTGCTTTATAGGGGAGTGCTGGATGGACTTTTGGAAACATATCCATGGAGGCCACCACTTACTCTGGATTTTAAGACTTATGCTTCAGAAACCCAAGGTGAGTTTTGAATCTTCAAGTGGTGTCTAAGGATACATCTACACAGCAACATTATATTGAAATAAATACATTATTTCGAAATAACTTAGTCCATGTCTACACAGCAGGCAGTTATTTCAAAATAATGTCGAAATACTGCCAACCTGGAGGACTTCTTATTCCTACTCCTGTAACTTTCATTGTATGAGGAATAAGGGAAGTCAGAGGAAGAGTGGTCTGTTTCGAAATAAGTGCTGTGTAGATGCTCCCATTTTCAAAATAAGCTATTTCAAAATAAGCTACGCAATTGACGTAGCTCAGTAGCTTATTTTGAGTTAAACCCTTCTGTGTAGACACACCCTAAGGTGTAAACAAAACATTAGTCATTAACCAGAAATAATCTAACCCTTCTGCATGCATGAAATGACATTAGCAGATACCATTCTAGGTGATGGCACAGTGTTGAAAGGATTAGAATTAGAATTTACTACCTTTGTTTTTTCCTGATGTTTATGCTTAATAACAACTACCTAATTGATTGTTTCTGTGAGCAAGAATATTTTAACATTAACTCTTCATTGATTTTCAAATCAAATGACATTGAAGAATAAGCAAATATCTAAAAAAAAAAAGAAAAAAGGACAAAAATAAATATACTAAGTAAATAATAACAACAACATGTTTAGGAACAGCTACCTCAGGCCCTGACTCTGCAAAGAGCTCTGGCCAGGGGGATTCTTATGCCATTTTAGTAGGGTTCCATATAAATGCAAAAGTCCATTTTCCTGGATCTTCTTGTAGTTTTGGAGCCTTGAAGACCATGTATCTCCTTGTATTTTATCTGGTAACTAAGGGCCATTTTGAGATGTTTTATTAATTCCATCCTACTTGAACATCTGAGAGTAGGGAGTTTCAGTGAAGGAGCTTTTCCTATAAAATTCCTTTTTTCCATTGATCTAATACAGGTTGAGCCCCACCTTTTTGTGTGTGAAGTTTGTATTCTTTTCATGATAATGTGTCAAACAGTTAATTATTTAGTGCTGCAGTAATTTTAGCATTGTGTATATATTTAAAGATTTTAATGAGTGCACATATTAAATCTAAAATATGAATAAGTACAATAAAATAAATATTATACAGATAAAATGAGTAGATATTAACTTTGACATTCTATGGTTCTAATTCCCCTACCTTATGCAAGAATGACTCCTGTAGAAATCAATTTTAAGAGTATGAAGCTTGCCCCCAGAACATTTTGGTAGTGCTTTAATGTACACAAAATACTGAACTGAAGCTGAGAGTTCTAAAACAGGATTCACACTTATAGCTTGTATGAAAAAATAGCATTCTGCTGTTTGGGTGGATATTTAGAATACTTTTGTTATTTTGCTATCTTGTCACAAAATCCATAAATCTATTGTGACTGTCCATTTCTTTCCAGAAAGCTTTCTTGAAATAGGATCATGAGAATATCTACTTATATTTTCTGGTTTGCTATTCTTCATTCTTGTATAAACAAAATCAAATGCTTAAATAATAAAAAATATTATATAATATCTAGAATTTATGAATAATAAGGCATATTTAACATATTTAAGTTGCAAATAAATGTTGCAAGGTTTTTCAAATAAAAATTATCTCCATTGAGATATTATTAGTTTGGATCCCAATCCTACAGATTTTTCAGAGGCAAAATGTCCAATGGAAGTTTTGCTAAAAGAATGACTGCTCATAGAGCCAGATGAAAAATTGTGACTCTTATGTTGGAAAACATTTTTTTCTGAACAGATCATGCTTACCAATTTAACACAGTCATTTACCTTATGAAAAATTTGAAGATCTCTATATTGTGGCATATACATCCCACATTATCTGACAACAGTTCCTATTTTATGATATCAAGAGCTCAAAAAAACCACATAGACATAGAAACTAAACACATAAATACCATACAGAATTAATGATGGTGTGGGATGTTATAAAAGTGTTATAAGCATGCATTTCATATGGCTGCTTTTACACACAAGTGGCCTTAAACAAAAGATAACTAACACTGTTCAGACATTTGTAATGCTAGAAATAGTCCTAGAGGAGATAGATTAGTGGACAGAGTGCAGGCAAGATGGTAAAAGGTGCTTGATGAAAACCATTTGTCACATAGATTTCATGGCAGTGCCAGCTTTCATGGGTTTCATTGTTTTTCTTAATGGCCAGTTTTTGGGACTCAAGTGAATGTACGAGAATCTCATCTTTCATTTAAATAAAAACAAGTTTCTAGATATCATGATTGTGGAAAAAAGCTTGAAAACACAAATTCTAAGAGCTCAAAACCGAGAAGGCAAATGATTTATTTAAAAAAAACTGTGATTTTTTTTAGACATGGCTTTTTGCATCCAACTGACTTTTGAACACTTGGGCCGATAAAACTGATATAATCTTTACTTATATGAAATAGGTGCACACACATGCACTACGATACCTATGCACATGATTTGAATTTAATGGCAATAAGATCAGGTCTAAATATTTGTACTGCAAATAAAGTTAAGTTGAACCCATGAACATTTTTTTAGAGATTTGTTGGAGCAACTTGCTATTTTCTGCTTGCAGTTCTAAAACACTGACAATGAGTCCATTAGCTGCTCCTAAATAATCCTGCATTTTTTTTGTTAGTAATTTAAGGGGTTTTGTGAACACGACAAGGCTATTAAGTTTAAACACACCTCCATATATCTGTCTGAACTATAGAACAGCTTATGGATGAGCAAGAATTTTCAAATTCCAAAAGTTACTCGACCTACCAAGAAACAGTGCACAACTGATAGAGACAGAGAGAAAGAGTTTGGAAAAATTAATGTCATAGATGCTGAAAAATTCTCAGCAACAGTCTGAGAAGATGGTACCTAATAAAATGCAGAAACGGATTCGTAGTATTATTTTATTTCTTTCCCACCCCACAAAATCCAAAGATCATTTTAAGGAGCATTTTAAATTTATAATAATACTCTATACACTACCCCTAGTTAGCTGCATTGGGTCTACTTGTGCAAGTAGTAATGATTTTGCCATCACAATGTATTCTTACATTGCTTAAGTTGACCGTAAAACACTTTAGTATTAAATAAGAATTAAGGAGGAGAGGAGGAGAATAGGTCCTTTCCATTGCCTGTTCCCTCTCCCATTGAAATCAATATTAAAACAGCAATTGACGTCAGTGTGAAAAAGATGAAGCCCTTAAAGTGCAATATATACCATAATTCCTCCAAATACATACATAGTCTGCTGTTCATCTGAGAACAAGAATAGTTTCTACATTACATCACTTCTTAAACCTTCATATTATATCAGTCTTATATACTGACAGAAAAAAAGGATAGAATTTCAAAAAATCCCTCACAGACAAATACACATAAAGCCTGACCAGATCATGTCTTGCATACATGACTTGGAATTATAGTGTAAATGAAGAAAGATTCTAAACATGTCACAAACATTTTTACAAATTTGACAAAAGGCAACTGAGAATATTTGGGGGTTTTCTTTCATGACAGCATCAATACTATGTAAATAATTTAGAAAAAAGTAAATTCAAACTTTTGTGATATAAGATGCAATGCAATGGTGCTAATGCATCTGCAAGAGAAGAATGGGGCTTTTAAATTAGACCATCTTAAAATAGGGTCAGTTTAGCAACAGAAATACACATTGTTCTGCAACATTTCACTGTCAAAGCAATCATATCCCTTTAGTTTTTACCCTAGAACTTATACAGGAGAAGCTGAAAACTTGTGAACAATGATGTTACACGCCAGTAACCTAATAAGAATGTAAACCTGTAAAATAAGTGGATGCTATTTTTCTAATAAATGTCTGAAAGCACTCATTGATCCATTTCAGAAAATAGGATGTCAAATTGCAAAGTACATTTAAAGTTGTTTGAGAAACAGTGATTAAAAATATTTTATAAACTGCAGTGAAAATGAAATAAAATGAGTCAATTCCTGTAATCAGGGGTTCAAGGCAAATTTTCCATCAATGCTGAATAAGAAGTATTGTATTATTATTATTATTATTATTATTATTTTATTTATTATTTATATGCCTGGAAAACCCCTGGAAATCATGAGGAAAATGTTATAGTGTTTGTTTATAAATAAAAGATAGGAATCAGTTTTACACTGAAGCCTGATTCAACAAGGAATTTTTGCACGTGTGTGTTTCAAAGCCCAAGTAGTTCCAATCAAGTTATTGAGACTTAAAAAAAAATGTTAATGATATTATAGGATACACAACATGTTGCTAAAACTGTTAAAATATGTACATATATATGTCAAGAAAATGTAATTGTAATGTCTTATTGTAAATTACCCAAATAGCAATAAATAAAATATTTCCGTGTTCCCACCATAAAAAAGTTAATGGGTTTAGCCACATGCTTACACACAAACATGACTACCTTGCTGAACTGGGGTCTAAATAACAAAGGTGTGAAGCATAACTTATGGATGGATCTTGCCATAGTCCATGCAGAAACTCTCCCTCTGGAGTCAATAGGTATTTAGATGAAAATTACAGAAGGCTATAGTGACTTCTGTGTGGTCAAGATTCCACCCATAATTCTTATTTGTAAACATCCAATAGCATCATTTTGATGACTTTTGCTTTAATTTTTAGATGGGAGTTCTGGTTCTTCACCTGCAACCTCCAGTGGTGGGACACCATCTCCTCTGAATTCCTTGCTTTCTCCATCTTGCTCACCTCCTACATTTCACTTGTCAGCAAGCAGCATTGGAATGTCATGTCCTGAAACATATCTACATAATCTCAACTTGCCCCTTTACTACAAGATTTGCCCTACAAGCCTTTTGAGACAACAGTCACTTGTATTTCCAAGTCACGAAAAACTGGGAGGCACCAACCCACATGTTTTACACCACTTCATGGTGGATGTGCCTGGGCTGTCTTCCCTTGGCATAACTAATCTGAAAAATGGTAAATCTGAAGATTTAACTGGGCAGTGTCTACAAGTACCCAACTCTACTAATCAAATGGTGTATGGATTACATGCATCTGGAAACATTTTCCCATCAAATCCCATTGCTCGGGAAGCTCTTAATTGTTCTTTACATTCTCCATATGGCTTGTATGGTTATAACTTTTCTATGCCATCTAGACTGATGAACACAGTGAGCCATTTCAAAGTGAATGACAGCATTCCGACTTCTTTTAGAGATGGCAGATGTAATCATTCTAACTGGCACTCAGCAATTAACCATTGCCTCTAATGGAACCATATAACATTTCTAACACAATGACATGTAAGCAAGTCTTTTCTTCAATCATTCCCAAAGGTTTGCTGATTATTGTATATACCGTGCTTCATAACAGAAGACTGACCTGCCTTGATTTTTAATTTTTCATATGCAACTGTGTTGTAAGCAATGTTCTGAGCATGGGAGACAACAAAATATCCAAGAACAGAGAAATGCCTTTTGGTAAGAGTTATTTATGCAAGGTTCATAGCATAGGTGGAAACTTTACATTCACTCTTTTAATGTTTGCACTCTGTAGCAGGAATGAACCTCAGTGTTAAGGAGCAATTAAGTATGATAAATATGCAGTACTTTAAACATTATTTTTATGAAACTGTTTTTATCTAACTTCACTTGTAGTTACTTTGAAGATGAAAGGCTAGCTTCTGCTCATTGTACGTGAGTTGTCCCATTCATGATAATGGGATTATTTGACGCCCTGATTCAGCAAATCATGCCTATTCAGCTATGAGATTAAGCCCATACTTCAAAGTTATTGACTCGATGGGGCTTGCTGACTCAGGACCCACGTGATCCAGTTTTAGCAGGATTTGCTCCCAGATGTAACCTTGTAATGTTGAATGAAGCAAAGACTGAACAAAAGGCCAAGAGCTTGATTCTTCCTGGCGTGGGATGGTGGGAAAAGTGTGTTTGATCAGAGGAGGGTAGAAAAAGCCTTCTTGTCCCTGTGCCCCTACGTAGCACAGTCTACTCATTGTGCTTTCATAGAATCAGAACACCATGGAGCTGGAAGAGACCTTAGAAGGCCATCAAGTCCAGCCCCCTGCTCTAGGCAGGACCAATCCCAATTAAATCAACCCAGCCAGGGCTTGGTCAAGCTGAGACTTAAACACCTCTAGGGATGGAGACTCCACTACTTCCCTAGGTAACCCATTCCAGTGCTTCACCACCCTCCTAGTGAAAAAGTTTTTCCTAATATCCAACCTGGACCTCTCCCACCGCAACGTGAGACCATTGTTCCTTGTTCTGACATCCATCACTACTGTGAACAGCCTTTTTCCAGCCTCTTCGGAACCTCCCTTCATGAAGTTGAAGGCTGCTATCAAATCCCTCCTCACTCTTCGCTTCTGCAGACTAAATAGACCCAGCTCCTTCAGCCTCTCCTCATAGGTCATATGCTCCAGTCCCTTAATCATTTTGGTTGCCCTCTGCTGGACCCTCTCCAATGCATTCACATTCTTCCTGTAATTGGGGGTCCAGAACTGGACACAATACTCCAGATGTGGCCTCACCAGAGCCAAGTAAAGAGGAATAATCAAATCTCTGGATTGATTGGCAATGCTCCTCTTAATGCAACCTAGTATGTCATTAGCCTTCTTGGCTACAAGGGCACACTGTTGACTCATGTCCAGCTTCTCATCCACTGTAACCCCCAGGTCCTTTTCTACAGAACTGCTGCTTAGCCAGTTGGTCCCCAGCCTGTAACAATTCTTGGGGATTTTTCCATCCCAAGTGCAGGACTCTACCCTTGTCCTTGTTGAACCTCATCAGATTTCTTGTGGCCAATCCTCCAATTTGTCTAAGTCACTCTGGACTGTATCTCTTCCCTCCAGGGTGTGTACCTCTCCCCCTAGCTTAGTGTCATCCGCAAACTTGCTGAGGGTGTAATCCATCCCTTCATCCAGGTCATTAATAAAGATGCTGAACAAAACTGGTCCCAGAACTGATACTTGGGGCACTCCGCTAGAAACTGACCGCCATCCTGACATTGAGCCTTTGATCACTACCCACTGGGCCCGATCTTCCAGCCAGCTTTCTATCCATCTTACAGTCCATTTATCAATCCACATTCTCTTAACTTGCTGGCAAGAATGTTGTGGGAGACCGTATCAAAAGCCTTGCTAAAGTCAAGGTATATCACATTCACTGACTTCCCCATATCCACAGAGCCAGTTACTTCATCATAGAAGATAATCAGATTGGTCAGGCACGACTTGCCCTTCATGAATCCTTGCTGACTATTCTTGATCAACTTCCCCTCTTCTAAGTGCTTCAAAATGGATTCCTTGAAGATCCCCTCCATGATTTTTCCAGGGACTGAGGTAAGACTGACTGGACTATGGTTTCCTGGATCATCCTTCCTTTTTTTGAAGATGGGCACAACATTTGCCTTTTTCCAGTCATCCGGGATCTCTTCCAATCTCCGTGACTTTTCAAAGATAATGGCCAAAGGCTCCTCAATGACATTTGCCAACTCCCTCAGTCCCCTCGGGTGTATTACGTCTAGACCCTAAGGACTGCATTAATTTGAGGTGAAAGTGGTACTAACCTGTCCCAGAGTAGGCAGGAAGGACAGGGCAAGGGGCATGCCTTCCTTCAACTTGGTCAGTGGCAATTTAAAGGGCTTGTGGCTCCTGCCACTGCTGCTGTGTAGTGCCCCAGAGCCCCAGGACCTTTTAAATCACTGACCCCCAGGGAAACTGACTGCTTTGTCCCTTTCCCCCATCAGAGATCCTGAAAATAGGAATTGCCAGGCTGGATCAGACCCATGGTCCGTCTAGTCCATTATCTTGTCTCTAGTAGTGGCCAGTACCTGGTGCTGCAGAGAAAGGTATAAAAAAATTGACGGTAGGCAGATGTGGGGTAATTTGCTTCTCACAGAAATCTCATCCTGATCCCTAAGAGCTGGAGACTGAAAAACTCTGATGCGTGAGATTTTAATTCCTTCCCAAATTTTTTATTAACATTGACTGTTCTAACTCCGAATAGTCTTGTTACCCATGTAAATAACCTCCATTCCCCGAAGGGCACAATGTGACACTAACAGTAATCCACAATTAGAGCTATGATATTTATTTTTATTTGTAGTATGTTCAGGCCCTTCTGAAGTCAGTTGATTTGGACATCTAACTTGACATCTCATAGACATTTGCAGAGAATATTTGACTGAAATTAGCCAAGTTGTGGAATTAGAGAGAAAGAGAGCAAGAGAGAGAGAGAGTGTCATGAATTTCCAAACACAAAAACAGCACTGCATCACAGTTACACATGGATTTAAGAATGAAAAGTTATTGTCAAAATTCTGTTTTTACTCTCATTCATAAACTGTAGTAAATCAAGAACAAAACTAGAATAACAGCTGTTTAAATGACAAAATTTAAAGATTTACTTTCATGGGACTTTGCTAAAATGCAGTTACATTCCTGAGTTTGGTAGCCTTAACATTTCCTGTGACCTATGCACAGAGTTGCCATTTATATAGGAAATAAGTGCATGGGGCATGCATAACTAGGTTAGATTAATACCGAAACAATAATATGGGAATATGAGAATATCTACTTTCTAGGGTTTTTTTTATCAATGACTAATTTTTTTATTAAAAGTGAATCATTGCAATGAAGCACTATTGATAACCAAATATCTTACAACCACCTTCACCCACAATCATGGGTGCTTTATTCATGTTAAATAGTTCCACTGAAAACAGTGGACCAGATTTTGCACATTAGTGTCACAGCAGTCAGAATTGTGGATCATCAAGACTGATCATGAGAATAACTGGAACAAGACATGATTCTAAATCTTGATTATATTATTGGGGGAGCACAAGGAGGCTCTTCTGGACCTGTCATTTCTTTCTGGGTGGTTGCAAATAGTTTATCCCAAATTCCACTGTAACAGTAGTGATTAAATAAATTATTATAATCATGATAGATTTGAAGTTGTGGAACAAAATTGGTATTTGATAGCAGCCTTCAACTCCTGAAGGGAGCTTCCAAAGAGGATGAAGAAAGGCTGTTCTCAGTGGTGACAGATGGCAGAACAAGGAGCAATGGTCTCAAGTTGCGGTGGGAGAGGTCCAGGTTGGATATTAGGAAAAACTGTTTCACTAGGAGAGTGGTGAAGCACTGGAATGGGTTACCTAGGGAAGTAGTGGAGTCTCCATCCCTAGAGGTGTTTAAGTCTCAGCTTGACAAAACCCTGGCTGGGTTGATATAGTTCGGATTGGTCCTGCCTAGAGCAGGGGGCTGGACTTGATCACCTTCTGAGGTCTTTTCCAGCTCTATGATTCTATGATTTGGCCACTTAAAATAATTGATTGAAACCTGAAATAATACATTTTTGGCACAAAAAACTTTATGAAAAAGTATAATTTAAAATCTGGATCAAATAAATTATATTTTTATTTCTTAGAGCTGAGTGAACAATTTATTTTTCCCATTTACAGGTTGCATATAAACAGATTATGATTTTTTCAAATGTTTTTGTTATTTGATTAACTTTTCTCCATTTTTTACTTCTGAAATTAGCAGTCTAAGATTTGAGTTGTATTGTTTAATTATAATCATTCATTCTTATAATTTTTGGTGTATTGTTTATTGCTCCTGATTGTATATGGATAATTCAGGTTCCTGCTGTGAATACTAACAGAAAACAAATTTAAAATGGCATTTTCGTGGGTGAGTAAGCAGGCAAGCATAATGTTTGTATTCTTTGAGCATTCCAGGAAAACTCAATCATGCAATTATTTGCAGAGAGCAAAAAAAGGAATGTAAGCATCTCTGAATCAATTGGTTAAAATGAGTATTTATGGAACATTTTTGTTGTATTCATGCAGCTTTATGTAGTGGTACAATCGTTGGCAAACTCTCAGTAACTGTAAGATACTTAAACTAAATTTGAATGTACATTTCATTCTGAACTGGCAACATCTAGTGTAAGCCAAAGCCTAATCACCTTACTCTTTCCTAGAGTGGCTTCAGTGCTATAGCATGAGGAATTTGACCCACAGAATGAACATTCAGTGCAGTGAGCCAAACTTTATTCTTGGCTACAAGTGTTGAACTCATTGACTTTACCCTTCAGATCCAAGCCAAAAGAAAAAGTAGATTTGTTAGATTTATAAAGGCTATAACAACAGTAAAAATATGCTCTGTATCAAAAGGCAAGTAATGTAAAAGCAAAATTTTAGGATCTAGATGATGTGAATTTATTTTACTGTTTGTCCTCTTTCCTTGCCCTCAGTTCTTAATTTTATCATTTCAAACACCAGTTCCTCTTCCATTGACCTCAAAGAGAGTTTTATATGACAGCAGATTCAGGCTTGTTCACTGACTCATGATATCATCAAAGGGGAGCGGAGCAGTCTCTACTGTCTACCTGGCTGCTATGGTGGTAGCACAGTAGAACATGGATGGAATAAGGGCTGAACAGGAGCCCACTGAAAACAATCAACCCCCCCTCCCCATTGACTTCAGTGGCAGGCTTATGAATGGGTTTCACTGGTTCCAACTCCCTGGAGCACAGGTATGAGGTACTTACAGAACCAGCCACTGGCATGAACGGCCTTATCCAAAAAGGAATCAACGCTCTGAGTGAAAGTGTCTGGAGAATAGTATGAACTTTATACATATTACAAAGATGAAGGAGAAAAGACTTCTGACTGGCATGTTACTGAATTAGCAATTCAAGAACCATATGTAGTATATTTTAGCACACCCCTTTTCAACTGTTTCTAAATGTAATTCTGATATTAGTATTGTGGAAATTTGCAGATTATGACTCACTGCTGAACAAGTGATTAATAAATCTCAGAGGCATAGCCGTGTTAGTCTGTAACTTCAAAAACGAGTAGTCCTGTTGCACCTAAGGCCATGTCTACACTATGTGGAAGATTGATGCTGTGGCAGTCAAGCTTCTTGGATTTGATTTAGGTGGTCTAGTATACTACACTAGACTCGCTAAATCAAACTCCGAGGATGCCCCCATTGGCACCGGTACTCTTGCTCCTCACGAGGAGTAAGGGAAGCCAATGGGAGCGTTTGCTCCCATTGACCTCCCGCTGTGTTGTCAGAGTAGAAATGTGATTTAAGATGCGTTGACTAGAGATACATAGTTAACATAACTGAAGTTGCATATCTTAAGATGACCATCCACTGTAATGTAGACTAGGCCTTAGAGATTAACAAAAATATATATAGTATCATACACTTTCGTGGGCAAAACCCATTCCTTCAGATGAACTTGAGTGGGTTTTGCCCACAAAATCTCATGATACTATACATATATTTTTGTTAGTCTCTAAGGTGCCAAGCAATACATAGAAAAGGCATGGAGGAGGGGATGCTGCATTTTATCCTTTATATAGTATGCAGGCATTATATCGGCAGAGAAGCTCTAAAACCTAAGAAATGACCAGAGTGGAATAAATGAATAAAAGTTTTCAACCTTTGGCTAGATAAGTCTGCTTAGGTGGCAAAACTCTGGTTAAGCATTCCAAGTCTGATTTTCTTCTTTTTTACATAAGTTATACAGCATTGGCTAGGTGAAATTGCTCTTGATTTATACTCGTATATATCAGAGGAGAATCAGGTCCTTTGATTTTAGAACTTTTATCCTTAATCTTTTCCATTTCACTAACAGCACCAAAGCTATTTTATTCACATTTCACTGGGCTCTCCTGGTCTGTGGTGATTCTTTTTTAAGATTAACCAGTTTATGACATCAGCCTTGGGAACTCTGGCCTTATATCAATGAAAGTGCTTAGTGAAGTCCATTAGCATGGCACATATGGGCTTACTGTATAGCTATTGGAAAGGATGTGATTTCATATTATCCTCCAACCGTTCAGAGACATTTCACAATCTGGTGTCCATGCACGTCTGAAAACCAGAATTCCAATCAGGCTTCGAATAGCTAGTTAATCAGACAATATCTGTATGAAAAGAGTCCAACTTTTGATAATTGGCAAAGTGCCAAGAGGAGTTAACAGACACATTTGTAATAACCATTATGGTATTTTTGCCAGAATTTTTAACACCATTGTATATATGGTTTTGCTTGTAATAGCAAAGCTATGTCCAAATGATCAATGATGGCTTACATGTTAACTTTTAGTCTTTTAAAAACTGTTACTAATGATAACTGAGTGACAGAACATGAGAAAATCACCACCATTACTTCAAATATTCATACTATTGCATCTTTTAAAAAAAATGTGCAAATGGGATGAAAGAAAGACAACTTCAGAAGGACCATATGTCCATATCATCAGGTACATGCTATATATGGTGCCAACGATGTTCATTACTTTAATATTATGTGGAAATATGTGATGTGAAAAACCTCCAACTTTCTAGCCTTGATCAGTGGATTGAAAATAAACATAAAAATACTCTGTGTGAGAATTAAATATGGAGGGGAGGGAAATACATTTCTCAAAAGCTCAAATTTATTCCACAATTAAACATATTAACAATTCAACCTTCAACTCAAAGCTATTCAGAAATAGCTGATTATATTGCTAGTACTAAGGTAATTGAATTGACAATACTGTTTTTGTACTCCACTTTGGAATATGCTACATTTGTATTTAGAAACCTCTTCTTCAATGAGACAAAATAACAATTGTATTTGTGATCCAATTGTAGTTTATCAGTTGATTTCACCAGAATTTAATGTGTGTATTGGCTATGTTAGAAATTATCCAAATGTATCATTTAAACAGTGGTGGAGGTTGTTTTGATATATGTGCCTTAGTATATATTTAATCTTCTGAGGTTTGGTCAGCAATTAGTAAATTTATGTGTATAAACCTGGGTTGGATGGCAATACAAAATAGAACTAATAAATATATAAAACGTCTGAAATATATCTAGTATTAAATATATTTACATGTGGTTTGGGCCATTTCAGACATGCTGTTCCAATAAAGCTATAGAAAGGAAAAAGGATAGTATCGCTTCCTCCAAAAGTTTCAAATGTTCATGTTTACAAATTTGTACTGCACATTAATATTTAAACATACTCTATTGGGAACAGATGGCGATACGGTATTTACATGTTCTTTCTTCTTATACCATATGAGTACTATCTATATATCTATAGATATAGATAGATATTAGAGCATGTCTGTGAGTCTGTCTGCAAGTCTGTTCAAGAACTCCTCCGAAAGGCTATGTCTACACAAGGTTTTTGCACAAAAACCAGCAGAGCATCCACACCTCACACGCATTTTTGTGCAAGTAAATTGGGAGAACAGAGGGCTTTACCAGTAGAGTTATTCCTCTCCCCACGAGGAATAACTCTTTTTTGCGCTATATCTCTTGCACAAAAAGGAAGGTGTGGACACTCCGCAGAGGTTTTTGCATAAGAAACCCCTATCGGCAAAAGCACAGGTGCTCTGATGGCCAGCTCTGTGAATGGCCATCAGAACATTCTTGCACAAGAGTGTCCATGCAGTGGATGCTCTTTTGCACAAAAGCACATTGCTTTTGCGATGCGCTTTGTGGATCTCTTCCACAAAAGGCTTCTTGCACAAAAACCCTGTAGTGTAGACTAAGCCAAATGGTAAGAACTAGGGCCACCAAATTTGGTGCACCGCTTACTCTTATCCTAACTTAAAGCAAAGTTAGGGTTTGATTGTGCCAGGAAAGCAAGAAGTCTCTGGAATGGGATGGTTATCCAGAACATGGAAAGGGAGGGAGCAAAGAGAAGGGACACAATACTCACCGGGGCCACTGAGGGCAGTGAGTGCAGGGGGCAGCTATACTGAAGAATGACCACTGGCAGCAGCTGCACCATCAAGAGAATGGCCAGTAGGGGGTGGGACTCATCATCTTGCCTGCCACCAGACCAGGTAAGTAGCCGCCCTGCCCCAAATCCTTCCCCTCCCTAGCCCTTAGCTGCAGTGCTGGAGGGGTGGAGGGAGGAAGCCCTACCAAATGGGGGGAAAAGCCCCTGACAGATATCTTGGCTGGGGAGGGGGGGGGG